>WBMV01007704.1:846734-1188853 GCA_013396655.1 Campylorhamphus procurvoides
CACCCCACCCCGCCCCCTCCCTGCCCGGGGCAGTGTCCCCCATCCCATCCCATCCCATCCCGCTCCATCCCAGCCCGGGGCGGTGCCTGTCCCCGCAGAGCCCCGCCCGCCGGGGCGGAGCGTGTCCCGTTCCCACCTGGAGCCGGGAAGAGGAAGTGGGATCTGGGGAGGAGCGGAAATTGCAGCAGCAGGAGCAGGAGCAGGAGCAGGGCAGGCGGCCGGGAGCGCCAGCGGGGCCGAGCGGGAGCAGCACGGGAGGTGCCGTGAGCGGGGATGGGGATGGGAATGGGAATGGGGTGGGATGGAGAGGGAAGGGGGAGCATCATCCCTCGGGCCCGGGGCTTCTGCCGGGAGGGGCTGCGTCTCGGGGTCCCGTCCTTAGGGCTGGCGGGGTCTGTGTGAGGGCTCGGAGCGGTGTCCGAGCTCGGGGGGCAGAGCTCGGGATGGGGGAGCCGCACCCCGGAGCCCCGTGCCTTCGGAGCGCCCAAAATCCAGCCGGGAAAGGGCGGGCAGATCCCCCCGGGAAAGGGGGGGTCAGATCCCTGGGAAAAGGAGGAAAATCCCCGGGAAAGGGGGGGCAGATCCCTGGGAAAAGGAGGAAAATCCCCGGGAAAGGGGGGGACAGATCCACCCTGGGAAAGGGAGGAAAATCCCTGGGAAAGGGGGGCAGATCCCTGGGAAAATGAGGAAGATCCCTGGGAAAGGGGGGAGGGGGGCAGATCCTCCCCGGGAAAGGGGGAGCAGATCTCCCCCGGGGAAGGGGCACATCCCTGGGAAAGAGGGAAGTTCCCCGAGGTGTGTGCCCCCATCCATCATCCCGGTGCGTGCCCCATCCGCATCCCTTGTCGCTCTCCCCACGAAATGTGCCCACGCGGGTGGGTGAGTCACGGGCTGGAATCCCTGGAAGGGATGCTGGAACAGCGGCCAGGATCGGGATGGGACCCCCGGCCACCGGGCTGCTCCTTCGNATCCCTCGGGCCCGGGGCTTCTGCCGGGAGGGGCTGCGTCTCGGGGTCCCGTCCTTAGGGCTGGCGGGGTCTGTGTGAGGGCTCGGAGCGGTGTCCGAGCTCGGGGGGCAGAGCTCGGGATGGGGGAGCCGCACCCCGGAGCCCCGTGCCTTCGGAGCGCCCAAAATCCAGCCGGGAAAGGGCGGGCAGATCCCCCCGGGAAAGGGGGGGTCAGATCCCTGGGAAAAGGAGGAAAATCCCCGGGAAAGGGGGGGCAGATCCCTGGGAAAAGGAGGAAAATCCCCGGGAAAGGGGGGGCAGATCCCTGGGAAAAGGAGGAAAATCCCCGGGAAAGGGGGGGGCAGATCCACCCCGGGAAAGGGAGGAAAATCCCTGGGAAAGGGGGGCAGATCCCTGGGAAAAGGAGGAAGATCCCTGGGAAAGGGGGGAGGGGGGCAGATCCTCCCCGGGAAAGGGGGAGCAGATCTCCCCCGGGGAAGGGGCACATCCCTGGGAAAGAGGGAAGTTCCCCGAGGTGTGTGCCCCCATCCATCATCCCGGTGCGTGCCCCATCCGCATCCCTTGTCGCTCTCCCCACGAAATGTGCCCACGCGGGTGGGTGAGTCACGGGCTGGAATCCCTGGAAGGGATGCTGGGACAGCGGCCAGGATCGGGATGGGACCCCCGGCCACCGGGCTGCTCCTTCGGGCTGGGAAGGTGTGGGGCTGTATCCAGCATCAGAGAGAAGGGCGGTGGGTCCTGCGTGGGAATGCCCCCCTCCTGGGCTGTTGTCCGTGAGAGTTCCATGAGGAAGCGATGAAAGAATCCAGCTGTGGCTCCTTCTAATGCTGAATTTGGGGAGCTCGTCAGGCCAATCGAGTAGCTGAGGAAAAGGTTGTGTTCTGCACCAAGTGTCATATCCATTCCCCACGCACAGCTGTGCCCCGGGCTCAGCCCTTGCCACCCGAATCCCATTTGGAAATCTCCTGCACTGCTGGGGCAGAGAGGGGCGGATACAAAGCCATCCCGATGAGGAGAAGTTACAAAGTTAGAACTTGGACCTCACCTTGAATTTTATTATTGAGCTAGTTCGGTTCTGCTTTTCGAGGCTTTTTGGTTTTATTTTTTTTTTGGTGAGTGGTTGGATTTTAGTAGGAAGCAGCAGGAAAATCTGAGACAAGATCTCAGACGAGAGAAGGCTTTGCACAAGCTATTCTAAGGACAGGGATAAAATACCAGTGTGTTTATAAACTTGTAGGCTGACAAGTCTTCTGCATATTAAGTGCTGTTATAAATGCTAGTTCCTTAATTGACAGAGGAACCTGGAGATGAGAGAGCTGAAGAAGCATAAAGGGGCATGTACTTACCAGGATGCTCTGCTTGTACACCCTCCTCCTGGGCTGCTCCATCACTTGTTGCCTTGGTGTTTGGCTATCTGTTTTTCAGTTGTTCTCACTCACGTTGCCACTCCTGAAATTTCTGAAATGCTCCATGAAACTGGCTCATCAGCTCATTCTGTCAGGCTGTGGAACAAGCCTGACAGAACGAGCTGTGGGCTTTACCCATGGATTATTAGTTATGCTTTTAAAAGGGAGTTTTTATTCCACCTACTGAATTATGGTTGAAATAATATGAGAATGAAATAGCCTGTGACAATCATCCTTAAAGTCTATTCTCGATGAGAAAGATAAAGTGGACAGAATGATGGCATGTTAAAAAGCTGAACTCTAGTAGAAGAGCAAACAAAAATCCTTTCTCTGACCTGTGCATCTGAAAAAGCTGAGAGAATAGAAAGCTTGGGGTTTGATGTTTTAGTTTTGCTTTTTAGAATTTATTTGTTTTGACTTAACTAGGACAAAGGGTGTAAAACACAGCCACACTCCACGCAGGTCTGGAATTCTGCTAACTAGTCACGTTCAGAAGTGTTAATTAAAAGCACCCAACTTGATACTCCACGGGGGATAAGGTGTCCCAAAAGTGAGATGCCCCAAATCATTAACCTCTTGGAAGTGCTGAATGTTATTTCTAGATGTCATTCCTTGCCTTTTTATGAGTCTTGCTTCGTGGCATCAGTGCTCTGTGTTTCTGCCGAAACAAACAAGATGCTGAGTTTGTTTATCTGTCTCAAAACTCAGAAACTTACGTTGTCTGTTGGGGGATTGTGTGCAAAGTCTTACAGTTGTTTGGATTTCTGTCATCAGGCTGAAACTCCTTACACAACCCATGATGTTGTGCAGGAGTAGTGTAGGTTATGCAGCCTGAAGAGCAGTGTCGTGCTCATCATTATTAATGATGGGGGAAAACCACCTTTTCCTGCACCTTAGCTATGCAGGGGTGCTGGAATTAGCAGCAGCCTTTGGAAGTGGATGTTGGCTTGGAAACCTGTTCGAGGAGAAGTCTTTGAGTGCGGTGAAGGAAGAAAAGACACGTGTTAATTTGAGCAAGGAAAGACTTCTTTGTTCTCTTTGAAATCATGTCAGTGATGCCTCCTAACCTGCTACAGTGCAGATGGGAAACCTTAAAGGGGTTTTCAAAGCCCCCTGAGTGCCAGTGGTCAAAGCTGCTTTCACTGCAAGTGCAGCTTCTGGTGCTGTGGCTAAATAACATATTTTATTGGGAATTTTGGGCTCCATCTCTGTCAGTTTGTGCATCAGTGGGCTGTCTGGTGGCTGGAGGGTGACCCTGCATGTTGTGGTGGTGTTGCAGATGTGGAAGGCGATTGCAGGCCACACGGTCTCTGTGAGCCAGGATGACGGGGCTGACGACTGGGAGACAGATCCTGACTTCGTGGTATGGATTTGGGGTTTTACTGGCTCAGCCAGGCTTTGTTATGGGGCATGTCAGGGGTAACTTTTCTGGGTGGGGGCTGTGTCAGCAAAATAAAGTGATAGCAGCATGTTCCTGGAAGTGAAGTGACAGTGAAATCTGCCTTTCTGACTCTTCTGGTCTCAGTGGGTGCTGGAGGCTTTGCTGTAAGCTCTGAGGTGCAGGTAACTGTGTGTTTTCTTTGGGGCTTTAACCCTTTTTTTCTGTGTGTCCTTCCCAGAACGATGTGAGTGAGAAAGAGCAGCGCTGGGGAGCCAAAACTGTGAATGGATCCGGCCACCAAGAGCACATCAAGTAAAGCAGCTCTCTAGTGAAATGTATTAATAGCTACAGTCCCAGGCAGCTTTTAATCAACTCATGTTCTCGGTTACTTGTGTCTTCATAATTAAAGCAAGAGGCCCTGCAGAAGATTGATTATTTGCCAGATTGCTGATCTTTCAAATGCATCAGTACCTTCAGATCTGAAATTAAGATCAGAAATATGGTGTAGAGACCCTTAAATCTTTCTCACCTGAAATATTGTTTTTCCAGCCTCTGTGTCTGGGAAGTTTCTTTGTTCTGGTGCAAGAGCAAATGGCTCCGTGGGAGAAGTTTCTGTTGAGTGGTCTGAGCAGTTCCAGTTTGGTACTTTAAGGAAGCACTTGGACCCTTAATTCGTAGGCTTTATTTAGAAAACTGTTACCAAACTAAAAACTCTGGCAAAGTAACAAACTGAGATTTCTGGTAGAAAAGCAGATGGGTATCACAGAGGGCTGTGTGAAATAGAAATGATCCATCTCCTGAATCTTGTATTTCCTGCAGATTTCTTTCTTCCTCCTGTGAGTTCAATTCCTGCATATTGCAGGGCAGGGGACCACTCTGGGGAGAGGAGGTGCATGTCCCTTTACCATCCTTATTTTGCATTACACTTGTGTCTAAAATGCTCAGTCAGAGTTAGTCCTGTTACCATAGGGACTGGATCATAAGAGATGATCCCTATTCTGAAAAGTTGCCATCTAAATAAAAAGCTTTGGAAAGGATTTAAATTATGACATGAGAAAAATTGTTTCAGGCACATGTCAATTCTAGGTAATGGATTGTTCAAATAGCAAAATTCCCTTCCATGTTAATCTTAAAGCCAACAGTTCAGGTTTATTTTTTTTTTAGACAGTGTTTTGCAGTGGAGCAAATCCTGATTTTCAGAGTATGATGAAGTGTTTTGTGCACTGAAAAAATAGGAAGGGCTTAAAAAATACAAGTTGTCCAACTTCTAGTTAAGATATTTTGGTCTGCTTTCTGTTTTGCATCTTTTTGAAGTTGTCTGCTGAAACTTTCTTAGTAAAACTTGCTGCCTTGTTATCATTATCATTGTCTTAAAAGCATTCATCAGCTGAGAGAGAACGTCTTCCAAGAACACCAGAACCTCAAAGAGAAGGAGCTTGAAACAGGACCTAAAGCTTCCCATGGCTATGGAGGAAAATTTGGCGTCGAGCAGGATCGCATGGATAAAGTAAGTGTGGCTGAGGCTGCCCTGGGGTGGTGGGCTCAGCCTTCCCTTGCCTGTGGCCAGCACCACTGTCTGTGCCAGTTATGCCTGGTCCAGCTCTGCTCTGGGATGTGCAGTGGCCACAGGTGCTCTGTCTTTAGAGCAGGTCCTGAGTGGATTCCCCTGGAGTCAGGATTCAAGTTTCTAAATGTGTATTTCTAAATTAACAAAGCATTTCATGCATGAATGTATTATCTTTATATTTTGATGCTGTGCCAGCTCTTCTGTGCCTATAGAGATTTGACAAAGAATGAAGGAAAGGGTGTGCTGCTGCTTTTAAATTAGAGGGCAGCTCTCTTAAACAGTGTGAACTGTCAGTGGTGGCAAGTAATCCAAGTATTTAAAATATTGTAAAATATTATTGTACTTCGGTGAGATTGCATTGTTTTATATAAGGAATTGAGGGCTGTTTATGCTCTTTTAAGTAATTCTTAATGTAATTCCTTTAGCCATGTGACAATTAGACATATCAACTTCTGGCTAAGAACATGTGCTCTGTTAGAATAAGAATCAGAACCTTCCTGAATAAGAACGTTTTCTTACTTCATTTGCTGTCTGGGTTGGTGGTAGTTTGCCAGCCTTAAATTTTGGCTGGATTAACAGTATTCCAGAGTTCACTGCTGTGTAATTCTCAGTGGGCCTTTGAAATAGGCTGGTCTGACCTCTGGTGTCAGGACTTTGTCCCTCACCTGTGTCCATGGGGAGGAGGGAGAAACAAGAGTGAGCACTGTTTGCCTAGGCCAGAATGAGTCATGGGGAAAACACGGTGGTCATGCCCCTCTGAGTGGTGCTGGGGGCAGGATTTAGTTTTTAATAATGTTTCTTCTTTGTAGTTATAGTTCTGAAACCTGGTGATTGAGATCTGTCCTGAACAAATCAGGTTGCTGCAGCACTGTCATGGTACTACAGGGTTTTGCTCCCTTTAGGACAAAACCTTGATGCTGAGTTAAAACGAGCATTGACACTATTCTGTGTGCCAGACCTCCAGAGCTGAGTTAAAATGTAGCAGAGAGTCCTGCTGAGGAATTATCGTGGGTATTTTACTCTGAAATGCAGATTTCCAAGCAAAATCTTTTCCCAGGTCTTTCTAAAATGTTGTAATGCTTGGTATTTGATGAGATGTAGAAAGTTCTGGTACAACATGCTTAAGCCTTCCCTACCTCAGTTGGTATAACAAAAGAGAGATCATATAAAAACCACATAAAACCTAAAATTTCCAGAACTTCATGTTTTCCATAAGTGTAATGGAAAGAATAAAGGGAGGTGGGAGCCTTTTCTGTCACATTTCACGGTTATTCTACTACAGAACATCTGCAAAATGAACAAGACTATGCCTGTTTCAGTCAGCAAAAGAAAGGAGCTTTTATAATGTTTGTAAGTTAAAGTGATGTCCTATTACTGATATCCTTGTTCTGTTACCCAGCAATTACTTCAGCCATTATGTGCAGCAGTGTTTTGCTTTCCCACCTGCTGGGAATGTTCCCTCCAGCACCTGCGTGGAAGGAAAAGGGCAAACACTATAAAAATCCCATTACTTCGGTGTGTACACACCTGTTGTCCTCAAAGTAATTCACCCTGGTGTGGCTGCCTGACATGGGATCAGCAAGTGTTGGATTAAACTGGCACATGCACACTGGGCAGTGCCAGGTGTTAGCACAGGACAGGAGAAAAGCTCCCTGCTGGGTTAGGTGGCACCTGCAGGTGTGAGGCTGCCAGCTGGAAGGGTCTCCCAGCACCAGGGTAGTGTTTGCATGGGCTTCCAGGTGTGTAATTACATATCCCTATGTCTTGCCTGAAGCCACTGGGTGTGATGTAGCTGGGCCTCTGCTCACTCTGTGCAGCTCAAGTTGCAGGGCCAGGCTCAGGTTGGAGGCTGCAGGGCTGGGATCCTTTGGCATGAGGAGCTCTATCCTGGTGTGGCTGCAGCCCCTCATGTTCTAACACCACTTTGCATGAGAGGAGAAAGTACAGGGAGCAGATGCCTCATTGTGATTTATGCAGGAGATGTGGAATGACAGCCAGCTGTAGGTGTGGTTCAGCCCCATAGCAGCCAGAACGGATCTGTAGCTGCGAGCCTGTGTGTTTTATCTGGAACTTATCCTCAGTTCTCCATGGATTCTCACGTATCCTTCTTGTTCTCATTCCTGTGCTTTTGAAGTACAAATGCAGAGCATAGAACAGTCTATAAAAACAGTCCTTGCTGTCAGACTCTCGACACTTCCCTTGCCTAGGCTGTCTTCCTAAAGGCTTCCCAAGTGAGCAGGAATTTCCAGGGAAGCAGTTTCAGCAGGAGGAGTGGTGTGTGTTGGTGACAGCTCATCCCCCAGTTCCGTGGGGCAGTGTTTTTTCTTACATACAGAACTCTGTGGAACTGCTCCTTCTGAACTTACCACTTTCTTTTAGTCAGCTGTTGGACATGAATATCAATCCAAGCTTTCTAAGCATTGCTCCCAAGTGGATTTGGTGAAGGGATTTGGTGGAAAGTTCGGAGTACAGACCGACAGAGTTGACCAGGTAAGCAGTTTCATCTCCTACTGCAGCTGCTCACAGTACCTTAGTTTCTTCTTTTGGATGTGTAATTCCAGTACCTTAAAATGCTGGTGTGGTCTGCTCTGCTCCTCCTGCTGTTTTTGAACTTTGGCAGCGAACTAACTGACTGTAACAAATATAAATTACTGCTTAAAGTAAAGCAAAAAAGAAAAGCTCTTATGGGAAATTGAGATGAATTGAAAAGAGATGCTAAAGTGCTACTTTTTTGTGTTCTCTGACAAGGTCAGTGTGAATGCTGTAGCAGGGATTTGTGGATGGTTTATCCTGTATCTCAACGTGAGCTTCTAGGCAGGATAACTGATGTCCTGTTCCAAGAATCTGTAGCAATCCCTGCATGGAAATGCTGAGTTTCGGTGGTACTGACTTACTGACCCTGGCAAGACTAGAATATGTTGTGGTACAGTTTACTTTGGCAGGGGTGGGCAAAAATCCTTGCCACAGACACAAGTACTGAATTATCATGTACATGAAAATGCCCTGTAAGTTAAGTAGGGGTTTATACACCTAATCAAGGGGGTCAGAGCAATTTGGAAAGAATGGAACTTTCCTTGCCCTTGTCCACTGAAGCTCATGCAGTTTTTCTCCTAATATCTAACTCTGTCTCACATGCAATTTTATTTCTCTTCCAGTCAGCTGTTGGGTTTGAATATCAGGGGAAAACTGAGAAGCATCCCTCCCAAAAAGGTACAGTGGGGAGTGGTCACCTCTGTAGGCATGTTTTCTGTAACTGATAGAAGAGATCTTCATTCAGTGAGACCTCTGCATGACATTCTCAGTGAATCAAATGTTGGTGGAAGAGATGACAAAGTGTATTTCAAAGCAGTTTCATGAGTTGGTGGGATTTTAAGACAAGAATATTGTGTCATTGAGAGTCTTAATTTTCTTCAGGGACATCTGAGAAAGACTGGGAGTTGTTCTTTGCTTTATTGCACCCTGTTGGAAATAGGAAGTCAACTTAATAAGAACCATCATAAACTGTAGTACTGCTGCCCATCTAATTGTGTTCAAAAATGAGCTTCATTTTATGTGCTAAAGAGTTAATATTCAGTTCTGAAATAACATTTTCCCCCCTTCAGTTGCTAGGATGTGATGTGTCCATGAAAAGTGTGCTCATTTTGTTTTTGTTGTGCAGACTACTCAACTGGTTTTGGTGGAAAATACGGAGTACAGGCTGACAGAGTGGACAAGAGTGCAGTGGGGTTTGATTACCAGGGGAAAACTGAGAAACACGACTCACAGAAGGGTGAATAGACACATTAGTGGCCTCATACTCTGATGTTGTAGGCACTGACCACAGGCCATGTTGTAAAATCTTAATGTTTCACATCTCTTGCACTCCTAACCTGCTGAAAGGTAACGCTGAATGAAATTTGTGTTGCTGAAATCTCTAACTTCTGAAAAAGGCACCTGGAACAGGCTCTGCCTGGTTTTAAGTGGTGATCCCACTTTGGAAATGGCACATGGGTTTGTCTGCAGGTTTTTTGCAACTCCTTTTGAAAAGCTGTGGACTAAAGCACTTAGAACTGCTTTAACCAGCACAGAGAAGTGCTTCTAAAAGAATCCTCTGTGGATTAAAGCATTTATCAGTTAGTGGTGTCTAGAGTTAATACTGTGTTGCTAATCAGGTTTCCAGGCATCTCTGATCAAAAAATCGACTATTTTATTGAAAAACTGTGACATTTTTGCCATCTGTTTTCTGTTTACCTCAAAGAAATGTTTGCAGTCTAGAAATGCTAACAAGAAGGCAGTGTTTGTTTAAAACCATCCAGGCTGTTGCTGACATGGTTTTTGAAGTTCACTGTGGTAGAAGTGTCCTAAGAATTCTATTAATGAGCCAAGTAACTGAATTGCTGATACTGCCCTGACATGGTGCTGTTTTATTTTCCACACTGGAGAACGTATTCTGAAGGATTTATGGCTTAAGTGCCTGAAATCAAGTTGAACTGAGGATGTCAGTGCTTCTTTTAATTCATGATGTAATGGTAGCAGCTCTGATTAGCACGGTTTTTCAAGGTAATGCATTTGTTATTGAACCCTGATGAACAAAACTCTCCACTCTTATCTCTAGATTATTCCAAGGGCTTTGGTGGGAAATACGGTGTTGACAAGGACAAAGTGGATAAAAGTGCTGTTGGCTTTGAATATCAAGGCAAAACGGAAAAACATGAATCACAAAAAGGTTTTTATTATCTTCTTTTTACAATAGCAGTTCAAATCCTTTTAAACCTGGGAAAGTATTTCCTTCGTGGGCTTCTTTTTTGGTGGGTTTTTTGTTTTGGGTTTTTTTTGTGGTAAGTGTGTGTTTACCCCTTGTGTGTGCAGATTTTGGATTGCCTTAAGTGAAAAGGCAGGCATTATAAACTCTGTCTGATTTTCACAACCTGACTTAAGGGACCCTGGTTATTGAAATCAATGTACAATTGCACAGATCTGTGGTATTCAGAGGCAGCATCAAGACCTTAATTCTTTATATATATATATAGTGCATATATATGTGTGTGTTACAGCTTTAGGTGGAAAGTACATCAGATTCTTCAAATCCTTAAATATTATTGGATGTGTGACACTTTTGGTGCTTCCTTGCATTGTCATCCCAGAGTTACTGCCTGTGGACCCTTCTTCTTCACTGAGGAAGGACAGCAGGGAGAAAAAAGAGGGAGAGATACTGTCATTAAAGGTGGTGTCATTAATGACAGGGCAGCTTATTCCAGGATGTTACTTTTTTATTGAATACCGTTTGCAGACCTCAATTGCAATAATTTTTTCTGAAATTTCACACACACAGATTATGTGAAGGGGTTTGGAGGCAAGTTTGGTGTGCAGACAGACAGACAAGACAAGTGTGCCCTTGGCTGGGACCACCAGGAGAAGGTGCAGCTTCACGAGTCCCAGAAAGGTACATCAGCCCACAGCTCTTTGCTGTCCCTTATGCCTTCCCTCATCCCAACTTCCCTGTCTGTCCCCTTTGTGGACCCTCCTTTTCTGGTGTCTTTGGCCACAGCCTTACAGGAGCTGACATGAGTCTCCTTTTTCTGTGCTGGAGTGGTTACTGTGTACTGGATGTACTGGTTGTACTGGTGCCTGCAAAGCAGGCTGGACACACGTGAGACCGAGTCCCTCAGACTTGGTGCTGAGCTCTCTCTGGAGGAGCTTTGTGAGTCTGCAACTAGCCTGGATTATTTTTGATCTTTTCCAGTTTACTCATGCAAACCACAGATTTGCAATTTCATTGTACTTCCCACAGATAATCTGCTATGCAGATCCCCATTTTCGTGCAGAGGAGATTGAATATCTAATGCTGTCCTCTCTCATGGCCTCTGAGGTGCCTGTTCCTGTGAAACACTTGGCACCCAGAGAAAAGCTGTAAAATACAACTATTGGTTCCCATCCCTCTGCCTGTCATCACCCTTAACTTGGGGAAATTAATGTTCTTTAATTAAAGAAATTAAAAGTGATCCTCAGAATATTGTTCTGTTGGTCCAGCAGATTGGTTGTGAGAGGATTACCTGAAACCCTTTTTTTCCTGTGCCCTCCCTCACTTTATAACATATATATATAAATGTTGTTCCCCAGGCAGCAGTAGGGAATGATTGTAGCTCTAGCTGAGAATTTTTTTCCTCAAGCTGTGTGACAGCAGGACTATTCCTTCTTCCTTTAAGGAATGCTGTGTGGGAATATCAGAGGGGTGGTCTCTGTGGACCCCACCTTCACACCTCTTTAGAGGTCAGATCTCTGTGCAGATGTTAACCACACTGATGAAGGAAGCTCATTTTATTCCCTTGTATCTTTTGTTATTGATTTTGTTTATTCTCTTGTATCTTTTGTTGTTTTGTTTTGGTGAACATATTACCTGTGTGTCTGTGTTGATGATCAAATGCAAGTGCATTGTGCAGTATGGATGAAAAGTGTTGGGAGATGCTTTTTTTTCTGTGACTTCAGAATGGTGTTCTTACATCTGACAAATTACATTGACCTCTTCCCAATCTCAAGTCGAAACTTTTTTTGGATTTACTTTTGCAAAAGTGTCTTGAGGTTCATTTTTTTTTCCCACCACCCAAAGTTATTGAAAATACCACAGAAACTATTCTGAATGTCTCTGACTAAACTTCTTTATTTTCCTTCCTCCATTTTAATTTATCACATGTGGCTTTTTCAGACTATAAGAGTGGTTTCGGAGGGAAATTTGGTGTACAGACAGAAAGGCAGGACCCATCTGCTGTGGGGTTTGATTACAAGGAGAAACTAGCCAAGCATGAATCTCAACAAGGCACCGTTTTCACTTGTTCCTTCCTTAACAGTGCAGCCACCTCTCACAGTCTGGAATCCTTCTGAGAGATCCCTGCTAGGAATGTGCAGACACTTTCTTGCATCTGTTCCTCCATGTTCTCCCACTTTATTCCCAAAGTGTTATATAAAGCAATGCTGTGTCCAGGAAACACATCCAATGTTTAGTTAACAGCTCTGCAAAATCATGCATTTAGTCAATAGCTGTACACACAGTGTGATAACAGCAACATTTTTGTCAGTGTGATGTTAATGAAGTCGTGCTTAGCAGTTTTAGAGTCTAAATATAAAGTTTTGCCTGGATAAATTGGTGGAAAAATACTCAGATAAGGACCCTGCATGTAACCATTAACAAGCAGTGGGTTATGGCAAAGATCATGTAACAGTGATTGTAGCCTTTGAAACAAGAAGTAGGGAATGTTTGTGGTTTCTGGGTGAGCAAATGCTGTTATAATGCTCTCTTTATTCGTTGTGAAATAGTTGGGGTACAAACCATGAATTCCTGGGTTTCCGTTATCTTAAAGTGAGGAGTCTGGATCAGGAAAATGTAAGTGTAGTATATTTATTCTGGCTGAAAATTCATATACAGAGCTGAAGGAAATGAGGTCGTTCATTCTGATATGCTACAGTGACACAAATTCAGACTCAGAGTGTCAGATGAGCCTTGGCAGAGCCTGAACACAAACACAAAATAGCTGGCGAGGAGACCCAGGTGGTTTGGGGGCTGAGAGGAGAAAGAGGTGTCTGTAAGTGAGCTGAGAGGAAGAGTGTGCAGCTCAGAGGGCCACAGGACAGCACAGCCTCCCTGCTGTGGGGCTGAGATGCTGCTGTCCATGGGGTAGAGCAGAAGTTATTACAGTGGCTTTAATGCTCGTTAGAACCAAATCCACCAGAATGAGAAATTTGTTCCATTTTCCTGCCATTCATAGAATTCACCAAGTCTGAGAGGAAACAAACCCACCCCAAAACACCTCTGTGGTCACGGAAGAGTGGCTATGGCTCCTTTGAGCAAAGCCCTTGAGCGTAGGCTCTGTGCTCACTGCAGAGGGCTCAGAATTGCTGCTGTGAAAGGCTGTGCTACACGAGTGGTGCATCACAAGGGCTCATCCCTCCCTCCTTGCTTGGTGCCTCCTCAGTCCTCAACTTTGTGTTTGCTCAGAGTGCATGAGGCCCACGGCTGTTACCTGGGGGCTCTGGCAGTCCTGACTCCTTTCTGCATCCAAACCAAGCTGCTTTTGCTTTGGCTGCCCTCACTGAACCTTCTGCATGCAGCTGAATTGGTATGTGCATCTGAGCTGGCTGCTTGCACTTGGCAGGAAGGTGGGAGGGACAACAAACTCCCTGCTCTGACCTTTTTTTTTATCCTGCTTTTAGATTATTCCAAGGGATTTGGAGGGAAGTATGGTGTGCAGAAAGATCGGATGGATAAGGTGAGCTGCTCAAAAGAGCCATGGCTTAAATAGTCTGTAGGGGTACAAGATGGTCTGTAATGCTCAGCTCTGCCTTTCTGGACACTTCTCCAGCCTTCCAGCAGAGTTCTGTGCTTTTCTGAGTCCTCAGAAAGCAAGTTTGTACACACAGAGCCACTTCATACACACCTGTATGTGTGTAGATAAGTGTAGGGTATCTGTTTAAGTAGGGAAAGTAAAAAATAGCAAAATTAATGCAAAAGAATAAGAAAATCCATAAATTCCACAGTTTAAGTCATGTCTTCGAACAACTAGCCAGTGTCTTATATCTTGAGGATATGGTATGAATGGGATGCTTAAAATAGGTGTCTGTTACCTACCAACTCTGCCCACTTTGATTATCAGGGACCTTCTCCTTAGGAAAATTGTTTTAGTATTTGGAACAGTGAAAGATAGGGCAGCTTATACCCCCTGTCTAAGAAAACAGATGGTGAAAAGGTCCTCACTGAGATGTAGCTGCTAAATAAATTTACTGTCAGCATTGTGTAGGCCATTTAAAAGTGAGAAAGTTGCAGAAAATAGTGAATTTTGAATATTGTTTCCAAAATACTTGCTCAGTTTTCAGAATATCTGCCTCTAAGGGTACTGTTGGAGACTTTTACTGTGGTAGAAATCCAGCACAGTGTGGATTAGAACAGCAACAGCTACACAATATATGTTTAGGACATTGTCTTCTTTTTAGTTCTAATGAGTCATCTATTCATAAACTGTCTTTTTTTTTTTTTTAATTAATAAGATTTTGATGTGTTTAAACCTGCCCCTGAAGATTAACTCTTTCACAGTTTGATTTACAGAAAGGATTATTTGAAGTTTTGATTTTTCCTGATATTGTTTTGATGTTCTCCAAAATAAAAAGCCTGAGGGACAGTACCACAAGGAAATGTCACAGATAGAAGCTGCCTGAATGTCTTCACGAGTTTTGTGGGGCTTTTAAAATGTGTTCTTTTTCTCTTCACTGGCAGAATGCAGCAACATTTGAAGATATTGAGAAACCAGGATCAACCTACCAGAAGACCAAGCCAGTAGAAGCTGGTAAGGCCTTTCTTTGGAGCTGGTGACATCCAAAGGCAGGATATGTCTGTGGATGTGGCAGTGCTGAGTGAAACTGCTGAATGAGCAGGGCTCTAGAGACCTCAGCTACTCTCCCTCCTCCCTTTAGGGCTTGTTTGGGTTCATTTTCTTGTTTTTTTTTTTTTTTCAATCCTCTTGAGAGTCATCAGAGTTGAGGAAGGGAGAATAAAAAGCATCAGAGTGGGGAATAGACTTGAGTAGAGGAGTGGCGGAGGCTATAGCATGAAGGGGAGGAGGGAAAAGTGTTGCAGAGGTTTTTTTATAAGATAATTGTGCACAAGAGGTGTGAGCTTGGAAGGGAGGAGGGAAAAAGAGGGACAGAAGGACTTTTTTTGAATGAACTGTGAGCTCAGAGGGCAGAAAAGCAGAAATTTGTGCTGAAAACACACTGCAGGCTACCTTTATAGAGGTCCTGGAACACCATTATTTGACTTGAATTCTTCTCTGTGTTACAGTTGCTAATAAAACAAGCAGCATCCGAGCTAACTTTGAGAACCTGGCCAAGGAAAAGGAGCAGGAAGACCGAAGGAAGGCGGAAGCTGAGAGAGCACAAAGGATGGCCAGGGAGAAACAAGAGCAGGAGGAGGCTCGGAGGAAACTGGAGGTCAGTAGGATTCAGCTTCCACTGGAGCAGCCTGTCCAGTGTGTTTCAAGGCAGTGCTGGGAGAAAAGGGAATCTTGAAAAGAAGGTATTTCCCTTCTTTCCAGCTGGGCTTTAAAGCTCCCTGTGTGTCTGTCTGTGTTTGTAGCTGTTCTTTACCTGTGTGTGACTCTTAGTGTGCACCATGTGTGAATCAGCCAGCACACAGGGTGAGAGGGTAACACTTCATAAGATAGAAGTTTTTTAATTAGCCTGTCCTCAGATATGCTAATTTTGATCAGTAATCCTTGCAGCAGGACCTTTTCCTCCTTACTGCTGCCTTTTACACTACCAGATTCCCTTGGGCACGTTGGAGCCCATAAGGGGAGGGCTCTGTGGTCCCCAGAAGGCCCTGCTTGTTCAAAGGTTTAGTACCATGGTGATAATTGGTGATGCTGTTTTTTGGAAGGAGGTTAGGGGAAGATAATCTTCCAAATGTTAATTGATTCTTCATTTGGGAATTTAAAAAAATTTTCTTAGCTTTGGCATGGTGTAAAGCTCCGTGATGTTTGTGTTATTCTTAAGCAAGATAATTCCAGGAAGTGTTTAGTCAGAAATTACATCTTGCCAGCTTTCTAGAATTTGCGTATTTGGTGAAACTGCTGCTGAGGTGGAGGGAATAGCAAGTGCATTAATAGTCACCTGTCCCTTGTGTCTTGTTCCTTTGCCTTGTTACACACTGACTGGGCTGACTTCTCCCCAGTAACCCAGGCCAGTAAGACCAGTCTGCAGCTGGGTGACCTTCCATGCAGGTGCTGCAGCAGGGCCTGTCCAGAGCCTCTGTGGCAGTTTCCCTCGTGGTCCCATGCTGGTATTTTGATTTCTGACCTCGTAATACATAGTAACTCTGATATTATGGCAGGAGGAGGGAAGCAATTGGTGCTGGAGTAAGAACAGACCCTTTTTTCTCCTTATCCTTTTTGTTTAACAGATATAAGAATAGTTGCCCTTTTTCCCTTCTCCCTCCCTTCTTGTTTTACAGATATTAGTTTATGCTGGAGGAGACTAAGCAAAAGATAGTTTTTAAGTTCTAAATAAATTGCTCTTTGGCCATACATGTGCACTGAGACTTCACAGCCACCCTGTATGTACCACTGATGTTCAAACATGCTCCAGCTGGTGCTAATAGTGTCCCAAGCAGGAATAACCAGTAGGGAAATAGAGCAGGTCCTGGTGAAAACACACAGTACTCCAGGAGATGCCCTGGAAAATTACCTTCCTCACCATCCTCATCATTACCCCTTGCTGTGCTGGAGACCCTCCCAGTCTGGGAACCTCCTCATTGCTCTTCCTGTCTGGCTAGGGGGGCAGTTTTCCTGCTTCCTTCTCTTTTCCCTCTCTCTTTCCTCTCTTTTGTTTTTATTTTCTGCCAAAAGTATCTTTCATTGTTAGAGCCAATGCATGCCAGCAGCTGCAGCCCCACTAATAAATCTTCTTGACTCAGCATCCTCTGTGAGACATCTGGACTGCAGGAAGGACAGTCAGATGGTTTCTCAGATCTCTTTGGTCCTCTGACTAAGAACAGAGAGGGCAGAGCCAGTGGCTGGTCTCTCAGATGTGGTGGGTGCTTCCCCTTATCTGGGGGCTGCTACAGGATGTCAGGGTCACACCATGCTCATCCCCTTCCCTCAGTGTGGCCTGATTCATCACCAATCTAGACTGGATGTAACTGCTTTGTTTGGAGAGTATGAGAAGTGTGTGGTAGGCTTATGGGGAGCTAGCTCTGCTCTTCCTAAACTAAGAGAAACCCTGCGGTGTTCTGCTTATCTGAGCCTGCCCAGGCAGCATTCTCAGGGCACCTTTTTCCTTATGCTCACACAGAAGTGAAACATCAACCCTAGCAAATAAAACATAATTTGGGTTAAGGAGACCCAAACCAGCTCCCCTGCCTGGTTCAGTGGTTTGGCTCTTTAGGCCAGTGCTGTGACAAACAGCTCTGTAGTTCTGCTGTGCTGAAACTCCCTGACTCACCTGTCTTGTGTCTAGTTGGACTTCTGAAAACTTCTGTCTTCCTTCTGAGCTGTGTTTGGAGCTTGAGAAATTCTGATTTTGTGGTATAAATCAGCTCCCTGTATCTGAATTGATTGCTTTTTTTCAAGGTGCACAGTGTGGGCACAAGGTGTGCAGATGTTTACTGTGCACACGTGTCCCAGGCTGGGTGGGAATTCAGCTTTGTGTATCAGTTTTTTCTCCTAATGCTGCCTTTTGTCCATGTTGGGGTTTCTTTACTATGCTGGACAAAGCTGGGAGAGCAGAAGATCACAGAATCAGAGAATGGTTTGAGCTGGAAGGGACCTGGGCTGGGACACCTTCCCCAGGTTGCCCATCTGACCTGGCCTTGGGCATTTGCTACAAGTGCAGGATGTCTCTCCACTGGACTGTTCCTAGGACATCCCCGTTGGAGCCAGATTTTAACCAGTGAGGAGATCATTCAAAGTACTCAGGCCTTCTGCTTAGCATTCCCTTCCATTGCATGGCTTTGTAGGCTGGGCTGAGTTGGGGCAGAGGTTCACCTGCTCCACTGGCTTTCTGGCCATTCATTTTGGGGGATCATATATTCCTAAGTAAGATCTGTGGATGGACAGTGGTGAATTTAGGCTTTTGTTACCCATTTCAGCTTCTCGCTGAGGTTTCCTCCTGCCGAGGAAACAGTTCTCCAGAAGGATTTAAAGGTAGTAGCATAGTTTCTCATGAGTCATTGAGCTGCTCTTTCTTTTTTTTTTAGTTCTTGCTATCTCAGAAATTACATTATTCCTTTGCTGGTATTTTTGCTGTAAGTGTGGGTTAAATTCAAGCCGTTATGCTTCATTTTTCTTGTGCTTCATCAAAGACTCTGTTGCCTGGACACATTTGAAGCTTTTTTCCCCAAAGCTGGTATTTAAATTTCACCATAACCAAATGATTAATGTTCTCACAGGCTGAATGTCTCCGTGGTTAATTGTGGGATTCTGCAGACACTGAGAGAGGGGGGATGAGGAAGGGGAGCTCCAGGCTGAGCATGGAGAGGGCAGGGATGTGACCCACACCATCCTGAGGGAGGGGATGGACTTGGACTTGGGTGAACTTTGTTCCTTTAAGTGAACTTCACACAGAAGGAAGTCTCACTTTAGGAAAGTATGTGGGCACATGTACTCCCACAATGGGAACGTGCATATGGGCTGCATTCCTTGAAGAGCCTTGTTCACTGGTGATCCTGGTTCTGGTGTGCTTGTCACGTGTCCCACATAGTCAAATGGTGCTCAGGGAGCTCTTGGGGGGGCTTTGAGTTGATGGTGCATTGTGATTTCATTATCTTGTGCTGCCTTGGAGGACATGAAACACTTCTTTGCGCAGCAAAACCCATGCAATTTAAGTGTTTTGTGGCAGCTGTGGTGTGTCTGTGCTCAGCTCCAGTCTGGGTGGCAGAGACCCATTCCTAGGACAAATTCATCAAACTGTTCCACCATGTGTGACACTGCTAATGGATCAATACTACTTAATTTGTCCCCAAACTTGGATTTGACTTCCAGTTATCACTTTGCTTTTTCATCTGTGGCACAGGAGTGTAGGAGTGGAGGGGAGGGTTTGCATCGGGACAGACTTTTTCAGGGAAGGACAACACTAAGCTTTGAATTGTCTTCAAAGCTGGCCCTGCTCTCAAGACATGCTTTGCTGTCTTTGTTAGACGTATTTTTTTCTGAGCTGTGACAAACAAAGGAAAAGAATAATTTTTTTGTATCAGAATCCTATCTCTGGACTAAGATTTCTCTTGAGAATCCTTTGTGGATTTGTGGCTTAATGGCCTTAAACTACTGGAGTGCACAGATTCCCACAACACATATTCTCTTTTTATTTTTTTACAATAAGGAGGCAGTTTGGCCCTGATTCAGTTTTCCTCTGTGGTAAGGAGAGGCAAAATGAAATAGCTATCTGCCAGTCTTTTTTTAAGCCATGCCAGCAACATAGCATTTCTTGTGCTATACTGTCCTGGCTCCCTCAGGAGTGGTTTTTGAGGGATTGTGGACTTGCCCTCTTGATTCACAGGTGGGACAGCACAGCATGAGGTGCTTGAGTGCCAGAACACTTGATTCAAATCCACATTCTTTGCGTCACAAAGTGCAATAGCAGTGCTGCTTTTATTTCTACCACATCCAACTCTTCTGAATGTTTGAATCTCTCACTGTCGCTGTGTAGGACCTGCTTTTGTCTGAGCTGTTCAGTCTCTTGCCTTGGCAGGATGTTTGGCAGACCTGCAAGAGCTTGCAGGACCATTTCTCATCAAAGATAAGGAATCAGTACAATTAGGATGGGGTGGGCTTGAGGTTCTTTCAGTTTAGGCTAAAATGGGACATGAGGCCCAGCCAGCTGCTGAATAGAGTGGATATATTGGACACCAAAATCCTGCAGCTCCTGTGGAAACATGCCAGAGGAGACTGGTTTTTAAACAAATGCATGCATATGTACTGTGGGGGTTTTGTGTCTCCTGCACTGCTGGATGGCTCTACTACTATATACAGCCAGTCTCAGCCTTCAGCAGGTCTAAGGATCCAGCCAGTCCAGCCCTCCTCTGCTCCCAGCAGTTCAGTGCAGGATGTGCTGCCTTTCTTCCTACTGGAGGGTTGTTTCTTGTTCATATCACAGCAGTGACTAAATTGCACTGAAACTCTTCTTTCTCCTCCATTTAGGAACAAGCTAAAGCCAAGAAACAGACTCCACCACCCTCTCCTGTCACACAGCCTGCTGAGCAGAAGGCACCCTCTAGCCCAGTCTACCAGGTGTGTTGGAATCACTTTAGGGACACAGGTTGGGATCCTGAGTGTAGGAATCTTCAGCTAAACCCTGCCAAACCTCACCTGTCTTCCTGCAGGATGCAGTTTCTTACGAGGCAGGCTCTGCCTACAAGAATTCCAGCTCCTCCTATTCAGCTGCACAGGAGCCAGAGTCTGGCTACAATGAGTCAAACTACCAAGAAGCAGCGAGCCAGAGAGAGGCAGAGTATGAACCAGAGACTGTCTACGAAGTGGCAGGAGCAGGAGACCATTACCAAGCAGGTAGAGTGTTTGTTTCTCATGTGAAACCCTTTATGATAAAGCTTATTTCCTGGTGCAATAACTTAATGAGTAGTTGTGCTGATAGCACACTGCCCTAGTTTTCTAAAGGCTTGGTCTGATGAGACTTTTTAGATTCTGCACCAATAAACTTTAATCAGGAAACTAAGACATGACTAAAGCAAGGTTGAAATTGTTTAGCTTCAGTGAGATGATGTTGGAGTAATTACAGTGCTCTCTAGGGTCTCAGCTCAAAAAGAACTTGAGGGGTGACCATTTGCACCCTGTGGAATGTAGCTCAACATGAGAAGAAAGCACAGACATGGGGATGACCTGCATGCTGAGCCAGCAAAACATTCTGTCAGTACTTCTTGGATTTGAAATGGATGTGGTCTGTTCTGTGCCTGTGAGGGAGGGGAGTAGGGATGAATGAAACTACTGAAGCTGCAAGAATAAGGTTCTAACGAATTCCTGTGTCTTTTCTCACCTCTTCTGGTTACTAAATGAGGTGTGAAGAATGAACTTGCTCTGGTAAAAAAAACTGGGAATTTTAAGCAGGCCCCTTTCTCCTCCCCCCCACCCCAAAAATTTGCAAGTTGTATTAAATGTCACATTTTACAGAAGCATTATAAGGCTGGTAATTTTTATTTTATACTGTATGAGGTGCCTATTTGTGATGCTTCCTTCCAGGCTTAAATTGTATGTGATTTAGGGGAAAAAGTCCATCAAGTAGTGTCAGCACTGCTGAAACCTGGCGTGGCTTGTTCCCTGCTTGTGGGTTGGCAATGGAATTAAAGGAGGAACATCATAGAAAAGAACTCAGGGTGATGGGTAGTGTGTTTCATGGTTTAATTCTTCTCCCCTCTCTCTCTCTCTTTAGAAGAAAATGCTTATGATGAATATGAAAATGAACTTGGAATTACAGCCATAGCCCTTTACGATTATCAAGCTGGTAAGCAAAGCTCTTCTTTTTAACCTATGTTTTTGAAAACTGTTCTGCACAGATAGGTCTGGATTTTTCCTTTGCCTTTTCATCTTTTGGTCTCCTGTAGTGGTGTATGAAATAAATATATGAAGAATTAGGAATTTAGTCATTTAACAGTAGCATTGAGACTTTTGAAAATTACTCACTAAGGTTTCTGGGAGGGGTGGGAGTTTTCAAAATCTCTTTTAACCAAGTGCTAACACTCTTCATAGAATCATAGCATGGTTAAGGTTAGAAGGTGACATTGAAGATCACCCAGTGCCACCCCCTGCCACAGGCAGGGACACCTTCCACTAGCCCAGGCTGCTCCAAGCCCTGTCCAGCCTGGCCTTGGACACTCCCAGGGATCGGGCAGCCACAGCTTCTCTGGGCAACTTGTGCCAGGACCTGCCCACCCTCACAGGGAGGAATTTTTTCCCGATATCCAGCCTAAACCTCTTCTCTTTCAATTTGAACCCATTCCCTCTTGTCCTGTCACTCCTGTAAATAGTCTTACCCCATCTTTCCTGTAAGTTCCCTTCAGGTCCCAGAAGGCCACAATTAGTTCACCCCCAAAGCTGCTTTTCTCCAGCCCTCCCAGCAGAGCACCAGCCCTTTGGTCTCTCTCCAGCAGCTCCACATCCTTCCCATGCTGGTCTCCCCAGGGCTGGAGGGAGCTCTGCAGGTGGGGGTCTCACCTTGGCGGGCACAGAGGGGCAGGTTTGGCTTTCAGGGAGGGCTGTGAGTGCACATCTGCCCCACCAGCACCCCCAGATCCTTCCGGGGCTCCCCTTGCACCCTGAAATGTCAGCTGGCCATCCCTGGGGTGGCTGTTCTGGTGCTGTAGCTCAGCCTGTGTGAACAGCAGCCCCTCAAACCCTCTCTCCACAGCGGGGGACGACGAGATCTCCTTCGACCCCGACGACATCATCACCAACATCGAGATGATCGACGATGGCTGGTGGAGGGGGGTCTGCAAGGGCCGCTACGGGCTCTTCCCTGCCAACTACGTGGAGCTGCGCCAGTGACCCCTCCCGGGAGCCCTCTGCACCCTCATGCCTTAATGCCCCTGTCACACCTCTCCTGACACACCACACATCACGATGCTTTCTCTGGGGGCAGGGGGTGGGGGAGCATATACATATTGCTTTTATATTTAATACTTTGCTGATGCTTTTTAAAATGTTTATGCCACAGGAAAAGAATCGCTAATATATTGTAACTCCTAGGTTTTGGCACTAAGGCTCTTCTTTCAGGTTATTTTCATGCATTTGGGAGCGTTCCTTCTCTGCCAAATTAGCAATTGTTATAAAAAAAGTCTTTTTGGGGACAGTTAGTTGGCTGTCTGGTGTAATATTGCATGTTTTACTCATAAGTGAGCAATTTACTTAAGTGTTTAAGTCTAGTTAGTCTTCCACTAAGTGTTTTCAGCTAAGAAAATCCTGGCTATGCAGGTTGTTTGCATTTCCACTGAGAGGGAGTGGGGAGGCCTGGGGAGGTGCACAAACTTTTTTCTCCTCTTTTCCAGATAGTGCTTGAAAAAACAGGGAGTATGTTTGAAAGCTGCAGATAATGGCAGTTAATCAAATCCTGTCCCGTATTTATGGAATATTAATGTTATGAAGGAAAGTCTGGTACTTTTTCCTTCTCTTCAACTAAAGCTCCTTGGCTCTTGCATTGATTTATTTTTTCCTTCTTTTTTTAATTATTTTTTTCTTAATCCTGTTCCTCCTGCTCATGTTATCCCAGAGGAGGGCTGCAAACTCTCTAGCACTGATTGTCCCAAATTTCTTTACTTTATGTTTTTGCTTCACTCTCCTCTTTCCCAGGAGAACTTGGAAAAGTGACTACCTGAATGTTAAGTCACTCAGGGAGAGTGTTCAAAGAGAAGCTGGCAGCCAGGCTGTGTGATTACCTGCAGGGATACTGTTTAAATGGAGAAAGAAGGCAGGATGGGGTTGCAGGTGTGCTCACACAGGAAATGAATGGGCTGCAGTGCAGTAGTGACCTTTTAAGTCAAGGAATGTTAACACAAGCAATTAGATTCAAAACCCACATAAATGATCTCCCTTTTCAAACCATACAAGAGACAACTATACTTCCTTTATGTTCAACAACAACTGCCAGTAATGTTCTACTAAACAACAAAATTAAACCTGGTCTCTTTTGCCAAACCTGAAATGCTGTTGTTCTAGAAAGCTGACCACGGCAGATTTAGGGTCCCTACCAAAGATAGCAAGTTGCATCTAGTAGTGCACATGTTCAATGTCTGTACTGTCTGTTTCCACCTTCTGATCAAAATGAAAATGGCTAAACTGGTGTAGCAGTTAAGAAAGAATGCAAAGAATTCTTATAAACTGTACATTTGGACCAATGGAATATAGAAGACCTACCTAAAAATGGTAAAATGTGTAATGTCTGGAGGAAGAAGGCATCATATTGAACCAATTCGTGGATAGTTGGGACAATCCTTAATGAATGTCATATGTGTCTCATTTTTTTTTCTCCTTTCCATCTTTCATTTCTCTGTTGTATTTGCATTACTAGGGTTGGGTTTTATATGCAGTTTATTTTATCCAATTTTGCATAGAGCACCTCATAGGGATATGATTTTTGTAAAGTAAATATTCAATAAACTTTTTGAACCATTTGCATGGAATATTTTGTGTGTTTTTAAATTGCTTTGTCAGTCTCTTACAGATAGTTCAGCTTATCTAATGTACCTGGGACCAGTTTTACTCCAAGGAATTGCATTTCCTATGGAGACCATCCTTCTAGGTTGCTGCTGCCTGCCTTCCACTTCCCCTCCTCAGAACACCACTTACTTTGTCCTGTGCTCCTTCTCCCATGTGGAAATATTTTGATCAAAATTAGACTTTGGGTGAGCTTAAAGTTCTTGTCAAACATCTTAGTATCAGGTTCAGCTTTGTCTTTTGTTTTATGTGCCTGCTACTGCTGCTAGAAACCCCAGTGAGCTGTGGTTTGGGTGGGAAGAGTTGCTCCTGGCTTTTGGGAGTGCTGCTGGCAACACATCGAGATAAACTTTTACATCACTTTAAGGCTGTTCTGCTCCTGTTCCTGGCAGGGTGGCTGCTTCACAAAGCTTCAATCCTGCGAGCCCTGGCTGCAGAAAGGAGTACTGCCTTGCTCTCCGTGTTTTAGTTTCTAATCCTCAGCTTCTCTGAGAATCTGCTGCTTGATGTGCTGCTGGAAATGCTAAGAAAAAAGAGCCCATTTCTAATCAGTAATGCTACAAATTAACACTGCCACAAGTCCCAAAATACAGAGTGCGAGCAGATAACTTAAAAACCACACCATGTGAGGGGACAAGCCTTGCCCTGGGGGGGGAGGAGAGGGTGGTGTTACAGCTTGGTGGTGCTCAAGGCAGGTCTGAGGGGGAGACAGCAGCCCCTGGGCACAGCCTGGTGGCAGGGCAGGGCTGCCAGAGCCACTGAAAGGCACACAAACAGGCCCTGCCTGGCAAGGAATGACCTTTCAGCTCAGACTGGGAGTAAACTGCATAAACAGCATCATGAGGGAAATGAGCAGGAACTGAGTTACTGGAAGAACAAATTAGGTGACACTACCAGCAGTATTAAGGGCATTAAGTTTGGGAGCTTGTTCATGGATTGCCTCACTTAATGGAGAGAGCTTCATCTCTAAACCACTAATCTCACTATTGCTATGTTCTGTCCAGATGGAGTTAATATCTTGGCAAGCATATTTAGGTAGCAGCATTATGACTGCTGCCACCAGGAAATTAGATGTAGTCAAGTCCTGAAGTTTTAAGATGACTCAGATTAATCAGTAGCTTTTGCTCAAGTTACCCAACCACTTGCTACTGGAAAAACAACCCCCCAAACTATGAGCACATCCATCAGCAGGGCTGGCCCAGCCCTCCCCATGGGTCATTAATTTCTGCCCATGGCTGTCTCACTGCCTCCTTGTCTGCCTTTGCATGAGCCAATGACTTTCCTGGCACCTTGAATTTGCCACTTTGCTGCTTACTGCACTCCTCTTGGGGCTGGGGCTCAGCTGACAGGAGGGCAGCAGTGGCACTAGTTTTATTCACTGTCTAATCGATGATTTTACACTCCTGAGCATTATTCTTCTAAATTGTAACTAAGCACATAGTAGGAAATCAATGAAGTATTCCTATATATTTTATAGTATTTCATTTGTCACTTTCTGTAATAATTACTAGCAACAATAAACAGAGAAGGACATGGTTTGAAAAGGTCTTACAAAGGAGGTAGAGAAATTCTCCTTCATGAAATACCCTTGACTGTCCCAAGTTTCTGGTGGCTGTTGATTTTTTAATTTAACTAGATTTTCATCAGCAGGAATCAACCTAAGCAGATTTTTGACTTTTAACCAATGAAGAGAAGCAGAGGCAGGAGAAATGACCAAGTGGAGCAGAGGAAATACCCTCTGCAGAGGTGGTTTGGCTTAGATAAAATGCACACCAGCAGATTTTCACCCTGCATGTGGTCTGCACATCCTCTGCATTTTTTTCCCCTGTGACAGTCGACTTTCCAGGTTCAACCATCTCAGCATATTCTAGGTTTTAGGTGCCTTTTTCAGCAGGTAGAGTAAAGCCTAGTTACCAAGGATATTTATCTGAAACCCCTACTTTTAGATGAGAGCTTTTGCAAATGCAGACTTAAGGCAACCTGTGAGTTTCTGAGACACTTCAGTCTTTAACAGGGCTTTCAAATGCAACCCAGGAATGTTTAAAACTCCACCAGTCAGTTCCTGGTGGTGTGAAGTTCAAGAACTGCTCCTGTTTCACAGATTTAGTATTCCCCTTGCTGCCGGCTTCCTGTGTTATACAGATCCAGGCATGTCCATATCCAAGTATCAACAGGATGCTAAGGATGTGCAGCTTAATTTATACTAAATCTGAAAGGAGCCTCTTCAAATTCTCCTCACGTTGAGCCCATTGCCTCTGCCTTGATTTACAGAAGCTGCTCTAAAGCTACTTGGCAAAGGAGAAATTGATATATTAGTACATGGAAAGAGGAAAAAAGCAGAAATCGATCTCAGCCATGCAATGCTAAGTGTCCAGAGTAGTGCCTTGGGTAGCTTCCAAAAAGGGAATCTGAACTGATCCAAATAGCTTTACTTGACACATTTGTGCCAGGAGTTGAGACAAAAAAAGGGGCAGCACATCTTCCACTGCCTGGGGAGTGCCTTGCACACAGCAAGGGAACCCTGAAAACAGGGGCCTGGTGGTCTAATACAGGCTGCCACAAAACCAGACTCATGCAAAATTGATTAAACAATTACTTCTAAGCAGCCAAAAAACAAAATAAAATCAAATCAGCCATTTCCACTATCCAAACCCACTGAAAATGGGGCTCTGCCTGCAGGGAATGGGAGCTGACAGTTCCCTCCTGTATTTGAAATGGCTGCACACCTGAATGGTCACCTGAAGAGATGGTGGCACTTCTGAGTTAAAAATACCTTCTTGTTAAACTTCAGAGCAGGCATGGGGGGCCAATCTGCTGCACAGAGGCTCCAAAAATCCCACAGTAGTGTGTAGTTAGATACCATGGGCTTCACTACACCTCTTCTGGCTGACAAACTTCTCCCAGAATTCCCACCATAAAAATGATGGTCCTCAGAGAGCTGGGCTCATATCACCTCCCAGGTCACCCTTTTCAGTTTCAAACGCCAGAGTTTGGTTTTTAGAAGCTTCAGGCAGCACAGCAAAAATGCACAATGTCAGACATGGTGAAAATTAAAAGCTAAACAAGGCTCATTAATTCTCTAGACAGCAAATTCCACTGCAAGAGGAGGAGTCCTAAGTGAAGAATAAACATCAGGCTAATGGCAAGTGGGGAGCTGGGGCATCACTGAGGCTCTTATTTAATTGGATTTTCCTTTGAAAGGTTTGTAAGGCCTACAGAAGCTTTAGAAAAATTATGCTATTTGCTTTCTTGCCTACACAGCACAGTAATTATTGCTACCAGTAATTATTGGCCTTTCTTTGAAAGCAAATCATATGACAAACTAAACTTCAGGTAGGTCAGCAGAAGCACAAAGACACTCTTAAAATAGGCACAGGCTTTTGGTTGAATCTTGGACAGGAATCAGCATCTGCTGAAGATTTGGAAGAGAGGGAGGTGTTCCCTGCCAGGGCCAGAGCCCAGGAGCAGGTCTTTGTTTCCTGGAAAGGTTCGTCCTCTCAACCACCACTACTGGAGCTCTTGTATTTCATGGCAGAGCCACAGAGAGCCAAGTGACCCTAAATAAAACAAAAATAAGTGCCTTAGAGGCAAGGTCAGCCAATGTTTCCTTGCCTGCCCTGCTGAGGAATGGCAGGAAAGATTATTTCTGCAGCCAGGTGCTGTTTCTCCTCTCCTTGCCCCAGCTCACCCATTTACTGTTCTTCTTCAGCAATGTACGTTCATTTAACCCACCCAGTGCCAGGGAATCACATGCTCATTTATATTTGTACTGTTTCTAATGCTATTAAAATTTTGCTATTAGTCCAACAGCCCTGCACATCCCAGCCTGTGTCAGTAGCTTTATGCTCCAATTCAAGATCAATTGTTATTTAAATTATTCAGAAGTATTTAATTATTTAAAAGCCATGTGGATGTGGCACTTGGGGACATGGTTCAGTGGTGGGCTGGGCAGTGCTGGGGGAGTGGCTGGACTTGATCTTAGAGGGCTTTTCCAGCCTAAATGATTCTGTGTTTGTATCATCTTACCCTAAATTCATCTATATACCAGCTACAAAAAAAAAAAAAAAAGAAATCCTAATTAACTAAGCCTCTCATTGCTCTGGCTCCCTTGTGTTTGCACAACAATGTTAAGGTGGTCAACAAAGCACTGACAGAAATAAAGGCAATCAAAATCCTTCTTATTGTAGCAACACACCCAAATACAGTCTGTGAGTATTGCAAGTTGATAACAACATTTCTCTGCTAAATATTGGGTGTTATTTTCATTGCAGTCTGAAATTTGTGAGCTCGTTGTACCTGAGTCTACTCAAAATAACATTGCTGTTAATTTGTGCTTGAACAACCTTTTCCTTCTGTAAAGCCTCAATGTTAGTTTTGGCCTTTGGCTTTTCTAGCTGATAACTACAAACCAACCTTTACACTGAAGTTATAAGTATCCATATTATGAAGAAAATATTTATATTGAAGGAGTCTAAACATATGAGAAGTTGTAGATTAAATCCCATCTTTTATTAGCCCTATTGCAACAGACATTGTCATAACATTTGTCTCTGAATTTAAGTTAGGTGGCTATGACAGTACAAATATCAAATCCTGAACAAATTACGATCACCTAACTATAGGCTGGGGCAGCACCTGAGCAATTAAAAATACAAATCATAATTGAAATCAGAATTTCACCAATGTATAGAGACTCAAGACAAAAGGCAGGAGGGGTTCACACCTCTGAGAGTTTGGCTGCATCTCCTGCACTCCTGATCTAGACAACTTCTGTGGAGACAGACTGGGAGAGCTGGGGTTGGTCACCTGGCCAGGGGGCACAGGACAAGGGGCAAGGCTGTAAAGTGACAAAGGGAGGGGCTTAGATTGGATATTAGGAAGCAAAACAAGGACTACCATATAGCCAGGAAGAATGAGAGATTAGTCAGGAGAAGCCCTGAGTTTAAAAAAAAAAAGAAGGGAGAGAAAAAGAAAGTAGTGAAATGATGAGAGGTGACCAGATAGTGACAGGACGGTTTCCCTTTTCAAGTGTTTCCATTTGTCATTAATAGAAGCAACAGCCAGCCACCTGCCTGCATCTGTGCTTGCCTAAATTGCCCTGGAAATGCTGTCCTAGATGACAAATGCCTTCAAGTGCCTCTGAAAACCTTCCTCAGGTGCCTCTGGATAGCCTTGATACATGAGCATTCTCCAGCTGCTCCAGAAAAGCCAGCACGTGTCTCACACTTTGCCATGTCCTGCCAGTCTCCCCAACCCAAATTCAGCAGTACAGCATCTCTGAGAAGCACCAACACCACTGATGGGGCAGCTTTGCCTCTTAGCTCTGCATACAGCAGTGGTACAGCCCCAAAAAGTCAGTATTTAAAATTCTTAGGCTTAAAAATCCAAACAGCCCCGCACAAAAAAACCCCCAAACTCATTTTGGCTGTTTTCTGAGCCTCCGGTTACAATTCAGGGATAAAACTTACTCTTACAATTTATACAAACCAAAGAGCCTCAAACAATTAGATAGAACTTGTGTTTTCAGTACTGGAAATGAGCAAATATTGGCACAGTCCACCTGGACAGTAACACTGATGTCCTTAGCAAGAGGTGACCCTGTCACGCTTTAGGGGACAGGGAATCACCCACTGATTTCTGTTTGGTTATAAATACTGCTTTGGCCATTCAAGTCTCTGAAAGCCATTCCTCACAGGATTTGCTGTTGGAGTTAACCACACAGTGTATTTGCTCCCGATGGAGCATGCTCTGGTTTCTTTCATCTGCTATTTAATGGTTAATAGAAAAATTATGTGTTTTGCTAACACTCTCAGGCTTTACAGAAACTGCTATATGTTGCCTGCTGTCCTTACAAGCTGGACTAAAACCCCATCCTAGGGTTTGCCCTTTTAAATTCTGTTCCCACGTGGAAGGAAAAGGGGAATAACCTGATCTTTCAGCTTGGAGGAGGAGAAAACACCGCAAGAAAACAAAAGCATTCAAGCAAAATAGGCTGAAATTAAAAATCCTTACCTTTAAGCAGCATGAGGAAAGGATTGAGACTTCCAGCCATCTGAACCAGGCTCTTTCCACAGAAGAAGTGAGAACCGCCCCATCTCCTGGTTCTTCAGCCCCTGGCTGAGCCACAGGAGCAGGTGAAAACCAATCAGTCATCAGAGGGGAGGATGAAATCCTTTTAATGGGGATCAGGTGCCTCTGCCTGTCACCATTTATGTTCAGCAGGAGTCTGGTAAAGGAGTTTGTGGTGGGTCTGGTCTCACCAGGTGCCAATCGCTCACTTTGATTGTAAAAACTTCCATCTAGAGTGAAACAGGTTTTGCAGAGAGACTGCACTGTCTGGGTCCTTCAACAGAGTAGAGACAGCAGTCCAACCCCCGGGGTCTCCTTTCCCTTCTTTCCTTTCCCTCCTCACTCATCCCATTCTGGTGGTGTGAGGGCACCCCATTCCAAAGGGATGCGTAAGAATGGAGTCATGGCCACAGGGCCATCCAACAAAATCTGGCAAGAATAACTCTCATTTGTTCCTCTTTGCTTCAAGTACTATGAAATCCGGTGTTCACTTTCCTGGCTCTAATTTTTCACAGAGATCTATGAGATGATGTCACCTGTGATATAATACACATAAAACCTTCCAGCTATAGTGGGAAGGGATTGATGCTGGCATCAATGCAATGACCTTTAGCTGGTTAGTTTATTTATTTATTTATCTATTTTTAAAGAACAAAGCAAGCCATGAAAACAAGAACAACTTGAAGGTGAGGAATAAATGGCATTTGTTAACAGGAACATCAGGGCTAGTTGTTTAGTCTTGTGTGATCTTGAATTTAATCTCTAATGAGTTGCAGCTCATTATTTTATTTCAGCTATTTTATTACACCTATTTTATGCCAACAAGAGGATGTACTTCTTGTGCAAAGGTGGCAGGATTTTATCTTTCCTGAACAAACCAATGCCCCTCTCCCCCAAAATTTATTGACACTGCAGCCAGGTTTGGCATCTCTTAGATGCATATCCCAGGCTTTTGTTTCCCTGCTCTAGTGCTTCAGTATTAATATAATTATTATTTTTCAATGTAAAATATATCACAGAATCATAAAATCCTGGAATGGTTTGAGTGGGAAGGGACTCTAAAGTCCATCTCGTCCCACCCCCTGCCATGGTCAGGGAGACCTTCCACTAGCCCAGGTTGCTCCAAGCCCTGTCCAACCTGGCCATGGACACTCCCAGGGATGGGGCAGCCACAGCTTCTCCGGGCACCCTGTGCCAGGGCCTGCCCACCCTCACAGGGAGGAATTTAGTATCACATTAGATAACAATACGTAAGAATACAATGCCCTACTCTAGCAGGTGTACAGAGCTCTGACAGCTGGGCTCCCCAGCTGCCCATCCCTCCTGTCCCACCCTGCTTTCTGATGGATGGGACTCATCCAGGGAGCCTTCCCAACCTCTCCCAGCTGTGCTGGGCTGAACAATCTGAGCTCCTGCAGAATAAGGCTTCACCTGGGAGGTGCCACCCCTCACACCTCAGTCCAGCAGGGAGACACTTGTTCAGAGCTCCATCCATCTCTCCAACAACAGAGGTTTGCTCCCAGGGTAGGCTGGGATCTCTCTGCCCTATTTTTCCCAGCTCATGGCTTTGGCAGAAGAGTTTTCAAGAAGGAAAAAGCATGTACCTTCTGTATTCTTAAACTTCCAGCACCTGAGCTTGGGAACTCCCACACTATTCCTTGTAGGACACTGTGCCACAGCCCCATTCTTCTCCCTGTTAGGACTTTCTCCCAGCTTCCATCCTCAATTCATCCCCAATTGGTAACATGTTCCAGCACCGACGTTCCGTTTAGTTACAATCCCTCTGCTGGCAGCTCACCCACTCATGTGAGTGGGAAAGGCAGACATCTCATCTCAGCCTCCTGTTTGCTCGGTTGAACAGAGCCAGTCATCCCAAGCCCTGCTGCAGCCCCCACTCCCAGATCCCACAGCTTACAGCTGGTTCCCACACCCTTCCTGCCATGGATGAGCTCCTGCTAACGCCCCCCAGCCCACTCACACTAACAGGGCCTTATTTCTTGTGCAAGATGCCTCTTTTCCGTGCCTGTGTGTTGTACATGTCCTTATCCAGACAGAGTGCCCTCCTTTTTTCTGTGCCCTCCAAGAGCCCTGTGGATTCATGGCGAGATCTGCTCTTTCAAGTGTGACACAGCCCTCCCCAGTGAATCAACCAGCCCCTGCACCACACAAACAGTCAATACGCACAGTCTGAGTTCTGCTACCAGTGACTTATCTTTGAAGGGCTGGAGGTCACCTACCCTTGTTTCAGGTCTTCTCTGCAATGCAGGAAATGAGCATTATTAGATTTCAAATGGCCCCAAGGGAAACGTACAGCTTATCATTTGTTCCTGGGGCACTCAGAGTCTTACAGGTGAGGTGACTGCACCTACAGGTTGTTTCACACATTAAAACTAACCTCCACTGCTTTGCAAAGGTGGAAAATTGCTGAGACAGAGCAAATGGAGAAGAGAGGATGCTGCATGGCTTGAAGTTAAAAAGAAATTCTAAACACAGTAGTATTTTTTTGTATGGACACAAAGCTCGAATTTGACTACATCCAGATAAAAAGGAAGTGGGTTTTGTCCATTTTTCAACGCTGTATGTGACAAGGAAATGGTAAGCAATAAATATATCAATAAGTAAATTATGAGTAAATTCTCTCTCAGCCCCCTTTCTGTCTGATCTCCTGTAATGAGAAACATGGAGCTCTCCCCTTGCCTTTACCACTGCAGGTCTGGGTTTGGCTGCAAAGGGCATCATGTATGACATGTGTGATAGCTCCTCCCTGAGGAGTTCCCAGGGGCAGGCAGGGTGGGGAGAGCCATTCCCAAAACTCAGTAGGGATCCTTTATATTGTGGCAAGGAGACAGCGCTTCCCTCAAGATTTGTTTCTGAAGAAGTACATCCTTCAGGCAAATGAATCTGAGGAGAGGTGAGCTCTCCTTCCCAAACCTCAACTATCCCCAGGCTTTTTTTCCCTAGAAGTTACAAGAAATTGCTTGGAATTGCTTTTAGGGAAGCTGCGAGATTAGAGACAATTAGCTAATGGGAAGGCATGAGTGGAAAATAACCCATTAAAACATGAATTGGCTTTTGACATTTCTGTATATTGTATTCTCTTCAGAATTCCAGAGCAAAGAGGTACACGGCGACACTGATTCCAATACATTTTTAAGCACATGCAACACTGGTGTCCTATTTGTACAGTAAGTGCTAATGCTGCCCGAGAACCTTTACATTTAAAGCATACAAGAACTCACACACACGTGCACATATTCCTCCTGGCATCAGTCCTGAGGAGAAAACTGAAATATTCCTGGAGAAACCAAACACTGCAAGTACATCTGGGAAGCACCCCCCTGGGGTTCTGAACTGCTTCCTGACCTAAAGGCCCTGCTCCCTTTTGCAGTTTGGAGCTCAGTGAGCTGCTGTTCATCAGATTGCAATGTCAGGAATTGGTCACACCAGTCCGAGATTTACAGTACAAACACTGTAATCTCATTAAAAACACGCTGGATGCAGATGAAGGATCACATGGAGATGCTCACATCCAGAACATAAAACTGAGAAAACATGAACACATACAGACTAGAAAACACCTTTACAGTTCTTGAAAGACTTCTCATTCATGTATAATTTGTGTAATTATACAGTCAGCCATTTTATGACTTAAATATTCAGGCCAACTGAAATAATAATAATACAAAAATCTATACGATTTCTCATAGAAAGAATGACAGTTGTTGAAAAGAAATAAAGATTGTAAAAGATCTTATATTGCTCTGAGACAATGTCCATCAGACTCCACTAGATGTCAGCGCTATAGAGCCAGTTTGTTGCAGACTTAACAGCATTAAGTCCACTTGGTTTGTTTATTATCATTACCTGCCTGTGAAACACAGTCCATGTCAACTACACCAGTGACCAAATATTTATGGCAGTAAACAGCCCAAACATAACAGTCTCATTTCACTCCCCCTTCCCCTTTACTTGGTTTGAATAGAAGGCTTGAAATCAGGCTCATTGTGCCAAAAAAATGCTGCAAATTAAGATATAAATCATTTTGTTTTCTCTGTTTTCCCTAATGCAGACATGAACTGCTCACTCCAAAGCCCCACACTGCACGCTGTTTATCAGGTACTAAAACACCTTGAAGATAAAGCTTTTCTTTTTATGTTAAAAACAGTGTAGCTGATCTAGGTCGAAAATTATAAGGCACATACAATTGTTTGTTTGTTTGTTTGTTTGTTTTTACAAAAACACACATTCCAAAGCATTGTTACAATCGTGCTATTCTGGATGGCCTGTCAAGGGACAAAAGGAATGAAAGCTCACAAAATGCAGAAAAATACATAAAAATGCAGGAAAATACAGAAACCAAAGAAAAAAACCAGAACATAACACATTGATACAACACACATGACAGCAATGACCAGCTCTTCTCATTTCTTTGGCCAACAAGCAGAGACAATTGCAAAGCATTCTTTGTTTTGCACTGTAAATACCTGACTTTATTTAGATGCACAGATGTTTAGCACTGGATTGTCACAATACCTCAAACAAGGAAATAAAAAAAAACCCAAACCAAACAGGCTGGTTTTCTTCAATGTTTTTAACAAAACAAAGCTGCCAAGTAATTGTTGTTGGAGAATTATGAGAGAAATAATTGGTAGCTACAAAAATGATGAACTAGAACGACATCTGAGAAGAGAATAGTAGTTAAGGAACATATGAAACCAAATGGCAACAGTTCTAGGCATTTATTCCAATATCTTAGAAAATAAAAATAAAAAATATTCTTCATTGCATCACCATTTCAAGACAGAAAAACAAATTTTTAACTTAAGCCAAAAGAAGATGTGAATTGTTTCCTCGTAGTTTTTTTTCCATTTGAAGCCTTGTTTATTCACAGTACAAACAGACCCCGCTGGTACAGTTTTTAAGTCACAAGATGCACAGAAGAGTCGGACAAGGAGCACTGTTCCCTTCTGCCCCCTGGAAAGCTGCTCTGCCCTATGAAATCTCCAGCCCCTCCCAAAAAAACCCCAAAAAACAAAAAAGGCATCCCATTTTTCCGAAAGTGCCTTTTCAAATGGCAGGACAGCCCCAGAATGAAGTGCCCCCCAGGCCCAGCAGTGCTGAGCTCTGGGCATGCACCCCCCACGCTCAGCCAGCACAAACAACATTCCAGGCTTATTCCAAAGCCACCTTAAGGCAAAGAGAGAGGAACATTTCTAGCTCTTCTTAAAAAAATGGTTTGTTTTCTTTTTTTTTACTTTTCAAACTTCAATCAGGAACCTGAAATTCAGTAAATGAACATTCAGCATAAAAAATGCTTTAACCAAAAAAAAAAGAAAAATAAAAAGAGGAATGAACAGGAAATGCTTTTTCCCAAAAATAAATCAATTATTTTCCCTTAATTCTGCCTGCATTTCGTTAAAGCATTTTATGCGCTTTCAATAACAAATTGCAAGGTTTTTGGCAACTTTTTTTTGTTTTGTTGGTTTTTAATAAAAATCCAGACAGTGTTCTCTGTTTGCAATCAGAACCACAACCTTAGTGCAATATTATATTTATTTCTTACAGTAATTTTGGTTGCCATACAAGAGTATTAAGGATTGGGGAAAAGTGCAAGTTACAGGAGCTTGATTTTTTTAATCAGTCGAAATAAGAGGAATTAAAGCACAAAAATTACAGCAACATAGATAACGTGAACACAAGTTGTTACACAAACTATAGCGAGAAACATATTAATATCTAGAAAAGAAAAGAAAAAATGTAATGGAAAAATTATCAATATTTGTGGCTCATACACATAATCATCGCCAGATCAACTGGGTAATGCTTTTTAAGAACTGAGAGGAAAGAAAAAAAAAATCACTATTTTTTTATTAACTTAAGTACCACAAATAATTAACTTTTTGTGATATGTAAATTCTGTAAATCAACAGTCACATCTAGTCATTTTATAATATATGAATTCAACTTAAAATGTTCTCAGACACCTAGGGCAAGGAGTCTGTGCAGTTATACACAATTTACATCTTGTAAGGTTTTGGTATTGTATACACAAATATTACAGAAACTAGGCATGTAAATGCAATTTATTTAAATTACAGTATATAAACAAAAGTTGATCCTAAAACCCAGAATATCATAATTCATAGATCTCTAACGACTTGTTTTTCACTATCAGAGTAGCATGAAAGAAATGGGTCTGCTCTCCTCCCCCCCGGTATTTCCAGAGCGGTGAAAACCCTCGGAGGCAATGCTGTTGTTACCCCTTACTATTGCTTTCTGCAGCCAAAGACCAACTCCCCCTGGCAGAGGCAGATTTTAGTGGTGAAAGTAGGTCCTCTCGGGTCTCCTTACCTTTCCTTTGTAAGACACAATGTAAAAAAACCAGCTATTTCGTTGGCTGTTTAGCATGTTCAACTTCTTTTCTACTCCTTGCATTGCACCTACTCTGTCAGTAACTGAAAAGATGCACGAGCAAGAAACACACCTGTGTAAGAAAGGGATGATGTCAACTGGAATTGAGAGGGTGTGTCAGCACTTGTTCAACAGAAATTCAACAAGAAGGTTGTGATTCAAAAGCAGCTTAAAAGTCAACTTCTACATTTTCTTTTACTACCATTATTCTCTAATGTATTTCTGGCACATGTTATAGAGGTAATAGCAACTGTACCCAAAGAAACAAACAAAAAAAATCAATTAGAAAAAAAAAGAGCATGGCGTTAGTGGTTTATTTACTGAATTCTGTCACATCACCAAATGGAAGACAATGATGGCTAAAATTACCATCTTTTCACTTCATAAAGTATGTGATGGCCTCAAGTTGCCTGCATCGACTATCTGAGTGGAACTGCCATTTCTACACCACCTATGGACAAACTCAGTACTCTTGGAAGGAAAATGCCTTAGGACTTCATTTTTTTATTACAAGGTCCCTTGGAACTTTCAAATACAAATACAGCATAGTAACAGATGTTAAGTCAAAAGATCTCTTGTTCCGTAAAGGGGGCAGGAGGCTAAATAAGTTGCTTTTTGTGAGTATCCAATGCGTTGGTAACTATAACCACTTTTGAAGAAATATTCATCCTCCTCTGTAGAAGTTCTAGCAAAGATAGAAAATATAACACAGCTCTGCTGGTTCAGATGCATCCAAATGAGGTTGATTTTAAAAAGGTCAAGACTTTATAATTATTCCACAGAAATAGTAGTAAACCACAAAAAGTTTATTTTTCTTTTTTTTTGTTTGTTTTGTGTTTTTTTTCTTTTTTTTTTTTTTTTTAGTTTTTAACTTCCTAGCACTGAAGTGGCACAAAGGCTGCCCAGTAGACCAGCCACTTATTTTCTTAAAATATTGTGCTTATAAACTATCTGTACAACTATTTAAACTTGCAGTAAAGAAAGATATTTAAAATGCTAAACTTTATGTACTCGTACTAGGGCTGTTGCAGACCTAATTAGACACTTGTTTGTGAGCAAAAAATAATCACAATAAAAAAATTAGAGATAGGCTGGACCATATCAAGGAAAGAAAGTTCAGGTACCTTGGAAAATGTAAGAGAACCTGAAAGTATGGTAGGTAGGCAGTTTAGCCATCCACACTCAATTCACCCACCTTGAACATCTTGAATGTTCTGTCCAGAAAGACCTACAAAACTCACAGATATTCAGAGGTGTTAATTACAAAGGGGAGTTCAAACATGCAGAGAGAGACTTGTTAACTTTAAAATTAGGAAAAAATAAACCAACCAAAAATAAAAAGGAAAAAACCTTTTTAAAAATGTTGCGTGCACCAAATGTGGGTGTTTGTCCCCTGGTGACTGAAGTCTCCTGGACAGGTGTCCCAGTGCCCAGCCCTGGTTCTGGCAGGGTGAACACACCCCTCCTGCCAAGGGAACGATGGGCAGTGCTCAGCTCCCCAGCACCCAGCCTGCTGGCCCTGTCCAGAAGCCAATACCTGCTAACAGTGATAAAATGAGACCCTGGAGCCCTCTTGATCTCCTCCTGGGCTCTTGGAACACACCCATCCTGAGACACTCCACAGCTCTTGCCATCTTGGCATTACCTTGCTGCCTTTTTTTTATTTTTAAACAAGCTGAAACGTTTCTATTTCCAACAGGCTGAAATCCCTCTCTCACTTAAAATCCTGGCACCCTTCCCACTGACTTCAATGGGAACATTCATCTGTCTTTTCCTTCTTTCTTGGCCTGATGTTAAAATAACTAAGCACTTACCACTCACTGAATTAAACAGCACCTCTCGGGGTTCAGCACATTTGTGTGTCTCACTGTCAAGTCCAAAAGATGCGTTTGCACAGGACCCCAGATTTGCACAGGTTTGTGGAGTTCACATTGAGACTCAGCAGTAGTTTAGCTGGTTGAAAACTGGGGGTCTCAGGTTCAAACTAGCTTCATTTTGTTGTACCTCTAAGTGTGCATCCCTCCGTGGGTTTTTATGCAACGTCTGCATCGTCTTACAGGTCAAGCCAATGGAGCGTGTATTGAACTTGTTCTGCCACCTTGGAAGAGTGCTAAATACAACTGCAGAAATAAAGAAATACCAGGTAAAACAGAGCAAGGTTACCTTTGAACTAATTCCAGCAGAACAACCAGCTTCACTGCCAACAAATCACAGAGCTAAACCAGTAAAAAAGAGTAATATGAACCCCTGGACCTGTCTCAGTATTGTGCTTCTGCTACCAATAAAGCTGGGGTTGAATGGAGGTGGAGCAACCTGTCCTCTTAAAATGAGCCAAAGCTTGGGGAAGGAAGCTGGCTTGGAGACTGAATGTCAAGAGGAGAAAAACATAAAATTCAATTTTATTTCTTTTTCCAATAAAAAAAGCCCTGAAATGTTAGCAATTTTCAGTGGAAAGAAAAGCAGTTTGTAATGGTGCCAGCAAAGGGCATCAAGAGATAGCAGTTTTGAAGTTAACAATTGTCTCTCTCTCATATCTCCCCACAGCTTTGAAATAAAATGGCCCCACGTCTTTAACATCTTTAGGTTTGTGTTCGGGCATGTAGCATACAGTCTGCGTCATCTGAGTACCAGGAATTCGACTGGTTTCCCCCTCCCCACCCCCCAATTTTGCTGGCACTCGCAGACAGACAAGGCATTTGGGGTATGTCAGTACCAGCCCATCTCTAGTTATCAACAGAAGGTTGTGAGGCAAAATAGCTATTCTTATCTGTCCAGCAGCTGCTTCAAAGCTCTTTCTATGTTCATTCTGTGCCCAACTCTAGTCACTCCAAGGTCTATCAGATCTTCCTTCTGTAGATTTGGTAAATGTGTGCCATCTATTTCATTGTCCATAAATGTTTCTTTATGTTCACCTAAGTTTAGACTTTCCAACCAATCTGCCACATCTGGTTTAGTCCACAGGTGGACAGGCTTAGTTGTAAAAGGCTTATTTGAGATTGGCTGTTGTAATATTGAGGGAGAAGGAGACCTGCTGCGCCCTGTGGTCAAGCCAAATAAGTCCCCAGAAGGGGGCTGGCTGGGTAGGCTAAATACATCGGACAGAGTTGGAGAAGGAGATGAAGCTGAAGCAGAAGCAGACAGAGGAGCAGGCATGATGTCTTTATTAATCTCTGTTGGTGAAACCACAGGGCTTGGAGCATGCCTTGCTCCTGAGGTCCTACTGTCATAGTCTGGGGACCTGCTCTGCAGGGAGATCGGCTGGCTGGCTCCAGGTCGGACAGTGAAAGTGATTGTTGTACTTCGTGTACCTGAGACAGTACTCATGACCTCCATGCTCCTGCAATGGCAAACAGACAGGGAAAGTTAGAGGTGGCAGCCTCCACGTGGGACTTACTGCATGGCAATGCTGGAGTATTTACACTTTTCAATGAGACATGTCACATTAAAAGTACAAAAACTGGTATCATTAAATCTTCCCCAGAAAACAACCATCAAGGGTAAGCCAGAGTTGAAAACAAAACCTCTGCTTGAGCAGTTCAGAAAAACACCTCCCAGAGCACATCCTTCCTTTTTAAGGCCACACCAAATTAATCCTGGGCAAGTGAGATACACCAAGTGGATCAAGCACAGGAGCACTTTGTGTTTCCCCCTGAAGTGTGATCAGTGGCTGATCTCCCCTTCGTCAGTGGAGGGCTGGGATCCTTCAGTTCAGCTTTAACCCACTGGTTTTACAGACAGCAAATGTTAATGACAGTTGTAGAAAGTTTCACGAGCATTGGATTTTGGATCTTTGGGCATCTGCTCAGTGAACTTTACAGTCTGTTTGTGTTTTAGGTATGTTTATAGTCCCATTCGCTTACTGAACATGCCCCACAAGCTCCTCTCACTTCCCTTTCCATTCAGCTGGACTTTTTATGCTTTAAACAAGAAACATTCCCTCTAAGATTCCTAAAAAGACTTGGTGACCATTTTCTTTCATGCAGAAATTCAACTTTGGCAGTTTCACTGCAAAATGACGGGGACAAAGTCCTTGTTCCTTTGTGTGCCCAGGGATGATGCAGCTGCAATCAAGCTTTGCTGAAGGAAAATGAGTTTCAGCTGACAAAGCAGGCAGGCATGACCCTCTGCTGCCCAGAATGACAGCGTGGGTGAAGGAGTAGGCAGGTCTGCTCTTGCCTAGTGGCTACAGAAGCAAATTCAGAAGGTTTGGGTCTGTTTATGCCATAAAGTGCTTAACCCCACAGCCCCTACTCCCACGAGAAGAGTCTGCCAGTCAGCGTGTCCACTTCAGGACGTTCCACAGAACCCTTGAGCGCCTTGAGCTCTGGAGCTTTTCACTTCAAAAATATCCTGCCAACTGGGAAAAACCTTCAGACAGCTAATTTAAAGCACTTCCAGACCAAAGGAAGGATTTATTTATCCTTGAAGCAATGCCATGGACTCCAGAGGATGATGTGGCTGATGCTGTAGTGAGATTTCAATCCCAGCCCCTGACTACAGCCCTCTGTTTCTGAGTGCCAGATTGCTCCCAGGCCTGACCTGTCCTGCCTGGGCAGAACTGAGGGTGACTTTGGTGCGTGATGTCACATACTAATGCTCCCATTAACCCTGCAGATTCACTGCTGTGCAGGGAAGATCTTATGGAGCCAAAGGAAGATCAGGGCTGTGGAGCCCCCAGAGCTGAAGTGCTGGGATGGAAGAAACTGATCTCTTCCTAAGTCATTGTTTAAAGATTTTGTGTTAATTGCCACCAAATGAAGTACCAAAAATGACCCACACAGCAGGGGGCAAAGCCCATCCGTGCTCTCTCTGAGGTGTGATCCTCACTACCAGATCTGCTGTGGGATGGGAGACCCTCTGGTGCTCCTCTGCCCTGGGTAGTCATGGTGGCTTTGCTCCTTCCAGCAGAGCACTGGGACTGCTGGCAAGGGGGCTGTGCCACGCAGGGTTATCCTGCCTCTCCGGGTGTCTTCCCCAGTGCCATGGAAGTGGGAAGGCCATGGAAAGGGACTGATTTGGCTTTGGTCACTCACACCCTGCCTAGAAGAGTGGTTCAAATTCTGAATAAAAAGATGGTGGTGCCAGCACTTCTTCACCACCTACCCGAACCTGCTCCCCCCTCAGGAAGTACAGATCCATCACCAGAATGCAGAAGCAGAGGCAGCTCACTCGAGGCAATGGTACAAACCAGGTTATTAATCCCTTTCTTCTCTCACTGCAGCCCCAGCAGCCCTGACCTGGAGAGCTCCTGCAGGGATTTCCTGCTTGGCTGGTGGCTGTGGTGAGCCCTGGCAGCCACACGCTGCCTGCATCACCTGTGGCCGGGGCTTTGGCACACAATTCACCACGCCAGCCACCAGGAATCTCAGCGCTGCCACTGCCACACTCCACGAACTCTCCCGGCACGGGGAGTCCCGCTCAAATAAAGCTCTGACACCACGCTCTTGGGAAAGCACTAAGAATAACTTCTTGGAGAATACACATCTTATTCACATGAACAACCCCGCTGATTTCCCACAGGTTGTTCCTTGTGCTTCAGTGGGAACAGGGGATCTTTCAGAAAGATTGGTACTTTGCTTAAACCCCTGTAGGAGTAATACTTTTGGCATTATGGCTTTGTAATTTGACAAAGAAAGGAAACACTTGGCAAGGCTTTGACTGTTTCCTGTGATTTTTGGCAGCTTAATGGCTCTCATTGTCTTCTACGGCTGGAGCTAAGCATTCTTACAAATAGTCTGTGCAAGAAAGGATTAAATCCTCCTAACCAAGGGGAGCACGTTATTTCTACCTGCTTTACCTTAGCTTGAGGAGTCTCACACTCATTACTAAGGCATGATATAATTTAAAATCAACAAAAAGCCTGCTTTGAAAAAGGCCGGGGTAGTGAGGGCAAGCAGAGCAGAAGGAGCTTTGTATAAATGTGTAAAGTAATCCCAGATCTTTCCCTGCAATCACCCTTTTACTTAACCTTCCTGTCTTGCAAATACTAGAAATTATGGTTTTGTATTCACAGCCATTGTGGCAATATCAAATGGATGATGAAAATGCATCTTTTATGCTAGATGCTGAAAGACAATTTTAATTAGCTGACTGACAGCTCCAGGGTCAGGGTACACCTTCTGCTTTGTAACTCACTTTTGCTGCTTCTCTTCCATATTTTTTCTCTTATGGACTCCCTGTCCAGGAAATCACTGTCATTGTTCCTTTAAGTAACCCATATGAAGCCACTAAAGCAAAACCCCACGAAAGCAAAGTGTGTGCTCTTATTCTGAGTATTCCTTAGCCAGTGTTCCCCAACCTTCTGAGCCCCAAGGGCAGGAATACTGGGTGAGCAAAGCAACCCAGGCATCGTGGCCCTTCGCCTTCTGTCAGCCTGGATCAAAGCACTGGCTTCACGTGGCTGGAAGCAGTAGCAGAGCTGTGGGCATCTTGGTTTTTTCAAGCCATAGGTTCAGGGCTGCTGACTATCCAAATAAAACTCTGGAACAGTGATAAGAGCTTTTTTATTTTAGCTGATTAACGAGGTTTCAATACCACCTCAGTTTATAGCCACATGAGTTGTGCAGCTATTCTAAACATTCTAAACATGAGCCCTTTCATCCAAAAGCTCAGGAATATTTCATGAACAGGCTCAACACTACAGCAACACCCCTCCTTCAGGGAGGTTATGAGTTCTGCCACACACCTGGGGACACAGACAGGTCTGTGGGTCTGCTGATTAGGACAGGTTTTAAGCCCAGCAACCTGAGGTCACTGCTACCCCCAGAGTTATTCAGCAGCCTGCAAGACGAGCCTGTGCTCAGCCAGCACCACTCGCAGCTCTGCAGCCTTTGGGAAGGTCATGCTGAACTCCACAGTAGCACTTCCAGGCTTTAATTCCAAGATAATCTTTTTTTCCCATTCTTTTCCTCTTCTTTTCACCGGCCATATCAACTCCAGCATGTTAGAGAGACTGCTGTACTGTAATTGTAATCCAAACAGAAAACCCAAGCATATTTATGCAACTCCTGTGCTTCCTAAATTATAATTTATAACATTTCCACTACAATCTGTGATGCAGACACATCCTTGATACCATCATCTGTCTTGGATTTTATGGTTGATTGGTATCCTGGTCAATAAGGAGCCAGCACATTCCAGCTGGAGAGCAGGCATGCTTTGTTGTGTTATGGGTTTTCCAGATTTTTAATAAGAGCAATTTCTTATGCCTTATTTGATCATCTGTTATCCTAAACATATTAAATCCATATTAAACCTGCCAACCCCCAAATTTCATTTTAAAAAAGGTGAAAAGTCCGATAATTATTTTAAATAAAATTTGCTCTATTAGAATCAGCATATGGTAGTAATTTATAAACATTTGCTGCTGTGAGCCTGCACTGATTGTAATGCCCATTATGTTGCCTCATATTAAAATCAAAATATATAACCTATATGTCAAGATGCCTCCAAATATAAAAGCCATCAACACAGCTTGTAGGCAAGAAATTCTTTTAAAATTTAAATTATATTTGTGGGATTCAAATTTACTCAATATCAGAAGCAAAGCAGTGAAAGGGGGCATGGTTGAGCAGCTCCCATGGAAAAATCCCGAAACCCATTATGCTCAGCTCCTGGGAGCTGTTTCACACTGCAACTTACCAAAAGGCTTGGGCTCTTCCATTGGATCAGAGAAAAAACATCTTAACAACCAAGAGAAGCAGCAAGTGAGCTCCTATACAGAGGTATTGAGAGAAATGAACTTCTTACAGATTTCTGAGACCACATAAACCCCAAACTCTCTTAGTATTTTTACCTTCTTTTTGGATTGTCAAAGGAAAATTGCACGGTAGGAAAGTAAGACAATAATTGTCTGTTTTGGGGGAAGATGGAGAACAAGGGCTGGTGTGATGACTGGCAGGATACAGAGCTTCTCCTAACAATCCTATTTTAGGGAGAAGAACTGAGAGCTGGTTGGTGTCTGCTGCAGGCAATGCTGTGCAGTTGGAGGGAAGAACAATTATGAGGGTCTGTGGGAGTCTGTCTGTTCCAGAGTTTCCAGGAGAATAACAAAGCAGTCTGGAAAGCAGCCGAAAAGGGATGGTGCTGATGAGGGGCAGAGGGCCAGGAGACAGCCCCAGCCCCCTCTCCTTGCAGAGCTGTGGGGAAAAGGGAAGCTGGAAGGGAAAAGGGGGAAATCCCACAGATTCCAAGGAGGAAAGATTCAATAGTGACAACTCAATGATTCCAAGGGCTGGGTGGTCTTTACTTTTAGCCTCACATGGGTGTGCAGAACTCCAGTCATCCCTCCCCAGCCTTCCACCTCCAAAAATCCAGCAGAATTTGGGCATATTTGAAAAATTACACCCCTTATTTAGGTGCTCAGACTTCATTTCAGGAATCATCTTTTCCATGCCCATGTTATTAAATTTTTTTCTGAATACTTCTCTGATAAATGTGTCTTTTATTTCATCTAGAGATGACACCCTATCCTGGTTTTAGGATGGGTACCATTTCTGGATTAGGGGGATCTAATCCACGTTTCACTGTGTAACAAAGTCAACACCGAAGTCACTAAAATGCAATAGCAATGAGTTACAGAGAAGCAGAATGTACAATATAGAATACTCTATGGTTTATGGTCGGCACTTACTTCATGGCACTTCAGCATGACCCTCCTCTGACAACAGCAGTCATGACAGCAAATAAAAATGACAAAATGGAATGACTGAAACACTGCAGGAATTACTGACAAAGAAACAAGCGTGTGAAATTGGCTGACAAACAGTTAATGACATGAAATGAATCCAATGGGACAGCAGTACAGTGAAACATTAAGGCTTGAGAATTATCCCACATATTTCTTCATCCATGAGACCCAGACATCCTTTGCAACAAACCAAATGTGGGACCAGTACCTGGATTTGCTACTAAGCAGGACTTGCTGCTAAATTCAGTTCTCCCTTACCTGTTTGTGAAAAAATCAGGAACTTTTCCACCTACTCATGAAAAAAAATAATTCAGAGATGGCCAAAACCACTGGGCATGGGCAGCTTCACTTTTAAAACTTGTTTTCCCAACACAGTACAGGTTATTTTTCCTAGAGGACTCAATTCTGCCTGGCTAAGCATCCCACATAACTCCCCCATTTTTAACGAGTGTTTCCCAGTACCAGGAGTGATGCCAGCCTGCCCCAGAGGCCACGGGCACACTGTGCAAACACAGCCAGAGAAACATAAGCAGCATTTGAAATGGAATTGTTTCTCCCTGTGGCAACGCTCTCCATCACTTCGGTAGCGGCGCCGCGAGAGAGCAGCAGCAGTTGCTGTTCATTACTCCTTGTTAGTCCCCAGAGCCGGGATGCTGCTTTCACTGGGGGCTGTGTTTCCTCTCGCCAGCAGCCACGGGGTCTATCCTGCCTTAATCACGCTGACATTATTCCCTGGATCCCACGGGCTTGCACTTGATCTCCACGTTGCCACGCAACTGCGGGTTCACAGACGGAGCGAGCGCTCCTCCCTTCACCTAAGGAAAACCCTGCCTTGCTCTTCCCCCCAGTCCTTTCAGCAGCTCCACATCAAAGTCAGTAGCCTCTCCAGTGAATTTATAGCACTGCTGTATTTATAGCAGCACGGTGGATCCTCCTCGCTGACAGCAGAGCGTCACCTGCCAAGGCAGGGGCTCCCTCCCTGCCTCTTCCCATCACTGCACATGAGCCTATCCAGACTCGGAAACAGGAACCACAACCAGCTCATCACTTTAGGGGCTTCAGGGCTGGGTATCTGGGGCAAACACAGCCTCACATTCAAATAACCCTCAACGCTGTCTGTAAGGGAGGATGAGGAAAACCAGAGGGAGTGACGGTCAGATGTTGGGACCTGACTGCATGATTAAAATCTCTACCACCAGGACCATTTCCTAAAGTAAAGGATGGCCAAAATTGGGAGTGGGATCAGGAGCTCTGTTCTCAAACCTTCTGATCAAACCCTCTAACTATGCTTTTATTAGTACAAAGTAAGCAAGTGCATCCTCTCACTTCTTCCTCTTACTGCTTTTCGTACCAGGCTCCTTTTCCCTATCCCACGGCTGGTCACTGCCACTGAGAAGCAGATGGTTTCCAGCCAAATGTTTCCATGCTCTATTTAAAAACCTTGAAACTCAGTGTCTCCATAAGAACCACGGAAAACTATTAATTCACTGTGTATAATCATTGCTAAACCCATGTGCAGAGAATAAAAGCAAGTTTGGGGTCATTTTTATGTAACAACTTAGAAAAGCTGTTCAACGCTGTAAAATGATATCTTCCTAATCCTCTTTTATCAAAAACATACAAAGAAGATATTTTTGTGGATTTCTGTAGCAAGTCATCACCCACCTATGTACAGTTCAATTCACCCCTGTGCCACCCTGACAGGGCACCTGGTGTGAGTGACCTACAATTGCACATCCACTGGCTGTGGAGAAGGAATTTCTAGTGACAATTAGGATCCCTGTCTGGGCTATAACACCACGTATGGCCCAACAAGCAAATATATGTTTTTAATTTCATCAGGCTGCCTGTGCTGTGAACACCACCCAGGCGAGCCTGTGAATGCTGTTCCTATTTATACCACTTCCCAATCCCTCTCTTTGGCTGAAGGATGGAAACAGGCATACTCATTTTTTATCACTTTCCCTTTAGCAGAGCTAACGAGTTGTTCTTTAATTTAACAGAATCCTTGCTTTTCATGAGCTAAAATACCTTTTCTTCCTTTCCAGTGCTACCTCACAGGAAAGGGCTACAAGCTGTACAGTTGGTTGTCATAGGCTTTATAGTATTAGGGGAAAAAAAAGATAAAGCAACTCTTAAGAATTTTAAGAATTTTACTTTTAAAATTTAAATATTAGCTTTCATACTTGAAATTTTCACAAGATGGTATTCCTTGGTCATAATATTTGACAGCTTTGTAAAAAAATGGTGGCAGTTGTGCAACTGGGCTAGAAAGGCTGTAATTTATTTAACTTCAAAAAGATAAGGCAGGAGTAAAAGCAGTAAAAAAAAAAAAAGCAGTTACCATGCATCTATTGCTTCTACTGCTCCCTCTTTCACACCCTTATCAAGGTGAGAAATCAACCCTCTCTCCTCCATCCCCAGCACGTGGGGCTGGTTTTGCTCAGGGAGAGGGGTAGGTCCTGCCTGGCTCCAGGGGTGGGTCCCACACAGGGTTTCTGATTAGAGAGCTCATCTTCCCCCTTTACAATTCTCTCCCTCTCCCTTGCTGCGATGCAAAGGAACTGCCTGCAGCAGCTCTCCAAACACACTTTTAACATCTGTAGGTACCTGGTTCTCCTCTGCTGGCTCCCATTTATTCCTTTGCTTAAAGAAAGAGGTCCTGAGTAACCTTTTCTCACTGTTTTATCATTTTCAATTCACCTTGTAATTAAAAAATAACATAATCACATCGGTTTTGGAACCAGAAGGAAACAAAGCACAGCCTTCCCAGCTCCTGTTCCCACTGGGAATTCTGTGGGGGTGTCATCTTCTCCCCCAGTCAAATGGCAGCCAGGAGTTTGGCTGCTCTGTGCCACTGCCAGCTTTTCCTCTTTATTCCCTCACGGCTCTTTTGGCACTGTTGCATCCCAGGATCCTCTCCCTGCTCTGAAAAGATGCCTGGTTGCTGTTGCTTTTCAGGAAAGAAGTAGCATTTCAGCCACGGTGAAATAAGGCTTTGGGGGGTTTTGTTTCCAAATTGAGCCTCTGTGCCATAATGAAGACTAAAGAATTTGCCAAAGCTGAGTTAAAAGAATTCAAAAAGCTCAAGGACAGAAAAACAACATAAATTTGTAACACTGCCCAAATCAGATCTTTCTCTAAAATACGGGACTACTGTTACTTATGTGATAGTTTGCTTTTCTCCAGTAAGGTTTTTAATTATTTTTTCAGTCTTTACAATTTTTAAGTGCCTTTTCTCAAAAAAATGTATTACTATTTAATTCTACTTTTCTTTTTCCTCTCAGTAATGGTAATACTTTGACATATTTACAGAACATTGTAGTTGGCAGCCTCAGTTATTTTCTAATAAAATAGGTATGCTAAAGATCTCCACTGTAACCTGAAAATACCTATCAGCTTAAAAAGAAGATAAAAAATATTATACACATGAAGATAAAGGCAACATGGTCATGGGGCTTAACAAGAAACATGGCCAGTGTCTAGCAAAATAGTATTTATTTTTTCATGTATGAAGGCTTTTTCTGTACAGCCAACTCTATTTCTGCTCCGTTTAGTCAAGTGCCACTGACAGGAATTTCAGAATTTCAGCATTTTATCTCCATTCCTTCATTCTAAAACTTGTATTACCTCCCTCTCAGCAGTTTGATGACTTCCATCTCACAGGAAATAATATGAATACCTGATGCTGAGGCTGTTGATGACACTGTTTTCTAAATGAGCAATCATTTGCAATCAACAGAGCCATCATGCAACGTCCAGCAGCTTTTCAAAGGCTGAGTTACTAATTAACCAGCAGAATAATTCTAATAACATTTACTTCAGTGGTATCTTTATAAAATCAAAGCCAGCACTGCATTTTTGCAAAAAACATGCATTTCTGTGGAACCATCTGTGCTAAACAATTTGCCACATTATTTAGGGGAAAGGCACTTGCTGTATGTAAGGCCAAACCATTCCACACCAGAAATTAAACACCTCAGTCTCTTAATAAAATTAACAAAATTACCTGATAGATAGATAGATAGAGAGATAAAAATATAACTGTGGGTTTCATGATATTATGTCCATATTCCACAAAATTACTTGCACATTCACCCAGTGGTGTCTGGCTGCTGTGTGTTACTTATCACTTCAGTACCTTTGAGGACCCCCTCGTGTGTGGATGCACCACAACTGCCTTGGCAGGGACACCTGCACCCTGTGAATGTGAAGCACCCCTAGGCAGAAACACGTTTGACCTATTTGAAGCCAAAATAGCTTATGGGACCGAAGAAAAAAAATAAACTATCACCACATTTTAAAAGAAAATTAAACAGAAAAATGCTGCTTAAAAAGAAATCTAAGGAACCCACATCAAAACAAGTGAATGGTTTGTGCAAACTGTCTTTGAAGTTGAAGAAGGCTGAGAAAGCTCCTGTTCTGTGGTGTGGGCTACACAAATATTGACAATGTAAGAAATTCTTGTCTTACATAGACTATTTGTTAAGCAAACACACAGAACAGAGCACACTCTTCTTTAATCTATGTGATTTACAGGGGAAGTGAGTGAAGAAGGGCTGGCAAAAAATCCCCAAGCCTTTTTCAGAAAATTGTTTGGTTAATTACTTTTACCTTGTACTGAGACTTGCAGTTTTCGTTCCGGTCGGTGACTCCAATCCCTCCCCTGGCTTTGAGGATTTCTCTCTGTTCATTTGCTGCAGTATTGAGTTCAATTCACTAATCACATTCGCCTTGGGGCCTGAGAGAATCGGGCTTTTCACCTCCGGCACGTCACCCCATAGCTTAGATGTCCTTTGGGGGACAACTTTAGCCATGTTGGGCTGGGCACTGATGGGAGGCGGGGGCGGAGCGGGAGGAGGGATAACAAAGCTGTCCACAGTCTCCTCGATCAGCGCATCCTTGTAAAGTGCATTGCTTTTGTTGATTATGGGCTTCATTTTTGGCTTAGGAGGTACTGGGGGTTTGTCCACCAGAAATGTTTGCCCATCTGCATAGACTGTACAAGTATCCACGTTCTCCCCCCCTTCCGAGGATAAGGTAGAGATGCTGGACACTGTTGAGATAGTGCTGGTTGTCTCTAGGTGATGGTCACTACTACTTCGGCTGTCTACCTCCTCAATCCCAGAGTCAGTGACGTTATCAAAGCTGTCAGGGGGTGGCAGAAAGGAGGCAGGCAAACAGTTTGAAAGACCCACTTGCTTTTTACTGTCTAGGGAATTTGCTGGCTGGCTGGGGGCGAATGGTGTGGGCGAGGGCGTGCCGTTTTTCCTCTGTGTGACCAGGTCCGTCAGGGCCGAGCCGGGAGCCGCGCGCTCGTCGGGGATGTCGAAGCTGTTGGCGAACTCCAAGGGAGGGGGCAGTGGCTCAGTGAACATGAACTCTTCGTCGATGTCCACGGAAGCCAAGGGCGGTGGGGGGATGCGGAAGGGCAGGATGACAGGGTCGTCAACGGAGCTCGCGGCCACGATGGTTTTGCAGGGAGATGCCGGTGGCTCAGACGCAGCAGGTGCGTTCAGCTCACTTTCTTCCGCTTCCTCGCTCCCCTCTGGCCTCTCTGGTGGGGAGCTCTCAGGGCTCTGCTCCATCTCAGCTCCCTTTTCCTCTTCATCCTCGGGCGTATCATCCGACTTCACTGTGTCCACGGTGTGAACCATCAGCAGGCCAGCTGACTTTTGCTGTGAGGTATCCACAATGTTTATCAACATGTTCTTCTTCTCCTCAGCTTTCTTTTCTTTCCCTGCATCTGTTTCATACTTGTTCTCGGTCTCCTGCCGCCTCAACAGGCCACGGGTGTTTTGCCTTGTGACAGTAGCAGTGACAGGAAAAGTCGTCTCCATGTTGGGTCTCAGCTTTGTATCGATGTAAAGCGGTTTATTAAGGTCTGTTTTGACGGCGTCCCCTTTGCCTGGAATCTGCTGCGTTTGTTCCTTCATGGCTCTGTCCCTGGCGGAGAGCGCGAGGGCCAGCGGGGAGTTTGGATCCAACAGCTTTCCCGTGACCGGGTGGACGTAACTCTCCGGGCTGGATGCATTGGTGGGCTTCGCTGCCACTGCACTGTTCTCAGGGCCTTTCATTTTGGACGAAGCGTTTAATGTCCTCGAGTCGCTCTGACTGCTGGGGTCGCTGCTGTTGAACAGGCCCTCGGGCTCTCTGGGTGCGGGAATGGGAGATGGCGACATGAGCTGCCTGAAGCCGTCCTCACTGCCGAACATCGCCTCGTCGGTGAACTTGGACTGCCTCATGCGCGGGGTTGGTGGCGTTAGTCCCACATCCTCATCTCCCAGGTCCGTGGAAAGGAAGGCTGGAGAATTCCTCCTAGCCTCCAGCCTCTTTTCCCTGTCCCTCACCGCTCCTGCGATGGCCGCTGCGAAGGGGCTGCTGACGCCCAAGCTGTCGTCGGGCCGGAGCTGCCCGGGTTGCTCTGAAGACTGAGGATCGATCTCCATGCTGCTCCCTTGGCTGCTCTTCCCGCTGCTGCTGGTGGATGGCTCTTTCACGATAATTGTTGGGATTGGAATAGAGCAGGTCTTTTCTGGGCTGTCCTCGACGTTGGACTGTTTGACCAGCATGCCCTTCCGCCTCGCTGGTTTGGCCGGCACGTAGACTGCTTTGCTGGCAATCTTCCCAACCTCGGAATACGGGTTTTCTGGCATCTGGCCCCGCTTCCTGAAATTCGCCTGAGATGCGGCACTTCGGCTGTACAGGTCTTCGGAGTCCAGGGAGTATCGGTCCAGTTCCCGCCTGTAATAGATCCCTTTGTCCCTAATCATTGTTCCCACGCTCTCGGGCCTAACCAAGGAAATTTTTGCACCTGAATTCTGGTTAAATGGAGGTTTAATAGTTCCATAGCTCCTTGTTGTCAGGGATTTGGGGGAGTTGTACAGAGAGGGAGAAGGTGGTGGTGGTGAGGGAGGTAAGGACTGTGGTGGTGGTGGGATATCTTCAGAGGTGTCAGGCATTGAAAGACTTCTGGTAAACTTCAGCATAGGAGGAGCCAGAAACTGCCGTTCTTCCTCTGTTATTCCTAAAAAAATCAGAAAGTATATTTGAAATGCTGCCTTCTGCTAGGATCCCCCTGTATTATTCTCATACTATTTCTGTATCCAACCCAAAATGCCAGGGTGCATTTCCCACAACATGAAGCACATTCAAAATTCTAAAAGAGGTCTTTTGGCTGATTCCTACCATAGGAATTCTTGTTGAACTTCAGGGGCCCAGATGCCAGAATTGAAAAGGCTGCTACAGCATTTTAATTAAACTGATCACTGATGTGTAGGCAAATGTTTGGGGTTTATGTATCGTCAAGGCAGCTGTAGAGAAGCACATTTTCTATGAAAATTATTGAACAGGGAAGACATTCTGTGCAGAAGAATACCTTCTGCCTTGCTCTAGCACTCAATAAAATGCATATAATAACTCAACTTGGAAACCTAATGAATTTTTAAGATGCATTTGAAATATAGCAAGGGAACCGTGAAGACCCTATTGGAGAAAAAATCATAATGTTTCCTTTCAAGAGATGGCATTATGTTATTAAAAATATGGCTTTTAACATAAATAAACCGAGTAATATTGGGGCAGTTTGGATGCTAATTTTACATCAGAATAATGTTTTTCTAAATTGATCAAAATCACTACTAAGATTATTACCCAAAACAAAGCAAACTCAAATTTGGTCTGCTCTTCCTTTCCTTGTTGTGAAATCATCTACTGCCAAAATTTGATAAGAAAAAGGATGGATTTTAGTCCGTTTGATCAGCAGGATTGCTTTGTAAACTACACAGGATTGCAATGCTTTTATCTCAATAACAAAGAAAAAAGGGATAACACTCGGCCCTAATGCTCTGCAAAGGACTCGTACTGATCTTTTTTTAAATTGTTAGAGGCAACATTCTAAAGAAAACAAATTATAAATCCATACTTGCCTACCGCCATCAAAGCAGAATGTGGAAATTACATCACCTTACACACAAACTTCTTTTCTCATGAGCTTTGCATAAAAATTAAACAGTCACTCACTGAGGCAAAGGTGTTGGAGAAATATGCTTTAAGAAAGAAGCAAAGTTACTACAAGTATGTGATTAATGCACAAGCAAACTATACATGAGAAGCATTTTACCTATAGATTTTTGTCTTCTCATTGTACCCCGAGGTATACCCAGAAAAGGACCTTGAGGACTCCCTGGTACAGTGGGCGTCATCACAGCAATACCCTGTCTCTCATACATGGACTACAAGAAAAGCAAACAAAAACCCCACAAGCATTAAAGCACCAAAGTCTCTCTCACATGTACATAACTCTTCTGTCATAGCTGCTAATCCATTATCCCTTTTACTTAGAATTCCTACGGAAGATAATAAATTTTGTGTTATTTTGGGGAGGAGGGGAAGACAAAGGGAACACTAGGCTTTATTTACACACAATGACAGCAGCTGTAAGTGGAGTTGAAATTATTTACAAGGCAATACATTAAGTTTCCAGCACATTTTGAGTGCTGTAAAAAAAACCGGAATCATGAGCAATTGCATTTTAATTCATTCACTTCCAGAAACCCAACCATATGCACTGTAAGTATTAAAGTTCCCTCTGCAGCAAGCCGTGAGCTCCCTTCACTTCGGAAGACCAGACCTGTTCTTGGAACCTTGCACAGACTCCAGGTGTCCTGTGCAAGGTTACCCTGGCAGTCAGCACCTCAGCTGGGAGCTGAGCAGTGCCACCCAAATCCCAGTGCTCTCAATTGTCCTCCTTCTCCTCACAGAACTATTTGTGTTCTGCCTCTTAGAACAGCCTTAATTTCCTTCCTCTCCAAGATGCTGAGAACAGAAAGTGCTTGTTACATCAGGACTGATGCTCTTTCAGAGGGGTGGGTAAGGGAGAAATATATCTAAAATGCAATAAACCCAATTATTTTTTCATGTGCAAAGTTTCATGAGAGCAGATTCTGCAACTAAGTAATCCAATCTCAGAGTTCTGGAGTTTAATTTTTAATAGATGCTATAGTATTAATGTCAATTTTCCCCTCACAAATCATTATTTAATCGAGGTATTATACATGCCATTAGGAATAACAAAAACCTGCAGTAGGAGAAGACTTCACATCAGTGGGGATGGTGTGGCTGCACTAACTCTGGTGCTGAAACTGAAGTGGCACACCTTGACTTTCTGCAGGATTTTTTAGCTTGGGCATAGTGTTGTAATGACACCTTTAAGCTCAGAACTTGCTGTGGTCTCACCAGCTCAAGTTCACATCTGTTCGAGTAACAGTGAGGGAGCAATGCTGGTGTGACAGCCAAAGAATAAATAGTGGATATCATGAGAAAGGTTTCAGAGGGGTATGTAGAATGTTCTGTTCCAAGACTATTATTAGAAACGCAGAGCAGACCATGCCTTAAAAGTCACAGGATAATGAAAGTAAAATGAGCATACAAAGCAAGGCTATTAAATTAATTTCTGTTGTATTCCTTACAACCTGCCACAAGACCCCCTCCAGAAATGAAAGCAGTACTTCAGAGCTCCCACTCACATTCATATCTGTAGCTGAGGGAAAACATCTACTAGAAGGCCGCTGTTTAATAGTTGCCACTCTTGAGTCCACAGTTGCATTGTCTGCAATTCTTGATGGCTTGGAAACTGGTACTATTTCATCCACCTTATCTGTAATATAAAAGCATTCAGTAAAATAAATATCATTTGTCCCAAGAAACTGAAAAGTTAAGTATTGCAAGGTCAAAGGAAGAGATTTACTTTTCAAAAAAATGCAAAGAAAAAGTTTTTTTGGCATTTTAACAAGGCAACACTTGAGCATCATAAGTCGTGCAAGCCGAGCACTTTTTATTGCTGCTACAGAACATGCATGCTTTAGTTTTAAGCCTGCATGCATTTAATGTTTACTTAGTGTGACTCGAAAAACAATCCTCTTCTTCAAACCTTCAAAATGTGAAGGGAGAATATCTATATAGAAATGGAAAGAAGACCTTTAGAAATAATGAATCCGTACAGCACTGTTTCAAATAGAGATAAGCAGACTGTACTTAGTCATCAGAATTTCAGTGATATTTGGACAATAACAAGTACTCCAGAAGTGCTCTTTTATGCCTATTCTCCTCAAGTAATCACATCCTAATTTATTCACACTCTCGGACCTGTAGACTAGCATTACTAACTGCATCATTTGTTTAAATGAAACTTTTGTATATTTTTTATTTTATTTTAATAACTGGACAGTTTGGCAATGTATTTAGTTGTGGTCAGAAACAGACCAAATAGGCAAAGTCCAAATCTGAATGAGAACTTCAACATTTGGATTTAGGATTCTGATCTACCATATGACATGATGGTAAAACACAGGGAGATTTATTCAGGATATTCCAAAGCTGAGTGCAGGTGTTAGTCCCGCCTCCAACTTTGGTCACAAACAAACTTCGGCAGTCTTTAACACACAGTGTTACTCCCTCAGACTGAAGACCTCAGAGTACCATATAATCAACTAATTGTTGCCTGACAGCTCCTTTTTTTGCCCCTTCCACTGCCATGAAACCAAGGCATGGAGAAATTAAACGAGTAGCCTAAGCCACCAGAATAGTTTGAGCTCTGAATCTGTGCCAGAATCCAAACTTGAATCACATCAAAAGGTTTCCTTACTACGCCTTCCATGGCATTTGCTTCCCTGTAGCATGTCAAATTAGTGTCTTTTCCTGAAGTTTCACCAAAGCAAGGGTTAGTTACGTGGCCTGTGGTGTTGATGTGAGTGGGATACCTTAGCCTGGCTCCTGGGCTTCCACAATGCGAGTCAGAGCAATGTCACTTTTCAGCAATTAAATCCATCTCCCAAATAATCGATTATTTGCTCCAGCAAACAAGGATAGCTACTTCATTAGGATACTATAGACTGAAAAAAACCCCAGCAAAACCCAGGTTTTTGGTGGTGTTACTATACCAAGTATTGGATTTAGGGATTTAAGTTTTACCTCTCACAGGAGAGCAGCACACTCAGGGGCCTGGATATTGATATGGATGGGAATAAAGCAGGAGGAAAAAGAGCTTTTGATCCCTCTAAACAGTAGATCTGGCTGATACAAGGATGGTATTTTAAATGGGAGAAGAAGAGATGGAAGAACTTCTAGCCTTCGGGTTAGGAAGAAGGTTGTCCTAGAAGTGGATATTTCAGTGTCACAGAGGGTCAGGGAGCAGGCAGGAAAGGAAAGGCTGAGCAGGAGCAGTAAGCTGAACACTGCTGAAAACTGTCTCACAAGAGTAGTGTTGCTGTTTCTTTTCAATTGAAGTTAGCTTTCAATTCTTTTCATCGCTCTGCTTTATTTTTTTTTGTTGGGATTAAATCATCCAGTGGAAGGAGAAGAGGAAAAAAAAATTCTTGAAATCATCACACGTATTCAAAAATAAAACAAACTTCTCGTCACATTTCACAGTACAAACTATGAACTTCTGAAAGAAAAATATCTGCACTTCTGCTCAGCAAAAGGTGTCTGAGAGCAACGGTGTAACCATGAACATTTGACCTACACAGCCAAAATATGGCTAGAAACATCTTCAGGGGATCTACCACCAAGAGTTTCAGCTGGGCAGAGATTTCCTGTTAAGGCTCTCCCACCATTGTTATCATCCCAGAAGCCAAACAACTGGTCTTTGGGATACAGAAAGAAGGAAGTTTTGGAAACTGAAGTGCTAGGTTCTCCAAATCTGTACATAAGAAATATAAATATACCGTGTAAGAACTGACCCCCTTTATTTTCAACAGACACATGTAACCATATACCCATTCAGACAACAAAAAGCTACAGGGAAAGAGTGATGAGGCTATGACAGACACTTGAAAAGCATGAGAATATTTGTTGGGGATGGAACATACATACCCTCCAACTGCACTGATTTTGCTAGGCAATAGCACAGCTCAGATCCTAATGCTGGATCTGAGCAAAATATCAGTTGGCACCAATTCTTAATACCATCTCCTACTTCCCAGTGGAAAAAAAACTTGGTTTTGTGTAAGTTTATTGCAAGTTTCTTGTCTGTAGACAGGTTCCCAGCGCTTCTCACCCTATGGCTGCTCCCATTGGAGTGGTGCTTTGTGCCTTGTCATGTCTAGCTAAAGCACTTGGAAATGGGAGAGGAGAGCAGGTTAAAGCTTAAGCTGCTTGGCAAGGAACTCTTTAGGGCCTTCTCGTGTGGCACTTCCACCGGCAGCGCTGCTGCACCTCCTGCTTTGGCTCTGCCGCCCTTGGTCAGAAGGCAAAGGTAGAGTGGAGCTTGCTTTGAAACCACAACAGAAAAATGTGAAGCCACAGGAGCAGCCAGCACCAGGGGACGAGACTGACTCCAAATGGCAGCAGCTAAATGGCGGGTCCTGTCAAGCAAGTCAAAACCTTCACATCTGGCCACGACTGCACCACCCTTCTGAAGTGACAGCACTATGCAAAATAAAAACATTCCCACTGCATTATCAAATGTGCTAGTCAAGGCCAAGAAAACTGATTGGCTGAACTGTACTTATCTTCACTCAAACTCATCCCAAAGAAAGAAGATGTGAACATACTGGGACAAACCTCTGCTCACCTGTGCCTTGAACTGGGCTGTTGTTTCCACAGCACCAGCGTGCAAACCACTTACTTATGCACCAGAACCACTTGTTCCAAAGCACATACTGGAATAATTTGCCAGGCTCGCTAATTAGCTTCTCTCCCAGCCTCCTTGTGATCTCAAATACTCTGCAGCACACATTTCTCGCACCAGTGAGAGGGGAAGCTTACAAGCTCATGTTGGAAATTCTCTCAGGATAACTTTATAAATAGTCCTGACAAAATAGATATATTAAAAAAAAAAAGCCACAAAATGGATGCAAAAATTGGCACATGGGGTGAGGTGTGTCTCCAGTGTGGCCAAAGAAGCTGTCATCTAATGGCACTTTTAAAAGGAATACAGCCGGCTGGAGGTGAAGGGTAAGAAATACTTGGTAGCGGAAAAAGCCTACACTGGAGGTTGGCCGTGCCAGCTGCAACTTCATCCTTAAACCGGTCAGTTAGCAACATCCAGCCACAAGCACACACGCACACACACTTCTAATCTGTGTCTGACTGGCAGAATAACAAAATATGATCTGCTTTATCTTGAATGACCTTGCAGAAAGACAGGGAAGAAGAGTCTATGTCTCAGTGGACAGAGAGTTGTAATGGCAGAAGAGGATTTTTAAGCCTATGATTATTCTCTAGTAGTTTCTATTCATCACTGCTTTGCCATATAAACTCTCCTGAACCTTCCTAAGGAGTTACACCGGCGTGTTGAGAGTCAAACACAAGAGCCATGCTACACCTGTGAGAACAGGTCACCACCGCTCAGGGGGCTCCTGGCAACAGCATCCTTTTGGAGAACCGTCAGGGATACCACATGGAAAAGCCAAGTCTGATGCCTCTGCATGCATATAGCAGTTTGAGTGCCACTAAATTGAATTCCCCCGAGAGAGGCAGCACCAACAGATATAAAACAATTTATTGCAAAATGCATTTCCATCTGCCCTGTGGGTTACCAATGGGCCCCGTGCCCTGGTCAGGGTGCCAGCCCTCAGGAAATTAGATGGCCTAAAGGCACAGAAAGTAGTTGTGTTTTATCAAGATGTAGGTCGTCTCTGATGAGAAGCTCTTAATCACAGACAGAGTAGCACAGTACCCAACAGCGTGTCATGACTTTTACACTCTCAAGAGATCTGGCTGCTAGGCAAGTTGCTTTTTTTATTATTATTTTTTTTCTCTCTTTTTCTTAAATAATTAATATCTGTGATAATTACAGGGGACAGTCTCCTCCTAATAGATTTGTTGCAGGAGATGGCTCTTATCCCCGTAAAACACATTGCTTAGTGACTCCTGTTTCAAATCCCCAGACTCTCTCAGAGGAAAAATTATAATGCTGCCCATCAAGCCACCAGATCCATCGTAGAAGGAACTTTGTAAACGAGAGCCAGGTGCCTAGATAGATCTGGTGGCACATCACTATAACAGCCCCCAAAGGAGAAATATGAGGTATGATCCTGGCAACATTACTTATTGAACGACATAGCCAAGACATGTGGATTAGCTCCACCGAGGGTCTTAGAAAGTGAGCTGGTCAGACCCACAGAGGATAAGAATGATCATGATCCGGTACAGGCTGACCCCAACACCTCAGGCTGGCATGCCAGAAACACCAGGCAAAGACTGATCGAACACAGTTTTGGAGGCGAGTATTGCCAAGACCTCTATACTTACCACCAAGTCCCGAGTGCTTGCTCAGAGGGGATGGGATAATGGAGAAAGAAAACTCAAAAAACAGCTGCCTCAAGAAATGACTTGTATTTGTAAGAAAAGCAATGAATGCCTGGCACAGAGTAAAAAAATGCTTGTATGAAGTTAAAGTGAAAGAACAGAGGCAAATGTTCTTCAAATACCAGCAGCACACATCATTAACAGTGCAAATATAAACTACAAAATGTTAGACTAATCTAGTCAGCCAGAATACAATGTTAGCCAATGTAGGAAATGGTTGAAACTCTGCCACCGATGGCCTTATGGCTAAGAATTAAAAGGACAGGCACATTAAAAAAAACCTCTAAAAATCCTATGGAGTGGTTATTTTTTCTTCCCTCCCCCCTTTGCCTGGCGTGTAGGCATGGGCAGCGAGGCCCTCTCGGTTATGGCTCTCTGCAGCCGGCCACTGCGACAAGGCAGGGTGGCCTGTGGTGGTTCTCGAGAGTCGCCCGTCCCCTCGGCCCCTGGTAAGCACACAGTGGAGGATGCCACTGCGTCCTCACCGGTCCATGTCGAGGCACACGTCAACTCGACATGGGGGGTGGCTCTTTGGGAGATGCGCGTTTCGAGGACCTGTGTCCTCGGCTGCTTGAGGAAAGCTAAAATCTCTGACAGGTAGTTATGGATGGCTCTTGTGGAGGTAGCCACAATGCCCAGCTGCAGCTCCATGCGGCCCATGGACTGGGACATGAGGCCCATGGACTGTGCATGCTCCCTCTTGATATTTTCCAGCAGCTGCACAATCCTACTGTTGGTTTCCATCAACAGCTTCTCTCCCTCTGTTAGCTGGGGCTGCCCTCTCCAACCCCGATCCCTAGGGACAGGCTCAACACCGCAGCGCTCTTCATTCATTTCATCATTTCCCTCCTCCTCAGGAGAGTCACTTTCAAACTGAGGAGTCCTACTGAGTGACTGATCCCCAGGAGACTGTATGTCCATGGTACACTCTGGAGTCCGCGCTGGTGTTTGAAATCCCTCAAAATCCTCCCCAACGTTGCTGTGCGTTTCAGACGAGGACAGTGGCCACTGCCAGCTCTCTGTGGTCCTGGCCGGCGAGTCTTCGTCAGAGGCAGGCACCGAGGATTCCTGTTCTTCGGCCGGCGTGGACAGCGAGCTCCCTCGGTGATGGCCGGCTTGCCCCGAGGATCCAGGAACCTCCCCATCTTGCTCCCCAGTGACATCTGGCAATCAAATAGAGGAGCAACAACCACTGTATCTGAGGCCAGGCAGATGGAGGTATCTACATGCATTGGACAACACATAGAAAGAAGCCAGTTGGGAAGCCAAGAGTGTATGTGTTTGGGCAAACAGAAGGGCGGACTAAAGTTTAGTGACTGCACGGGGCACGTGGCAGTTGATGTTTAGTAAGCACTTTTGGTACCAATGCACACTGTCCTGTACCCAGAACACACACAGCCGTGCTGCATCCCAAGGCACAAGCTACCAGTTCCCCTCAGCGTGACTGTGACAGGAAATGTCAGTGAACCTAGCGAGAAGCTCACCTATGCACTGCAGTGGTGTCAGTCAGAAATCCCTGGGACGAGCTCAGGGCCAAGGGTCCAATTGAGCTTCCTGGGGTGCCAGATGTGCTCCACCACTGGCTGAGGGCAGCCCTTTGTTGCTCTGAAGCACTGCTGGCTATCTTCACTTTTGTCCGACGTCTCACGTCACCCCCACCCCCAGTGGGCTCTCTCCCAAGTCCCTGCCGTGGCACGCCGGCACCATCCACGGGAACCATCCCACGAGCAATGCCCTCCCCAGCGTGCCAGACTTCCCTTGCTCTTTTCCTCTAAACAGTCAGAAACGCTATCTGAGGGCATTGCTCACCGGGATCTCATTGTCTCCTGAAAATGAACGGAGGTTTGCCCTCCCCTGGCTACCTCTTCCCTTGCCTGAGGGCACCTGGTGGAAACCTGGGTGCAAAGAGGCATCACTCCAGATTTTAAGGAGGAGGATATCACCTATGTGCTTACTCTAAATACTCCCCAATGTAAACTGCTCTCCCACAGGCGAGGACGGGCTCAGCCTTTTGCACCCAGAGCAACCAGTAGAGCTCACAGCAGACCATGATCTGCTCCACTCCATTCTGGTGAGACTGTGGCCATAACTCTCACCATTTCCATGCTCCAGATTGAAAAAATGGGTCTTTGTTTTTTGGTTTGTTTTTGGTTTTGTTTTGAGTGGGACAATTTGGTCATCAGAAATCAATCTGGGGCACTCTGGCTGAAATGTGGTAGGGCAGCCCAAACCCCCTGCACTCCTGATGCTCAGGCAAGGGACAGGTGAGAGAAGCTCTGTTGTCAGTAGGATTGTGTCCTGAGCAGCAGTGGCTCACTGGTGCTGGCTGTGCTGCTCACACTGCAGTGGTCTGAATGCTCTCTGGCATCCCAGTCTTGAAAGGACTTATTTTATAAGGATCAATTTCTGCTTTTTGAAAAGTACTCTGTATGCTGCTCTTCAGACCTCAGTGGAAGCTGTAAGCTTACATCTGCAAGGTGCTGCTGAGGTCATGTTAAGTGACACTTTTGGTTCTGTTTATGAGTTGGGGGGGAGGGGGTTTGTTGGATTTTTTTTGTTAATTATTTTATATGTTTTAAAATGAAAGCTCCTTCTGACAGACCTAAGGATCCCTCCTCCTATTTATCAATCCCTGTCTACCATAATGTGGCACTCGTTATTTCTGCACCCAAGTGCCTCCAATATAACACTGCTCTAAAAGGGATTCTGTGTGACTTAATAGAAGGGCAACTTTTAAGTGCTAAAATAATGGATATTATTCGCGCATTTAGCATATTCACTACTTCAAAGTATTCACATTCAAAGTATTCATATTCCCTCTGTGTCTGGCTGGACTGTCCAGGTGCATGTTTTATGGAAAGTGAGGATGAGATTGTATTTGTAAAAAGGCATGAGCTCCTTATGAAAATGAATTTTAGGGACAAACTGTCATGCAATCATTGGCTCTTCCACTCCATGGAGATTTGAAAGGGACTATATATCACCCTGACTAATAACTGCTTCTTCCTTTGCAATTCTTCTCCCACTTTGTCTAGTACAGCCACAGCTGCATTCCTTCATTAAGAAATCCCTCCTAACCAATATAGTGTAGGACCATGAAATTATTTCTCTGCATTTTCCTATTTGAGTACACATGAAAAAAAAGCACAAAAATAACCAGGGGACCTATTTTTACCACACATAGCAAACACACATTTCAGCTAAAGTCTATGGAATCAGAGTGAGATAAGGGATCATATATACTCATTCTGGTAGAACCACTGGTCATACAAAATGTCTTGGTATTTCTTTTGACATGTCATCAGAAAATTTCCCATATTTGAAAACTCCATTTACCTGACAAATGTTCTAAACAGAGCCCACCTAACAACTGGTAAGCAACAGAAAACCAAACTAAACTAAAAGTCAAAACCTGAAGCAAAACAAAATCAAAAAACTCCAAAGCCCACGCTGATTTATGAATATTTCTGTAACTGGTATCACTGTTCATTCAGAATCAAGGGGATCACAACACTTTTGTTATTTGTGCACGTTCACACACTTGCCAGAGGCTTGTGAAGAAAAAATTCTCTGAAAAAAGCATAATAATAAATTTTTCCAAAATTCCTTATTCCCTATAGAAGTTGACCAGTTGCTACCCTCCTGTTCAGTATTTTCAGCCTTTCAGAGCTGAAAGAACAGCATCTGGCACAGGTGACCAAGAACACAAATGACAAAGGGAACATGACAAAGGAAACAGTCTGTGAAAACTCCTGGGCAGGAAACTAATTGTGGAAAATCTTGGTGAATACTTCTGAATAATGAATACATTCACAGGTTTGAGGTTAGGTTGGTAAACTTGGCTAGCAATGAAAAGGAGGAATAATCATCAAGTGTTATTACTTGTAGCAAGGTGTTCAACATGCCTTAGTAACTCCAGTTTCTGGAAGCTTTGTGAAGCAGTGACATGGGGCACGAGGAACCAAGGGTGCACTACAGGCATGGCTTACACAAACTTTAGTTAAACTACAGAGAAATCACAGGAAACTGTCTGACGGTCAGCGGCTGGCAGCATCCTGATGAACGTGTCTGTGTCTGCCCAAAAATCCACTCCTTGATGACCAAAAGTCACCTGAAATTCAGAGCGGATCTTGGGCAGATGGTTGCACCAGTGCCTAGGCTGGTGTTGTGGAAAAGCTGTGCCAGGCACTGGGAAACTTGGTTCAGCCAGAAACTGTCCTCATGTTGGAACTGCTGCTGCCAGAAGGATTGAAGCTGACTGACAGCGAGCTCAGCTAACCTCCTTTCTCTCGAAAAGGGATGACTTCAAAAAAAGAGAGAGAGGGCACTACAGCTCTCAAGGTAAAATTGGCCTTGAGAACATTGATCAAACTATACACCAACATTGTCGATCTTACTTGGTTGTTAATTTGCTTTAAAAAAAAAAAATCTCTGTCCTTTCAAAGCTTTAAACAGAGTGGGTACAAAGAAGCACAGCTTCCTTGAGTGTGAAGCAAAGGGGAGAGGTCAGATCTTCTGATCTTTCCAGTCATTTCCACCTTACACACCATCCCTATGTGCAGCATTTTGCTCACAGTGATAAATGCAGGAAAAATAGGTCACTCATGTCCTTTGTATGTATCTTTGTGTGTGGTGGGAGCAGCCATCGAACCGGCAGTCCCCAAGGTTCCTGTTCCTAACCTCATGCTCTGCCAGGGCATGACTCCCATTTGGAGCCTTAAATGACAGGTAAGGGACTCAGAAAGGGCCATGCATATGGACTAAAGGGAACAGAAACATCTGCAAGCCAGCGACCCACTGCACTTTAGTGTTTGATCACTGTGAGTACTATGCAGCTACTTCCAAAAGTCCCACGGGACTCACAGGTTTCTGCAGATGTTTTGTTGTTGTTTCACCTCACTGATTCTGTTGTCTTTGAAGGGAAAATGAGATCTGTCACTGAAGTGATCCATGTGACAGCAACTAGTGAACCTCCATCCAAGTCCTGGCCGTGTTCCTTTCTGTCCTGGCAGGCAGGTTTTGTGTTTCTGCAGCAGAGCTGCTGCCTGCCCAGGTGTTTGCCCTGGGCTGACACAGAGCTTGGGCTGATGTGGTGGGTCAGCACTGCTCCTGGAGGCCACGGGAGAAGGGCTCCCTGTGTCCTGCAGGGGTGAGCTGTGCTCTGCCCGAGCCTGTCCTCAACAAGGAGATCGGAAGCCAAGTTTACTCCAGCCTTTGGGTTCATGAATATGTCCATTATTTTGGAGCACTGCTATACCATGCTGTCTGCTTTGCACCACAATGTTCATTATCGGTGAGAGTCCTTTCTGGTGGTTATTGTTAGACATTTTTAGAATTGTAGCAATTATTGGGGTGAGGAAGACAAGAGAACTGAACAGCTAGTTCAGCTGCAGGGGTAGAGAACTGAGACAGAGGCCAAGAACAGAGCAGGGCTTTGGATATACACAAACTTCAGAGACATCAGAAGTATTTCTTTAACTTTTGTTCACTGAAGAACATTTGAGATTTATGCCTGTGTTGTGCCTTACCTGCCACTCGGACTGGCAGCTGATCCCTCCCCTGAGATGTGCTGCTCTTTAAGAAGCCCTCCTTTTGAAATCCCACCATTCCTGTTTCACCTCTGCTACTGGATCGTTGCCTTTTCCATTATTTTTCCTTTTCAGACTGCCCACCAGCGGAGCTGGACGTGAGGGGTGGGGTACCGTCTTCCTGCTGACAGGTGGGTGGAGATGTTCCTTGGCCACACCAAGTGGGCCAGGAGCTCAACAACAGCGGGAACACAGTTGGGGAGCCTCCCGGGACCTGCCTCTGCTGCTCTGGACCTGGGCCTCTGTCTGTATCTGCATCATGCCTCCTGGGGTGGGTGCATTTTTCAAACTGCTTAGGTACCAAGGTGATAGGTGCCTTGTAAATACCTAAGATAGATACAGACACAAACTGTACCAGGTGCATTATGCAAAACTTCATACAATGCCAATCGCACCTCCGTGCTGGAGTATCACCCACCTGGTCTGGCATCTGCAGTCAACCACAGGCAAATATTTGGCACATGCATTTTTGTCCTTTGAAAAAGTGATGGGAACACAGGACATTCATTCTTCCTTGCTGTCAACAGGTTTGGGCACGTGGCCCTTAATGTCAGGTACTGCACATGCACAGATTTTGTTCCATCGCCTTCCCTGAGTACGAGTTGGCAAGTTTAGTTTAATATCTTTCATTACCTGATAAAATTTGTTTCCTTGGCAATAATCTGTAAAAATGGGTGACAAAGGCAGCACTAAAAGGACAGTCTTCATGTGTGCCTATTAAAAATGTACAGAGATCCATGTAAACTACGTAAAAATACAGCTGTGTTGTTACTTTTATCTTCTAGATTATTTTTTTCCAATGTTGTCTATTTTTAACTAAAAGTAGGTTATTTTTAGCATGAAGACCAGGAGTGATTATGTATGTAATTAGATTCCACGTGTTTAAAAAAAAAAGGGCATCATCTAAAACAAGCAGGTGCAATTATTTACACTGCTTTCCTTTTAGGTTTTTGCTACTTCCCATAAGAGTTTGCCCTGCTTATTGTGAAAAACAATAGCTGGGAAGTAACTTTCTAAATCCTGGGTGAATGTCTGTGTGGGAGAACTCTGTACAGGACAACTTGGGCAAAAAGTATGTCTGGGAATCTGGACAAGGCTTCCAAAGAAGCAGAGAGACCAGCTTTCCAATAATACTTCCTGTGGCGGCAGGAAGAGGAGAACTTACTGATTTCAAAAGAAAGCTTAGGAACACTGCAGAAGTTCTTTTGGTAAAGTTGCCTGTCATAGAAGCAACTGAACCTGATGAGCAGAACTCCAGTGTCCCTGGAGAAAAACAGGGGACTGCTACTTGGAGGTGGTTAAAAATGGATCTCTGTTCCATCAGCTGTGCCCTCTGAAAACCAGCGGCTTCCTTTTGAGCTATTTAAATAGGACTGGATGCATAAAAATTTGTCAAAGACCAAAAGCAGGTAAAGTATAATGAGGCCTTCAACACACCGCTGAGCATTTAAAGACTAACCTGAGCTAAAGCTTTGATTTTCAGAGTAAGACTATTAAAGGGTAAGGCTGAAATCCAAATTTGTTGTTTATGATCATATTTAGAGGAAAGAAACAACAAGGTCAGCCTACAGTTATGCAATGTAAATGTATAGTTAAAAATATACAGCTATGGAAGGATCTGAGTTTTCACTTAGACAATTAGGCTGCTCCTCATAAATGTGCCACCACATTTTAGTTTGGAATTAACTTCTTCCAGCTCCCCTCCCCCCGCCCCCTGAAGAACAATTTGAAGGATTGTGCTTAAATCACAATGCCAAAAATCACACATTTACCATACTGTGAACAACAGGCAGAGAATATTACTTTAGCAGTCAGCATGATGAGGAAATAACAAAAGTGCTTTGCAATACAGTCAAACGCATAAGGCACTTGAAACACTTTCCTTCTAAGAAAATTAAGTAAAAATACTTGTCTGTTCTCTGGGTACTGTAAATTCTACCAAGTACACTAAAATAAAATGAAAAAGGAAAAATATAGAAAATAAATCAGTAAAACATAAAAACTGTTTAGTGACTAAAATTAATCATTTAACAGTATCTGTAAATACCATTACATGACTTATGAAAATGATTTGTATGTATTCAAAGTAAAGAACTATCAAAACTTTCTGGGAAGAAAGTCTTATTTGTGTTTCTAGGGCTGAAAATGGCTTCACATTAATACACACAAGTCACATTTACACATTATAATCACACCATCAAAAGTAATTTTAAGGAAGGCAGAAAACTGATATGTCCAAATTCTTTCTAGCGACACAATTTTCAAGTACCAGCTCTTTAACAGTATAATCAATTAATGAAATAATAATACAGGCATTTAAAATACACCTGCTATCCTGAAGCCTTACAATTCAGCCTACCTTGAAAGAGGAATGGTCATTGTCTAACAGTGGTTTCTGTTCAAGAACAAAAACAAAGCAGAGAATATAGTCAATACCCACTCCTACCCTGCAAGCCAGGAGGAATTTAAGAGGCAATTTGACGTTCTGTTTAAGAGACAGCATTTGAAAATTTGGCCTAGTCATAAAAGAAAGACAATCAACTGAAAGAAACCAAAAAGAAAGTGGAGGACTTTAAGACACTTGCAGCCTTCTCTGGTCTTACACTTGCTCTCACACTTCCACACCGAGGGGAAAAACCAAACAAACTATGAGGAATTATCTAAAAACATTTATTTTTAATTATATTAGAAATTAATTAACATGGGTATGTGAACATTTGAAGGCAAAAAAAAAAAAAAGTAATAGCAGCAAAAGGAGTTTTGAGATGAGGGAGATAAGTCCTTCATCTCCCTGGCTCCTGAAAAAGAGAGAGAACACATTAAAAGTGCTGAAGAAGTTTTCCACTGCCCTAACTGTGCCGTGTTGGGAATCACATGCAATTTTAACTGCTCCTCAAGCCCTCACCATTTTGGATACGTGGTTAGAGATTAAACTGATCATATCTGGGCATAGCAACACTCACATAAGTTAACATACTCAATTGGTCTCTTTCCAAATGATACAACCCCCACATTTTCTAGAACACTTACAATTCCTTTTCCAACTTCTTTTATACCATTGTCTTGTTTGGCTGATGCAGAAAGGTTTTGAAAACCTTTTCAATTACTGTCCTGTAGTAAAGAAAAACAAGTATCATGAAAGGGCACTACACACTCAGAAATAAGCTGATAAATTCAAAATAATTCTAGTGAACACGGGAACACCCAAACAGAGATCCAACCAACCTCTGCTCAGGATTCCCAGCATTTCCAGAAGGCTACCTGAAGCTGCCCACCTCATGCAACATAAACTCTGGTTTGAAGAAGATTTTTGTTTAGAGTTACCTGCTAATTTAAATGCTGTGGCCCAAGTTAGCAATCAGCACATTGCCAGCTAAGACCCAAGCTTTTTCAGGGGCAAATACAGGGTTGGCACTGCTCCCTTTTTGAAACGTGCCTATTTTCCATACTCTTCTCTCACAAAGGTTTTTGCAAGTACTCCTGTTGTAGCCACGGTCCTAATCCTACACCTTCTTGCAGTGGACTCCCCACGAGTTACACTCCAAGTTGTAGAACTTATAACCTCACTACATCACCAAGAAATGGGGCTGGTGCTTCTTCACAGATACTTCACAAATTCCACCCAGAGTCACTGCTGTCTACGAGTGGTAAATGACAACCTGATGACAACCTTTTCCTCGTTACTACATGGCTGTCTCGTGAGAATTTTGAATACATAATGCAAATCAGTTACTTACATGTGTAACCTTCAAGAATTCTTCATCGAGCCCGATGCCTTTTGCTCCCATCTTCTAAAATACAGTGTCTGGCGAAGATGAAAAACCTTCTTCCTACAGAGAAGCACTGTAGATGCTGGGAACTACCACAGGAGCTGACGTGTGAGTGCTGTAAAAGTGGCTTTGATGGTATTCCCATAGTTTCCTGCAGACAAATCTCTGTCATCAACTTCACCACAGTGAAATAAAGAAATGCTTTTGGAACCCAGACGACTTTGGGAGTGGTTTCTTCAAACATAACAGAACACTGTAAGCTAATCCACTGTTTGGCATTCATTTATATATATTTGCTCTGCAACTTCATTGTTTCAGATGCCATTGGAATGTGCCACCTTTGAAACAATGGACGACAGGGATGGGATGAAGTGTGAATGCTTATTGCAGACAGAGCTAATAATATTTCTTTTGAATGCCATCAACTGATATTTTTCTACTCCAGTGCCACTACAGACTTGATGCCAGCTAACAATACTCTGTGTTGATGATACCACAGTTATTCTGTAGCTGCAAGGTGGTGAGAGCACCTAAACTCTCCAAAGGAGGAAAATCCTATGTATACATTTGATGCTGTAGCCCCCATCAGACCCCAGAGACCAGCATCAGCACACATACTTTATCAGTATATGGTACATATCAATATTTGATATTGATCACCATATCAAACCTAAGAACAAACAAACCACCACCCCCAGTCACAACTCACACTCCTGTGACACTGTCAATGGAATATTTATGAATGTACAAGAATTATTTGTCATTCCCATCTTGCTATGGAAATTTAGCCTGCTCTATTCTTAATTTTGCACTTTCTCTTAGAGGACTTTTATATTAGGCATTTTAAAACTAAGCACTTTAGCTTTCACTGAAAATCCCAAATTACTCACTAAATCAAACCCATTTCCTGGCAGTAAAAAAAAAAACAGCTTAGAAGCAGGAAACCTTTAAATAATGTATGTGGTCTTAGTTTATGGATGTGTTCCTTAAGGATCATATAATTTTAAAATCCTCCATCCACAAGAAGTTATTGATTAAACAAGTGAAAACAAGAACTGAAGGAAAAAACCCCACCCTCTAAAAGCAACCTTTTCACCAGCTGCATAAACTTTTTATGAAGAGAGTTAGATCTGTTATTTTAAAAGATTAATTTTGAAACTCTAATGATACGTATTTTGAAACTACGATGGTACCTGTTTTCTGTAGTGGTGATAAAAATTCCAACTCCAGATCTTTCTTTTAGTGTTTCATTTTTAGAGTATTTTCAAATCCTCATTTGAATGTGCTGCATGAATATTCCCATTATCCTCCAGTATTAATGGAATTGTATTTTAAGTGCTGCCCCCAACAAATTGCTGCTACAACTGCTAGTTTACATGCTGCCACAACTTACTCATTCCAAAATTCTTGGAAGACTCCAAGTCACAAAAGGCAGGAGAATGCCTCCTCCCCAGCCACAACATCCAGAGAGTCCCCTCCACACACACACTTTGAGGTTGGAAGCTCCCTCTGGGAGTCAGGCAACTACTACAAGCAGAGCGTCAGTGGCACAGATGAAGTACAGCTGAATTTTAGTAATTCATGCCATGTAACTGCAGCAAAATTACAGCACTGCCCATGCCATACTGCTCCAAACCTAAAGATTTTATTGCCTCTCTCTTTAGGCACAAATATCATATCCTGAATACAAAAAAATACAGCCTATGTCCTTCCCTTCTCCTGTCCTCCCCATGAACCAGAACCCATCTCAAAAGACAACCAACAAACCCAGTCAAACAGAACCACAGAAGCCATTATTTTTCCCTTAATGCCTCCCTCATCCCTGACCCAGAAAACTGAATTTTGGGTTGACGGAAGACTCTAAAATAACAATGCAAAGGTCTTTTTTATATGCTGCCAAAACATAGTTTTCAGTAGCAATGTGGTTTATTCTCTGAATGAAGAATGGCAAATATCAGTAGCAAAGTTAACGACCTGAAAGGAGGTCAGGAAAGAGCAGAAAAATAAAGAGTGGGAAATAACCCAATTTTGTCCTATTTAGTGTTAAAAAGGAAAAGCTTCCCTGCTGAGAGAAGACACTGCCTACAGCCTAGCTCTCCTTTCCAGGACACTGAGCTCTGTCCACAAGCAGAACACAGCCTGTTTTCCCAGCTACCACCCAGGGGCTCGGGGAGGTTTGAGGCTCTCCCTTGGGCCAGACACCATGAGAACGTGCAAATGACACGGTCCCTGCTCAGGAGAGCTCTCAGTCTAGGAAAGCAAAATGACGTACAGCAGCATGGAGAAGTACAGCTCAACACAAACAAACTCTGCATACACGTACACACATTTAGAGAAGCTCTTCAAACAGCACCGCTACCTCCGCCTGCCCCTCTGCCTAGCCATCAGTGCTTGGAGGGTTGCTTAACAGGCACCTAGGGAAAGTGGGTCTTTAGGAGAGGTTTCAGGGAGAAGAGTCTGTGAATCAGTCCAGGGAGGGCACTCCATGCATAGGGGACAGCGTGGGAGACCTTATATTAGGGATTAAAACTTGTGCAGAGCAGAATTTTCTGCTGGTCAAAAGCTCAGGTGTTGTGTGCAAGATCCCTGTTCCCTGAGACAGAGACAGTGTGGGTTTATGGGAGCAACAGGTGGCCACTAAAAGAGACAAGCAGAACCACTAACGTAGGACTACACTGAGGATGGCACTGGCCACTAACTCTCTGTGGCTGCCAGTTAGCACAGGAACTGTGAGGAGATGAGATGGAAGGGTTTGGAGAAGAGTTGGATACAGAGAAGGGAAAAAAAGGCAAGATGAGGGAAAGGAGACAAAAGGAAGGAATGTGGGGAGTATTTTCAAATGTGGCCTTCTGTTTGAGTTCTTAGTGTGTTTGCAATTTATTAACTAAATAACTAAAAAACATATACAATAATTAATGTACATTTGACACCATAAAATAAACTGGACCATATGCCAACATTTACATTATGTTATTATCCTTCACTATGGAAAGGTGAGAAACAGGTTAAACAAGAGACAAAATGCTTCCCCTTACCCTTCTTCTTCCGTACTGAAGCTTGGAAATAGAAAGGGAATGAACTGTGAATCAATTCTGAAGGTAATTTTTTATATGCTAAATCCTTGTCTGTCATTTTGAGCATAAACATTATTCTTCCATCTAAGATGTCAGTCTCTCCCTACTCCCCTCCACTAAACATGAACCTATCAAACCACAGTAGATAAATTCTGCTTTTGCCAAGATGTTTATCAGGGTTTATATTAACTATAAGAAATTTCTACCCTGTAGGTATTAGGCTTACATGTATAATTTTTAATTATTTTTAAATTTTTTTTCTAAATTCTTTTTAAAAAACAGTTATTTGGGCAATTTATCGATACCAGGGCTTTCAAACTACGACAACAGGGCATTTTCAAATCTTTGCGGGTTGAAGTGGAATCATTAGGACACATTATCTGCCATATTTTGGGCTAATTAGTTTGAAAGAAAAACTGAGATGGTCTGCTCAGTGTTATGAAGAAGAGAATAGTTAAAAACATGTCAGTAAAACTGAAGCAGAGTTCAGAGCCAGGCAAAGGAAGTCCCTGTAATGACTGCAAGATGTATAATTTCTTTTTAAAAAATTGGTGGTGTTTAGCTTAACTAGGAGACATTACAAAACTAGGTACCCTAGGGGAAAACAAAAGGGGAATTTCTATTTATCTTTTTCGGCTGTTACATAACAAGGGACATTCAATAAAATTAAAGGCATCACATTTAAAACCAATAAAAAGGAAATACATTTGTACACAGCACATAATTAGCCTGTGGGATCCTTTGTCACGAGACATCATTGAGACCATGAGCTTCTTCAGTGGAGAAAAAAGGATTACACATATATATTGATGAGAACATCCACAGTGTTCATTTATAGAGCTTTCCTATTTAGTTTGCACGTATATGTTATGAAAGAAGTGCTTATTCATTAGTTTAATGGATATAAAAATGTGGGTGTTCTCATAGTTCTCACAGATGTCCAATATATACACATATACATAGAGAGATATATAAATTATAGATAAATACACACATACAATCTGGGGCTTATGTCAGAAGACAACTTTTAACTGCTGGTAGGGAGAGCATTTTCTCCTGGGAAGCTTGTTCAGTTGTTGTGCAATTTAAGAATTCTCGTTCCTTCTGATAACAGCCCTTTTACAGGACAGATATGAAAATAGGGAGACCACAGATGTCACTTATGACAGCAGTCATATTATTTGCTAGAGTGGCAAATGTTCAGAGTGCCACACAAATGGCATTTACACTCTTGTTTAGGAAGAAAACAGACTTCTACAGCTTTACTAGGGGACAGAAGCTCCTGGAACATGGAGCAGGGCTATTCTTCAGAATAGCAAACTCCTGCCTCTGCAATATTTGTCCCACTCGGGCAAAGATATGAATTGGAAATGTGCTTAAAAATTAGAGTATGTCCCATGGCTGCTCGTTAAAAGAGTCGTGGTGGTTTCTGCCAGGTGGGGAGAACAAACAGCAGATCAAGTGCCACAGCCTGAACAGGGGGTCAGCAAGCTAAAATATGATGGGGGGATGCTACTATTAACAAGCTGTTCTTCCCTAGGAAAGAGTGCTGCCTCTGTCTGCTTTGAGAACAGGATCCATGGTGCAAGACCGAAAAGGAAGAGAAATAGAATATCCTCAGTTTGAAAGCAATTTGCAGAAGAGGATAGTGAAGAGGCAAAAGGCAAAGCTTTTTTACAGCCTCTTAGCAAACAAAAGCACCCAGACCTGAAAAGTGGCTCCAGGAATAATATTTTGCGTTTTAAACCTGGAAGGAAAATGATGGAGCATCCACAAATTGTTGATTGCTTTAGTTAAGCTCCTAAACTTCCTGGCACAGAAAAATCAAATTTTCTGTGGTTTTCTGAGCTCTGGTTAATTTTGGTCTTCATTTGGTTGTTATACCATAGAGAAGACAGCACCAGCACCCCTCTGTTGGTGAGATCTCCCACGGCCCCACTAAAAGATGAATGGGGTCCACCTGCCCCAGGAAACACTGGCTTTCAGGGGGGAAAAAAGGGGCCACGAGGCTTTGATTCCTTCCAGTTGGCCTTCATATGAGTCCATGCCAGAAAAATAAAACAGACTATAAAATGTAAATATTTAAATCAATGCAGAATTACATGGAAAAATGGTTTTATTGTGCAATTTATTGTCATCTATTACTCTCCAGTGAGGGATGTAGTTTGGTTTTGTACCCAATTATCACTTCCTAACTGTTTCACTGTTCTAGCCATACAGAAATATGCACTGGGTTTTTCGCTTTGTATATATGGTTTATTCACAACATATTTCTTAGTCTAGCTGCAGAAATCCTACTTTTTAATGACCTAACTGATTAAAAACCAGGCAGAAAAGAACTAGTACTTTCCTCATTTCTAGAAGATTAATAAAAATTCCTGAAGAATTATGCTTATCTAGGATGTGGATGATCAAGCAGAGGAATCTACAATCACATTTCTTAAAATTAGCAAATAAAAGACTGAATGCTCAATATTTTTTTATTACCAAATAGTGAGAGGAATTAAGTTTATATCATGCACAGAGGTCAAAGTGATATCATAATATGCACTTTTTTCAGATCAGCTTAATGAAACAAGTTGAAGTTGAAGCTGCTTTAACACTGTCAGCTTTTAACAACAGCTTCTGGCAGCTTACCTTTATCCACTAATGAGAGGCCACAGAAATTTAAAATAAAACAATATTAGATGAACTGAAAACTTAGAAAGCAAAGCTAACAAAATACGACACGGCATTATTTTTTTTGGTCTGTAGATGTGCCAGACTCTGATGATGCACAAAATGTATCAACATTCTCTTGCGTAGCAGTAAAGGCACAAGTTTAAACAAAAATCATTCATGCGAGTCATGCACAATTTGAACTCTCCAGAGATGCAGCATTCTTAAAACCTTCTCTCTTCTAGACACTGTACACAGTGCAGCTCCCTTTCATCAATTTAACACATATACATCTATATATATATATATAAATATTTACATTTCTACTAAGCCATGCTTGCCAAAAAACACTTTCTTACCAAGCTCTTCAAGCTCTGAGGTCATTGACTTAGACCGCAGGGTCAGTGCAGTGGTTGGAGCTCGCTTAGGAGGTGGTGGGGCTTTGCATTAAACAGAAGAACACACAGTGTAAGGAAACACACCTCTTCAAACCCCCTAAACTCACACAATTCCACATTCATTTAAAAAGAAAAAGCTACGTTAGATAAGGTAAGAATAAATACATACATGCGGAGGAAAAAGCCCTGAGATGCTTTTCCTTTACTGAATTTCTCTACTGTTTCTGGTTTTAGCGTAGGTTGCTTGACACATCCGCAAGCTTTTATGTAACAGGATACATAGAAACATTTAAAGCTAAATAACTGTGCACTCCTATTTTCCAGCAGGAAAAAGGCTTCCCAGAGAAAGGGCCTCGCAGCAGTGGTGCCCCTTCTAAGGCTAAAAACCCCTGGAGACCTGACAACCTCTGCCAGATTAATTTAATCTTCGAAGAAAGTGCTAAATCTGGGAAATACAGGAAGGTTCAAACTGATCTGAATAGTTGTGGTGAGTCTAGGGGGAAACAGGTGAGCCTCAGAATAAATGAGGTCTTAAAATACCAAGGCAGTCATCTAGCACAGGACCCAAAGTCCTTTAGGATCCCAAAAGCAAATGTTTGTGGTGGTCAGAAAGGGGAGTAACATCAAAAAAGGAAACACCAGTGTTGGCAGAGAGGTTGGAGACTTCCAGTAAATATCACTGGCTCTGGGACACCAGGAAAAATTAAGGATTCTCAAGTGTTTTGTTCAATACAGAACGTCTCTAGCACTTTGCCAAGAGATGGCAAAGCACTCTGAGGGCAAGGAAGGGCAGTGGAGGGAAGAAGAGGACAAAGCTCTTAAAAATCAGGTTGTTCTATGAGGTGGGGTGTCCGACACCTGACCAAGGGCAACCAAATCCCTCCACACAGTTCCCAAGGGACAAGGGCAATTGCCAGGGAACAAGCAAGGCCACAAACTGCCACCAGAACTGGACAAGATTCAAAGGGGAAAGGTGTTGGCAAATGTCACACTGTCATTAGAAACCTCTGGAAAGGTGGCAAAGAACTGGGTTTGGTTTTGTAAGAAGCAACTTCCCTTTGGGTTTATTTCACTGAATCACAGAACAGTGAAAAAGGTCCCTTTGCTTTGAAAGGGACCTTAAAACTCCTCTCCTTTGACACCTCCCACTATCCCAGGCTGCCCAAAGCCCTGTCCAACCTGGCCTTGGACACTTCCAGGGATGGGGCAGCCACAGCTTCTCTGGGCAACCTGTGCCAGGGCCTGCCCACCCTCACCATAACAAATTTCTCTCTAACATTTAGTCTAAACCTATTCTCTCTCAATTTAAATCATCGCCCCTTGTCCTATCACTACATTTAAGCCCAATATGACACATCCCAAAAGGCAGAGACAAAAGGTTCATTTAAAATGTGTGAATTCCATCAAGCCAAAAATAATGCAGGACCATGTTTGGACATGACATGCTTTAACATGGCCTCTTGCCCTCCACTCCCCAAGGTGGCTTTATTTTTCACTTTTTACACATTTTTACATTGTGAAGAACACTCCCAGAATAGACAGAAAGCTTTAGTGGTGGGCTAGAAGGGAGCCCTTGGGGCTCCAACCCCTCACCCCCTTTGGTGTTGAAGGGCCAGGGGACTGTGAATGATAACTCAGGGAACTGGTGGGAGGAACAGGAATTTTCAAAAATGTGCTGCTGCTGTGTGAAACACTAGTTAGCAGCAGCAATTTTTTCTGCCTAATGATAATTATGAGCGTCTAATGAACTCCCAGTGTAGCTGTCACCTGAGCAAACTCAGGGCATCTAAGGTGAAGGAAAGAGTGTAAAATCCTTTTCTGTTTCCTCTTTTCCTTTTTTCTTTTTTGGTAAAGTTTTAGTGGTGTTTTTTGAGGGGGAGAAACACATTGAAATTCTTCAGGGAGTAGCTTAATCTTAGGATACAGGTTAACCCAAAATCTCCATTAAATTTAATAAAAACAACACCCAAGTCTGGGCAGAAAAACCCTTGCCCTGTTTGTATGCAGCCAATTCTTTCCCAAGGTCTTTGTGGCACACAATGCCACACAAACCTCTCTTGGAGGAGCCACCTTCTCATCATCAGCCAAGAGGCAGCAAAAGCAACTGGCTGTGTTGTCTGTTTGTGAGAGGACAAGGGATATGCCCTGACTGGAAAAATTCCTCTATTTTGATTTCAGCTAGGGGAATTTTCCAATTAAAATGTATTTTTTTCAGCCTAAACACACTGCTTATCTTGTTATCCTTACAGAGGTCCTTTCTGTGTTGTGTAAAATTCTCAGTGATTTCAAGCGGAGTTGAACCAACCTCATCCTAAGTACCTTTCGAATTAATTAATAAAAGATCATCTGTTCTTTGTACTTTTCCTCTCTCACTACTGCAAGAAATGTTACTACAAGATTCTCAATCATATACATGTATAAAACCCCACAAAGATGAACTCTCATGGCAAGCACAACACGAGAGTATTATCGTTTTAGTCACTTATGTATTAATAAGTCAACACAATTAAGTCACTCCAAATTAAATAAGAATAAGGCATTTCAAATTTTAACAGCAAAGTCTATAAATCAGAATTTATGGAACAATACTTTGGTGTCTACATTTTCTTTTTTGTGAAGCAAGACCAAAACAGCCCATTATGAAAGGAGGAGAAGGTACCTTTCTTTCTAGCTGTGTCATCTGGATCAAGATTCCTGGTTACTGTGACCACCTTAAGAACGAGGTGATTGCCCCCTTGTCGAATCATGTTCACCACCTGCCTGTGGCCAACTTTCACTACATTCTCATTATTAACCTGCAGGGAAAGAAAAGAGGCTTTCAGATCAAAATGCAGAAAACTTCAGTCCCAACAGTTTCAAAAACAAAAAGGTGGAAATAACAGGAAGGTACAGAATTCCTGGTTACTGTCTTTTAATAAAAATACACATTTAAGAACCAGTGTGTAGCTGACATGATGACAGGGAAATGGAGCTCTCTTTTCAGCTAAGGAAGTTTAACCAAATCCATCCCTTTGCACATTTTATTTACAACAATAAGCATTTTCCTTCTGCAAGTTTCTGGAAGGATTTCATGCCCTGGAACAAAGGAACCTGCCAGAGAGCCTTCATGGATAAAGCCCTGACCAGCTACTGTGTTCATGCCGTTTAAACTTCACACTGCACTGCAACATTCAACTTTGAAATATATATTTTATTTATATATATATATATACATACTTTCTCAGTGCTACATCATATTTTTTCACTTTTTGCTGAATAAGTCTTTCCATAATATTAATTAATAGCCACAGAAGAAAGCACAGGCATAAAAACTGTAAATAAGCATAGATAAAAGTAATTTATTTATTCATTCAATCTATAAGGAGTAACTGGAAGTCCTCTGAAATGAGAAGTATGGTAGCACATAAGATTGAAGTGCTGCATGTGTTATTTGAACATAAAAGCTATTGAGGAATGGAAGCAGAGATGCTGCCAGGACACATGCTGGGAAGTTGATCTCTATCCAAAACTCAGCTGACTCAGTAATATTGCACTGAGATCACTCAATGCCTTCCAAAATGAACAGTCATTTTCCAAGTGTTTTTAGCCTCCTCTGTTTATTCTGACAGGCTGGGCATCTCACCCTCTAAAGAATTTACAGTTTAGAGCAAAATCTCTCATTAAATATTATTGCCATTTAGCAGAACAAACAGCACAAGCAGCCCCACTGAATCCAACTTGAAATTTGTTTTCCATCCATGGCATCAAAGGAAAATCTTCCCCTTTTTCAGGCTTTAGCTGAGACAAAATGCATTCCAATGAAATTATGTACTGGTAAACCATATTTTTCATACAATGCTGCAGTCAGAAGTCTCAAGCACAGCCTGTCTACAAGCCTGAGATGCTTTCTGAGCTGCTTTTTTGGTTTCATACACAGTGACGTAGGTGTAACACATGCTGAACATGCAGACCTGTTGAGCAGGCAAATATGAAGTTCTATCATTCTGTAGGTGGAGGGGATGAAAGAATATTGATTTAAATAGGACTCTTGCTGCTTGGTTTTATTTTACACCTTCTTAGCATCTGGTATTCAACTCCAAGATAGGATATTTATTTAGATGGACCAATGGCATCTAAATTTAATCTAAATTTAGTCTAAAATACTGAAGCAAATAGAATTATCCATTTACTTCTGATTTCCTTCCAGTATTAAAACCTCAACCAGGTAATTCTTTTCCACAGGAAAAAAAAATCAATCATGTAATTAAGAATTATGGAGTGCATCTACTCTATTTTACTGGAATTAAATTTTAAGCTTGGAAGCCTGTAAGGATTGCAATATAATCCCTAACAGTGTCAAAAAAATAGGGCCCTCCAAGTAAATCAAAAGTTAATATTAATCAAACACATGCACACTTCACTAGTGAAAAGTGATAAATGTGTAAAATGATAAACAGCTTATGCAGCATCCCATCTGTTCCCATTGCTCTGTGCAATGCTATTTAACATTTAGAGCAGGAGCAAATATATACAACACATTCTGAAAGCTGCCTCAGAAACAGAACCTGCAAATGACTGTTTATAGCAGCTTTGATCGAAAGGCTCCGCCACAAAAGCTGGGACCACAAGGATTTACGTGGCAAAAACAAAAATATTGATGGGACAGCTGAAGGTTATTTAACTCAGGGAGCCTGCAGGAATAGTTGGGAACAGAGGGATCCTGAGAGCAGCAGGGCACAGCCTCACCTTCCCCGGCTTTAGCACCTCGGGGGTAGCACTGGAGTACCATGTCCAGCAATAACCCTGGGACTGTCCATAGCTCATCAAGGACTACGTTTCAGTGTCATTATTCCTTTCACCCTTCCTCGGTATTTTGTGCAGGAGCCAAGTGACTGCAGAAATGAGCCATGAGTGGGGAGGAACCACGATTCAAGCAGGTTTTCTTTGAGAGTTTCAGTCTGGTATTATTCAGCAAAACTTTCCCAAGTGTGACTGTTTTGATGAGTCTGCCTCTATTTCCAGCCCAGTCTCTGGCAGGGGAGGGATGACCACTGCATCTCACCTAGGCTTTGGAAACTAGCTGAGGGAGGAAAACTTTTTACAACCAGTAAAACAAGTCAAAAAATCAGTACAACAAAACCACCACCACCAAAAATCAGTAAAAAAAATAAAAATCTATTTCTCCTGTGCCAATTAATTTCATAATCTCGTGTCCTTGGTATTAAATGTAATCACAATCTTCAAAACAGTACAAACCTATTTTGTCTTCTAGTGGCAAAGCATTTAGAAGAAAGCTCTATAAACAAATAGTAAAATTGGTTTGCAGGCAAAAAATTGTCTTTCCCTCTTCTTCAACCTCATCTTTCAGGATATTTTCCTGAACTGAACTTTTTATCTCATGTCCTTCATGAGTAGGTGAAAATAGATAATGGGAATAGGGCTGGTCCTGTGCTGCCTCAATGGCAGCTGCTCATCCAACAAGCCAAATGCAAGGAAAACTGTCCAAAAACTCCAGACTCTCCGGAAAAGCCTCAGAATGCCGGATTTTTGAAAATTGCACTTTATTATAATTTGGTTTAAAATTGGGCAGCCGGATGGAAGCTACTTTTAGAGAACTGGAGAAATACTTTATGAAATAACATAAAGTCTATGATCTCATAGACTGCGTATCTTTAAAAACCAGCCTAAGCTGAAAGGCTGAGCTATCTCAAACTGAGCTTAGCTTTGCAGCTTAAAGCTCCAAACCAGAGACTCTGATCCACAAGCATGGCCCACTTGCACAAAGAGGTCTGAACACCAATGAAGAATTCTCTCTCAAGGGATCATTCAAAAATACGAAGCAAACCGGTGACAAAGACAAACCCCTCTGTCTGTGACATGCCGGACCCCCACTGTGACGCTATTTGACCATTTATACATTTATACACATTAAACATTTATACACAGCTGCATTCAAAACCCCCAAACCAAACAAAACCCATGGAACTTTGTTCAGGAATAAATAAATGTGTGGATTCTGAGAGCACAGTACCAACCAGGGAGCCAATGTTTTTCCTATGTGGAATATTCCCTACTGAGGATGATACATGAACACACATGGATTAACTGAAAATTTGTTTCCTGAAGGTTAAACTTACCCCAGCCCCAAATAAAGATGCAATTCCCTTTCTTAAGAAAATTAAAGTGTTTTTCTCTTTAGAGTACCCATTTCCCACTGAAACTATGATCGGGTGGGTCCTGCCTTTTCCACCGTAATCCATGACCAGGAAACATTGGATTACAAACAGACTCTGCTGTATAAATACAGTTGTTTATAAACATTAATGCAGCAAGTTAAAGAGGCACATTTAGCGCAGGAAAGAACAAATGCTATTATTTAAAAATGTGATTTTTTTTTTTAAAGAATGAGTTAATGAGTATCCTGGAGATGCTGGAGTAGATTTCTTGGGTATTGGGACAGGCTGAACGTAAGTATTTTTTTGGAAATGCATAGCAATGCAATGGGTTGAAAAGAATGAAATGAAATGAAATGATAAAATAAAGCAAAGTAAAATTAAATGAAAAAAATGGAATAAAATAAAGAAAAATAAAATGAAGTAAAGCAAAGTAAAAGAAACAAAATTTTAAAAATAAAATAAAATAAAAATAAAGTAAAATTAAGTAAAGCAAAGTAAACAAAAGTAAAATAAAATGAAGTAAACCAAAATAAAGTAAAATAAAACAATAAAATAGAATAAAGTAAAATAGTAAAATAACCTGCACATTGTAGGAGAGCAGATGCAGGAGCTGGAACACATTCACCAGAGCAGCCTTCCTGTAGGAAGGTGCAAAAGAAAAGAAACACCACCAGAGAAAGAGACCTTTGCAGAGTTTGTTCTATTAATAATAATTTAAAAAAAATCTTTATTTTTTTCATTGCACAATCCTAATCCTCCCATGCCCCAAACACTGTCCCAGTGGCAAAGGGAGTCAATCACTTGTGGCACTGCTGAAGCAGCCCAGCCACCGTGTCCCCCTCACGTGCTGGGGCTGGGGATGCACACTGTGCCACTGAGAGCTCCTCCTCACCCATGGCACTGCCTGAGAAAGCCACAGCACAGCCCCAGCCCCACTGCTCACACACTCACAAAGCCCTGCCCACATGCTTCTTAAAATTCACCATTCTTGGTAAATATTTAAAACACACAAACTCCATTACAACTGTAGCAGCAAAATAAAGAACTCACAAGTAATTATACTCAAATTGGACTTTTGTATCTCCAGTAACTGCAGAGTTGTGCACAGGACACCACCCCAGCCTGCCACAAACCAGCAAGAGCTTCCAGGATCTGGCCTCGACAGGCATATTTAGAGTCAAAAATCCCATTATTTGCTTTATGTTGAAACCCCCAAATTCATTCTAAATGCTGAACGAAACAGGTTCGTGGAGGGTGGACAGTCCACCAAGAAAGACTTCTGTGACAGCCAAATTTTAACAAATTCTCTTGGCATCATCCTTTTCCCTGAGTATTCCAGGAGAGGACTGAAGAAAGACATTTGCTGACAGAATTTGGAGATCCAAATGAGGAGGCAAGTTAAAGAGGCCCAAAGCCAAAAGATGCTTTGGTTTCATGGTATTTTATGTGCTTATAAAATGCATTTAAACCACAACTGATATCAAGATTTATTGTCTCAAAAAGTTTGGCACAAGTGTTTAACCTGTGCCTTAGATTAAAATAGAAAGTAATAATATATAAATGAGCCCCATAATGGGAATTAATTTATGGATTTGTCTCTACAAACCCAATTACTCCCATCATATCCTAGAAGCTTAAGCAGACAAAAGCAGATGGCTTCAGTCCACAAGGCTCCAGCTACTCATTTATTTGAACAATTTCTGAAACAGACCTTGAACAGTCTCTGGAAAATTCCTGACTTTCTAATACAAATGGAAAGTTTGTTTACATTCTGATCGCCGGCACAAACATCTCTGACTGCTGTTAGTATTTGACCATATCCCATTTAAGCAATTTTAGTGGAAAAGATGCTTCAGAGACTTCATGGACTCTGTTGACCTAAAAGGCACTAGTCAAAAAACAAAACAAACAAAAAACCAAGAAAAGCTTCACAGAACCAGGGATACAAGGATGTGGAAATTCCAGCCGACATCTTGCATTAGTAATTTCTTTAAAGTAATCCACTTGCTCATAGATTTGCCTGGACTGGTGGTTTTAATGCACAGGAGGATATAAAGATGATGAAGCCACTGAGTAAGAACTGGACTAGGTGATCCACAGAGGCAACTTCCCTCCTGAACTCTGTCATTCTAGGGGGTTTCTTCCAAAGAATTATTATGAGGAAGTACAAGCCACTTTTGAGGATAAAAAGAGAACATATGAATTACAGGAAAACCATCAAAACCATCAGTAGCATTGCCGTGGTGCAAATTTCCTTGCATAAAACCCAACGTGGGTGGATATAAACAGGATGTAAGAAGTCTAAAGGAAAACACCCTGTGGAGACACTGTGCCTTGAGGTTCTGTGTTCCATCCTGCTCCCACACTGCCCATTTGCACAGAGGGAATACCACTCCCTCCCCTCTGCAGCTCCCAGGCAAGAGGAGGTGTCCCTGCCTGGCGCTGGTCCCCACAAGGACAGCAGGACAGGCTGCAGGGCTGCTCCAGCAGGCATGCACTTCTCCTGCACCAGTTCCACTGCTGCCTCCCGAGGGGCAGCCTGGTCCTGCCTGGGGGCAGCTCTGCCTGAGCAGCACCAGCCCCACAGACCTTCAGCTGTGCTGGGGAGCATCTCTTTCTCACAGAAGCCCTGGAATGAGGAGGCATCTCAGAGCACAAACTCCCAACTCTTTGGCTGTCATGGCAACTGCATCACATAATTTGTTTCTTAACATCTAGCTCCATCTCGGAACTTCTTAGATTTCTAGTCCCTGTTGTTCCTGGTAGGCCCAGAAGGTTTGGAAAGAGCTGGTGTTTTTATCTAATTTCCCTTTTACATGTGACTAGTTTATATTAATCATTTTCTTCTGTGCCAAAGCTGCCAAAAGCCTAAATAGCCAAAATTTTGCCCTACTCTCCTGCCATTCTGCAAACACATCAGGTGGGAATAACATCCTGCTCTGGTTAAAAGCATTTCAACAACTTATTATGACGTAGTCAAAAACCCAAATGGAACACAGCAGCTGTCCAGCCTTTTAAAGCCTTTCTTCATGTTTTTGATGTGTCCATTTTCAGTCAAACCAACTTCCAAAGATGGTCACAGGTTCCCCTGCGTTTCACCCAACTTACACTGCCCCCATGTGAGTGTGTGACCCTCTCTCAAGGGGAATGCACAACTTATTTTCCTCTACTAACCCCCAAGATGCACTGGCACTGCGCCTTCCTCACTGACATGGAGCACAGCATTTTTGAGTGTTTGAGGGAGTTACTCAAACACTGCCAGTGGAAAATGTGTGGGACAAAGTTCAGCAACAGAATATTTGGTCCTGATGTTGGTGATAAACTGTAAAAGCCCTGACCTTCTTCCACAGGAGCCACCTTGTGAGTTTTGCCCAAGTCCCCACCTACATATTTATACACACCAACACAGCCCAGGAAAACACAGCCATAGATTTTAATCAAATTCCCTCATCCTCAGCTTACTTTAATTAATGGCATTCAATAACCATCCAGCCTTACTAGAAAAATAAGCAATGGAATAATGTATCAACATGGCTTCTCAGCAGCATTTTATTTTGTTCCATTAAAAGCACTGCCAGTAACAAAACTCAGTGTTTAAGTTGGGGGTCCAAGTGACCTCCCGAAAGAGCAGCAGGGTTAAATGTTGCTGTTCATCTCTTAGCATGCCATGGTTTAAAAAGTGGCACTATGTCAAACTAGCATTTTAATCTAAAATGTTGCATTTTGCCTACTTACATCTAACCTGAAAGGTGTTGAAAGGGAGTAACTACTGTCCTCAGAAGACTACTGTACAGAGAACATTCAAACATCACTCAATTGCTTGCACCCCGTCCTATTAAAAATAATTGTCTCCATTAATCAGTACCTGTTACTATTTTGAATCATTTGGTGTAAGCCACATTTCACTGGAGAGGTTCAATTAACTTTATTGCAGTTGATTGAACTGCAGTGAACTGCAATCAATTAACTCACACTCAGGATGAATTTGTCCAAGGGCTGTCAAGTGGGAGGGGCAGCACTTTTCCACGCTGGAACTTCTCTTAGGCAAAACTATCCAGTGAATTGTGCATGTCTGCTTTGCTTTCTCACACACACACCTGAAAAGCTGGGGAAACCTTCAGAATAGTGTTACATGCAACTTGATACAAGGAGTGCGAAGGTGGGACTTACCTTTATCCTTTAAATAGAATTATAGAATGGGTCAAAAGGTACCTTAGAGATCATCCAGTTCCAACCCCCTGCCATGGGCAGAGACACCTTTCACCCAACCAGGATGCTCAGAGCCCCTTTTGTCTTACCACCATGTATTTATTTTGCATATCTGAGTTCCATTAGTACCTGACAGTTCCTCTACTTTCTGATATATTTGCTTCTTTTTTCCTTAAAAGAAACTCACTGAAGATATGATAACTCATTTTTTAGTTTTTTTTTTCTCAAATCCCAACACTTAAAAAAATATGTTCTAATTTAAAAGTCAGTAAAATTAAAGTTTGAAGTGCAACCGGGAGTATTTTAACATTCCTCTTGTGAACATGCCTCTTACATTGAATTTGTTCTCAGATGCTATTATAGTCTATAAATCATGGTACACAGACAGCACCAAAAATAGGGTACCAAAAATAGCAAAGCAGAGGTCACCCACATAGTAATGAAACTTCTCTAGCATATCTGTCCTTCACAGATGAAAGTGTGCAGGAAAACCTCAAACTGCCTAACCACTGCAACCACTTCCACCTCATCCCTCTGACACATCCACAGCCATCCAGCCCTGCTGGGGGTTGTTCTGAGGTCTCAGCAAACAGGTTTGACACACAAAGAAAACAAATGCTGCCCAAGCTGCTCATTCAGCACTGGGGAAACAGACCCTTGTCCCTCTGCTTTCCTCTGCTGCCCAGTGCCCCCATCCCACTGTCTCAGCACAGTCACTAATGCTCTGTGGGGCCCTTTATTAAACTGATTCCAGAGGGAAAAAAGGTAAAATAAAACAAGGATAACTTTACTGTGGGTCCCAAACCATCACTGTGATGTGAGTGCTGGGCCAGCGTGGGCAGCACAGTGTGGTTTGTTCAGTGACACGTTGTGGACAAGCATCCCCTACTGCTGTGCCCTGGGGACAGCACTCACCTGCACACCCGGACCTCCCCAGTGACTGAATGCTTCACACCCCAGCTAAACAATTCCCAGCTTAACACTTTATAAAAACACCAGGCTGTGTTCAACCCTAAAAATATACTATTTTTTAAAATCAGGAGTACAGCGCTATTATGCAAGCACTGAGAAAACAATAGATCCTTATTTGAATTCTGAATGAACCACTTGATGAGTATTTACAGTAGGTAAAAGCTTAGCAGGCTGAGCCCTTCTATTTTTAAAACTGTGCATACCTACACTAAAGGCCATTAGGCAGAGAATTCTAAAATACGTATCAAAATATAGATCTCTTTATGAGCATTAATAATGCAGCCCAATATTCATTTACATTAGGTAAGCACACATTAGTCAGGCAACACAATTTAAAATTAAACCTTATATGTGTGGTATAAACTGACTGGTTCTGTACATTTCAATGCTTTCCACTTAAAACCTTCAGAGAGATTACACAGATATATTGACAGAAAGCGTTGTCATCATGTGCTGGTAATCTATATTTCCTCCTCCCACATACAGTCACTTTCCAGAAAATGCATCTGCATTAAGAACAATAAAAAAATATATTGCTCATGCATCCCTCCTTATGCAGGAAATCCTAATCCTAGAGCAGATGGAGATAATGCTTTCTTAAAGCCATGTTGGTTTTAACTACACTGCCTGAAACTTGGGATTCCTTATAAGTTTAATTTGGAGGCCATGTGAACAAGGACTGAAGTATGGCCCCAAGAAACACTTAAGCACATACAGAATAATCCAACTACACAAAAAATCTTTTCTGTATTAGTTCTGAATTACAAAATACTCATCAGTCACTGGAGTCATGAACTGGGTGGTGGTAGGAGTGTCCCACTCTAATTAACTGGTCTCACTAACCACACTGCAGCTTTCTCTTAATAGCCAGAAGAATGTGCATGTTTTATGCAAGACTTCCAAAACCGAAGATAAAATCCACAAGACGTATCAATCACAGACAGAGCACACAGAATAGCGCAGAACAGTTACAAACATGGAAATGTTTAGTTTAAAATAACCAGCCCAACTAATCTGCAAATAAATTTTAAAGTACCTATAAACAAAGAATAAATACACATTGCTAAGGCAAAAACAAACAAAAAGAATCCTCTCAAGCCGTAGCAGCTTGTTTGCAGAAGGAGGTGATCCTCCTTCCTGAATTAATCATAGAACCACAGAATATCCCAAGCTGGAAGGGACCCACTGAGACCATCAGAGTTCAGCTCTTGGCCCTGCATAGACACCCCCAGGGCTCCTGGGACTCAAAGCATGTGGTGTAAAACTCAACTACCCCAAGTTTCTGGCTTAGAATGTGTAATCAATTTCCTGCATGGCATATGCAGTTTGTCCTCACTACTTCCCAACTATTTCTATTCAACCTAGTCTTGGTAACTCTGGTTCTTTGTTTAACAGTTCTACTCAGAACTCCATTATTCTGTTTAAAAGTTATTCTTTCTTTAATAGTAGATCAGAATTCCCCTCCCAACCCAATTCAGCCCGAGACACACCTTGTGCCCCTTAAGCCTGTGCTTTGGTTCAACAGGCTTGGAAAGGGGAAAATAACCCAGAGAATGACAGAACTACTCCACTGTGTCACACACCAGCCCCATGAGCTGACATCAAAAGCACTTACAGATTTGATTAGGAAGGACATCACATTATCAGAAAACAATAATAGACAATCCTCTAGTATCTACTTTTGCTGCATCCTGCTCATCCTACCTTGTAAAAGAATAACCAAATATATACCCATAATTCTAATGTAGAATAGGCATGAGCCACAGAGTGTTACAGAATATTAACTCAACAAAAGCTCAAAAGCAACCAAAGACAACTTTTGCTGCTCTCTTTAAAGAAAACAAACTTTTTTATAAGAGCAACTTCATTAATTCATTATGAGGCTTTTTGTTACCACTTCAAAGAAGAGACATTCTAATTTGCTTACTCTCCACACAGAATAGCGACCTTTTATCATCTCAAGCAAGAGTGTAAGTGCAAAAAGCTTCTCTGGTAAGAAGGAATGGTTTATTTTGGTAAATGAATAAGCATCATAGAAGCATAACAGCAGACTCCTCAGAACACTCTGTCATAGTGAATAAGAATCACCGACAAACCTTTCATTAGGTTTGATTTTCCTTGTAAATAGTTCCAAATAAAAATCTATTTCTGTATGATCTGATGACTCAAAGAGCACGAGGCGATTCTCTGGCCTTTCCAGGGGCTCCACCCAGCCCACCCCAAATGCCAGGCCCAAGGGAATACCCTCCCAGGGAAAGGCAAAGCCATTGGAGCGAGGCTCTGCCCCCTGCACTGCCTGTGGGTGCCTCCAAGATGCTGCAGCCCATCCATCCTTCGGGAGCTTCTGCCCCATGGTCACAGCCTGCATCCACACAGCGCTCCTTCACCAACCCTTTTGCCTTCCAGGGGGCAAGGGGAGCCCAAGCCTGCCTTGCTCTTTCTCCCAGCATCTCCAGGCAGCAGCACAGGTGCCTGCCTGGCACGCCGGAGTCGCGGGCGATGCAGGGATGAATCAGCGTGGTTACGCACTGACATTCAGCAGCGCTCTCCGGAGCTGTACAGCCAGCGTAGCAGCTCATCACAGGCACATCACACACACCACCACGGCACAGACCCGGCACAGGCTCAGACAGGGAGGCAGAGCAACCACAGGCAACAGCAACAGGGCTTCCATTTAGAAAATAGCAGCCTCATCTGCACCAGAAGCAATTTTAGATTCATTAAAAGACCTCCAAGATCACAATTTTGCAGACTCGTTCTCCCGCCGCTTCAGTTTTCTGTGCATTAAATTAAAACAAAAATCCAAACCCCAAAATTAACAAATAGCAAAGGCCCAGTAAGTTTGGTTCTATGTCAAATCTTTTGGAATGTGGATTACATCTGAAGCACACAAGGGAAGATCAGAAAAGAAACTCACTCAGTATGTTAAGAACATCCACTGAAGGACAGAAATGCTACGTGCTTCCAAAAGTAAGGAAGGGAAGCTTCAACTTAGACACCAGATATCATGCAAATCCCTTATCTTTCAAATTACACTTGTAACTGGGTGCTGCAGAATGGAGTTTAATGTTAAAACTTGGAGGCACTGTGGAAGGAGTCGCTACTTCCCACAAAGCTGTAATTGTCAAAAGCTGTGTTTGGGTGACATGGAAGCTTCAGGGAGACAGCAGCTCACTCTCCTGAGCACTCAGCAACCAGCATCCCCCTGCAAAGGAGACAAAACTATTCGAGATGCTGAAATGCCTCCTGTGAACGTTTGATGTGCCAAAGCTTAATCTTGAATCATCGTCCCCAGTGAAGGGCCAGGGAAATGCTCTCTCCTGACAGGAACACAGATGGCACCTCAGGCACTTGCTGGGCACTGACCTCCCTACTGGGATACTAAATCCTGTCTGGCCAGCACTCCCTCCAGACCCACAGAAGGACTTGGGAACCAGCATGGGCTGAGGACCACTGCCAGAGCCTCGATGGATGCAGCTGCCTTGCTTTGGAGCCCAATTCTGACTGTAGGAGAACTCCATGCCCATGGGCTCCTGAGAAAACTTCCAATACTTTAATTTCCTAGTGCCTGGGGATTTTACATGCTGAAGATAAATCTGCAGAAAAGAACTTTGCATTTTGCCAAACATGCATCAAGTAACCCTGGCCAGAGGTTACTGGCTTCATTTCATAGCTGACAGTAGCAATTTCTTTAATGCCATGTTGCTCACATGGCTTTGCCATGTGATTCACTCACATGGAGACAGAACTGTGAGCAGGAGGCACACTCACAGCTCTAATGTATAAATTTTGGATGACTTTAAGGTAGTAATTGATTCTCTTTGAATGACATCTTCTTTATTCCGGCCTTTTAGCTCTTTGCCTAATTGCCCAAATTGCAGCAGCATCACATCTGACTTCTCTCCAAATACCTTGACCTAAATCAGCTTTGTCCCAGTTACTGGCATTGACAAGCCTGGCAGTGGGAGAGGGACAATTTCAGTGTATCTTAATATGCTTTTTATTGATTTCCAGGAGGGTTTTTTTTTAGACTATAAGGAAGACAGGCATGAAAGACACATTTTAAATTCTGAAGTCCAAGGTAATGTAAAAGCTTCAGTTCTAGGAAATGTTGTAAAAAATAACCTTACTGTGTGCTGTGTACCCCAAATCCTTTACTGATGGCATTGCCCCAGTCTGAGGCAGAAAGCCTTCTGCCACTGGGTTTCCTTCTTGCATGACTTTCAGTCTCCACAGCTTCTTCATGCAGAAGGCAAGGAATGCCTGATCCAAAACCAAAGCTCCTCAGAGCTTATGAAATGAAAACTATTTTTAGACAACCTAAATATATGCTGTCTGAAATAGTTAAGTGAGCCATTGTTACTAATATATAGTTTCTTTCACACACACACATATATAATATGTGCTTATCAGTAAGAGCACATTTCTTACTGAGGGAGCACAGGTTTGTCCAGAGGAAAGGAGGAAAATGTAGGTGTGCATTTGACAACGCTTGGATGTACTAGAAATAACTCCAGTTAAAGGCATGGGAACAGTAAAAACTGAGGTGTTCAGAGGCAGCACTTTGGAAATATATAAACAAATAACGCAGGCAGGCAAGTAAAAATAAATAGACAAAGCAAGGAAAAAAAACCCCAGACCATTAATTAAGCCCTTAATGTTTTTTAAGTGGGGAAAAGCAGCTCTAATGTGATAGAGCCTTTACTCGCTCCATCAAATGGCCAATGTCGGTACAACAGGCAAGGACTACCCAAAAATAACTCAAAAGGACAATGAACTGGGAATATAAATCAGTCTTCTGATCACATACTGACTCTAGTTTTAGTGTGATCTCAACAGATACTTTAAAGCCATTTTGCTCATGTTTACATGGCATTTCTTTCACAGTGTTCTTGCTCAGAAGGAAAGAGCTGGAAATTTCATACTCCTGGAGAGACCAAATCTCATTATTTAATCCAGAAATCTACTGCATCCAAGCCTGGAAAAACTAAGCTGTAAAATCCTGTATGTCAAGGTGGGGGCAAATCATTAAGGTTTCCTGAAGTCCTGTGCTGTTTTTATGGCCTTGGTGGCTTTGGGAATCTCTGCTCTCCATATTTCATGTGGCAACGCTCCTGTGCATCCTTCCCATGTACACTGGATGTCCCTGTTCCTCCCTTTTTCATCTTAGGACACTGAAGGTCACTCAACCCTCTACATCCCTGCAGTTTATTTAGAAGACACACCCAGGACACTGAGAAAGAAGGCTTCTTTCCCCAGGTGTGGGAGAGGATGCTGCACTGGGAGCACCTGAGCCAGCAGGGAGCAATCTGGCACATCCCGGTGATGCAGTGACACCCTGCAGGGACACGAGTCCCAGCCCTGGCTTAGAGGCAGCCAGACCAGCCGTGCTGCCCTGGGGTTCATTCACACCCCATCACAGCTTCTGTCACTCCAGGTGCTGCAGCCTGTGCCTTCAGTGCCAGCTCCAGCCAGGCAGGGTGTTCATCTGGGCACCCACCCTGCTCACAGCGAGCACACGGGCTGGCGGAGGGGCTGAGCATGGCTTTCCGAATTTCATCAAAATTTCATCAAAACCAGTATGACTGCAGTGTTCTCGGAGCACAAGGAATTCATCAGCCAAGGCACTGTGTAGTTATTTCCCAGTAGTCAAATATGATGTGTAAAGATTGCCCCTTACTTGCTCACAGTGCTGATTTTGCAGCAAGAGGAGTCAGGGTTAACTCTGGCATTTGGGGAGCAGATTTTAGCTTGGTTTTCAAGAAAAATATTTATACTGCCCTGTGCTCTAAAGGGTCTAGGCACTAATTCCTCACTCCTTGCATCTCAAACTGCTCAGAAAGAGAGAAAGTTGCCAAAATCAACTCTGTCTGTCCCAGTACACTCACATTGTCAGAAATGAAGCCAAAGGTACCATTAGACATGCAGTTCCTAGCCATGAATTACCTGTTTTCACCCATGCAATCTGCATTTTAGAGTTAAGAGAGACTCTAAGATGGTAAATCTGCAAAGAGACCACCCAGACCAGCTTTAGTTTAGTCAGGGGTTGCACACTCTGCTGTTTTCTGGTGTAGAAGCTGTGAATACTTTTTTCCAGCAATAACCTGTAATACCAATGGACCATCATAAAGTCCTTTTACCAGCATGGCATGTGCCTCATTGTAACTCAGTATTTTTCTGTTCTCTCAGCATTCTCTAGACAGTTACAACGTTTTAGGCAAATGCCCTTGCAAAGTGATAAACTGCTGGGTGAAAGAATTTAAATTTATTTGCTTTTTACATTGTTTATTAGTTAGAGTGTTCACTTTCCTTTTTAAGTGGTATGACTGCATCAAGTGTATAGGACATACAGGCAATTACCATACTGCTAATTATATCAGCAAATAATTTAGAAGTCACACTTGAAATATGTAACAATTCTTTACTGAAAGAACAACAAAAAAATCCCACTTTAAAGGCCAAAGACTTTCAATCATTCCTAAGGATGTCTTTCAAGTTAAGAGATCACTGTAAGGAGAAAGAGACTGCCAAGATGTCCTGATGAGCTGAGGTACTGTGCTATTAAGAGAAAGATCTGGAATAAATACTCCCCTGTCCAGTTTTATTTTCAAGGAGAAAAGAGGAGAATGACTCACAGAGTAGTACTCAGGAATTGAGGATATGCAAGAAAACAGCAACAACTCTCTGGTAAGTTCTCCTGTGTCTATGGCATAGGCAGTACTTCCATGTGTAGGAAGTTGTGTGGATGCAAGAACTCTAAAAACAGACATTCTGTTGCTTTGGTTGGAGATCAAAGACCTACAAAACATGATGCAGCCTCCTCAATGCATCAGGTTCTCAATTTACCATCTAATATATTTCCATCATTGCTCCAAAATAAATAGTTCTTATCATGGAAACACAGCACCACGGATTGTTTTGGGTTGAAAGGGACCTTTGGAGATCACCTGCTCTAAACCACCCCCTGCCATGAGCATGAGCATCTTTCACTGAATTGGATTGCTTCCCATAAAACCAGACCACTTACACTAGGATAGAGGCAAATATATGGCCCTGTTGCCTTACCAGGAAGGAATACTGCAAATACAAAATCTTTTCCACCAACTTATCCCACTCCCTCCTGTAAGATCAACTAAATAATCAGGGGAACAGGGATGAAGGAAGAATTGAGATAACATTTGCCCTTTAATCACAGGCAATGTTTCACATAACTCTGAGGAGTTAAGCCACTAACTGCCTAACAAAGCCTAGCTCATAAGTAGGGCAGAGCCTGTTGTCTTCAGCCAGAAGGATATATTCCCAAATAAGAGAGTGAAATGGGTAAGTTTTAAAGGCCAAGAACAGAGAGTAGGGATGGATTGCAGGCTGTGATAAAAAATTAGGGTTAGTTTCCTCCATCTGGAAGAGATGCAGCAATCTTTCACTTTTCAAACCAGCATGGTTCAAGTCATATAGTTTGTTTTACTGCTTTTTTTGCCTAAGCAAGAAGCGCAATTTAATTTTTAAATTTTTTTTTTAAAGTCTTCATACTGAACTAATCACAGCTCCCACCCAAACATTAGCAAAGGCCTCTTAAATATTTCCATTGGGAAATAACTAATTACCAGACGGGACTTGTGGGCTTGTCAATTACCTTCTTTGCTCCTTTTTTTTTGCTTTTTGTTTTCACTGGAAAAGTGACATTCCATTTGGCTTGAAGCACGTGCCACTTTTACATTTTCCTCTTCATGCCTTTTAAAATGAGTAGCACCTCTTTACAAAGCTCCATGGGCTGCCTGTTCCTGCAGCATCCCCGAGCCCCTCCCTCTGCAGCATCCCCACCGCTGGCCCCTCGGGTTGATGAAGAAGGCCCTCATTTAACTATGCATAACTGGATTTATTTCTCCCTTTTTCTTCTTTTTTTTCCTGTCTCACCCCAAGGTTATCACATAATTTATCAAGAAGAGATGAAGAATTGTGTTTGACATAACTGTGGCCCATCTGGAAGGTTGCAGGAGATGGAATGTGGCCGAAAGCGATGATTTCATCCCGCTCTGTGACAGTCAGGGAAAAGCAGAAAATAACAAAAATCCCTCCCTGTGAATTTCAGAGTTTTAGAACTGTTTTCACTGTAGATGCTGTTTTAGTTAAAAGCTTCCTAGATAATACTTAGTCACAGAAACAATAAGCTGTGGTTACTTCTTTTCTTTCCTTCATCAAGCAGCAGGACACAGATTAAAAAGACAGACTCAGAAAAAGCAGGCACTTTGAGGGTTTGCCAGTATTTTGATTAGTGACCAAAGTCAGTGAACTGCACTTTGTCTTGTCTTTTATGTAAGAATAAGGATGAGTCATGGAGGACTAAAATAAACACCTTCTTAGAGGCAGCCTTGCTAATAATAGCTGCTCATCTTGACAGTCTTCCCCACTTGAAACTACTCTCTTACTAAACCAGTACTATGGACCACAGCGCAACCAGGGCTGCATTTTACCTCGGCTGCTTTTACCTTTGTGATTTGTTTTCCTGGTGGTACCAAACCAGGACTCACAGCAGAAATTTGTGCTGGGTTTTTGTGGAGCTTGGGCAACAGGGAGGGCCACAGGGGTGGTTTCTGATGGAAGGCTCCAAGCCAGACCCACTGCTGGCCGTGGCTGAACCCAACAGAGATGGGTGGAGCACCCCAAGGGAGAACACTGAGAGGAACAGCTCCACGGGCACCCAGGGCAGGGGGGAAAGGAGGGCAAGGAGCTGTTCCAGCAGCCCCTGGTGAGCCAGCTGTGTCCCTGCAGAGATCCACCTGCAGCCTCTGGAAGCCCCACACTGGAGCAGGTGATGCCCAAAGGAGGCTGTGAGCCCATGGGAAGCCCGTGCAGGACCTGTGATCCTGCAGGAGACCCACGCTGCAGCAATCTGCTCCTGAGGGACTGCACCCCACAGAAGGGACCCACAGCGGGGCACTTTGGGAAGAACTGCAGCCCAGGGAAGGGCTCACGCTGGAGGAGTTCATGCAGGACTGTCTCCTGTGGGTGGGACAGCACTCTGGAGCAGGGGAAGAGTGTGAAGAGTCCTCCCCCCGAGGAGGAAGGAGCATCAACAGCAACATGTGATGGACTGACCACAGCCCACACTTATCACCCACTGTGAAAGAGGAGGTGGGCAAAACCAGGAATGAAGTTGAGCCTGGGAAGAAGGGAGGGGTCAGGGGAAGGTGTTTAAAGAAATGGTTTTGTTTCTCATTACCTTGATTTGATTGTTATAAATTAAATGGATTTTCCTCCCGGTCAAGTCTGGTTTGCCTGTTCCAGCAGCTGGTGAGTGATCTGTGCCTGCCTCCACCTCAGCCCAGGAGCCTTTTGCAGTTTCAGAAATGTGCTACCACACATCTATTCATCCATGAATCCTGCGTGACAGTGATACCAAGGGGAAGCTACTCTTCTGGCTGCAATATTAACCTGGAAAACAGGAATAGTACCTATTCCTAAAACATAAAACGTGTCTGTGAACTGCTCTATAGAGAGAGGATATTTTCAACATATGCATCCCATAATAAGTATGTGAATTATATTTTGACACTTTGAGAAAACTATTATACCTGCAAATGTCTTTCATGTGTCACTGGGTAAGAATGGGTAGAACCAGCTCCAATGTTTTTATACAGAAAATTCAGATATTAGATATATGCTGAGTGCAAAAACACTGCCCAGGTAAACTAGCCAAGGTAAAAACCCTTCCCAGTAGGGCAAAGCCCAACAAACCAAATGATGGGAACACTTCCCTGAGCTACAACCAGACCATGAAAAACTCTTCATGCTTATCCCAACAGACAGCCCCTTCCTGCTTGAATGTGCCTCAGACAACTGTACTGCATTTATGTTTCTGTGCAATTAAACAGTTTCCAGATGCTGTCAAGCTCTCCATCCTCTCCATAACAACCATCCCCTCCTGCCCCCTCATCTGAGCAGCTAACACAAAACCTAAACACCAAACTTAATATATTGGTGCTTATCCTTAAAACTTTTTTGTCCTTATCCAACAAGAATCAATCACTTTCAGGGTTTGGTCAACTCCTCTACAGTGAAAACTTATCCCAGTTAGAATCTACTCCTGCATAAGACTTATTTTATTTAAAGATAGCCAGAATGATAATTTTTTTAAAACCACATTTCATAATTGTTCAAGGGGGAAAACCAATTTTTAGAAAAACAAGAAAATGCCCCGCAGGTTCAACACAACTGATCTTTCATTACAAGCCTCCAACAGGATTGCTGTCAGGTCACTGAATATTGTCCTTCAAAACCAACAGCCAAGACTGGCTCTTACTAGAAAAACACTGCCAATGGCTTCTCTAGACTTCAAAATCCCATTTAGCTCCTAATTTCCTCTGTGAAGTTCTTTTAATTATGTAGCTAAACTCACAGAAACCAAACCACAGCAGGTTCTTTCATGACTCTCATATGAGCATTTGTGATTTGGGTTTTGCCAGACACCAAAGGAATTTAATCTTCTTTCTTGGGCACTTCTGAATTATTTCTGGCAAAGAGAGGTATTGAGACTAGAAAATAAGTGCCCTGCCAGTGAGAGCAGTTTCTTCCTAGCCTTTAAACCATGTCCCAAGCTCCACACATATAGAAAGTATTTCAAGTTTTCACTTACATATATGAATAAAACTTTACTCTCTTAAGTTAATGAACTAAGCCAATGCAGGAAGTTAATAGGCCATTAGACACTTTCAGAATTTAAACTTGAAGCAGAATGAAAACTGAAGATATAAATGGCAACATTCCAGCAGGCCACTCCCAGGTCTACTGTCAGGGTGCTCTCCAGGTGCCCAGACAGGAAGGCACCTGCCTGGCACAAAGCAGTGCAGATTGTCTTCCTGCCCTGCCTTCCCAAATGTCTCTCCCAGCACACCAAATGTTTCACACAGAATATCCCAGATGGATGCTTAAAGGGTTCATTAATTCCTCAAATCCAGATTTTTGAGGATGTGGACCTTTGTATAGTAGGGAGGGAGAAGGAAGAGGCAAAAAATGTAGTGGAGGAAAGGGAGTTAATTTAAGATGTGTGCAGGGATGCTAACGAGCATTAGGAGTCAGCAAGAGCTCTGATTTACTTCCTTTGGATCAAACACTGTCTAATTCAACTGGAACTATTATCAGTGCACAGATGACATTTTAAAGAATGTTTCTCTTTTGTGACACCAGGCACAACTTTGTAGGCTCAGTTTTGCTAAGAGCTGCAGACTGCATTAGTCATAACATTAATTCCAATTAATGGTCTTTAAAGGGGCAAATATGTGCCCTACTAACATTTTTGGAGGAAAAACTTCCCAACACTCCAACAGCCAGAACAATCCATGAAATCCCTTCCCTTTCAAACACCCTCAATACTGCCCAAGCACCCAGATGGACAAAAATGGGAGCAGAATTAACTGTGTTTGTGCAAGGGTAGCAAATGCCAATAGAAAGGCTCTGTATTTCAGGTTGCTGCAATGGATAATATTCAGTCACTCATTGCTGTGTGTTGGGTCACATTAATGCTGCACATACAATCTCATGAGAGATTAAAGGGGTCCTGGAAACATCTTCTTCAGGAACTGGGCTCAAATCCTGCTGCATTTGAAGGTGGACTTTCAGAAGGTCATGATGCAAGTCATCCAACAGAGCAGCCAAGCAAGATCTGAAGAATCCAGAAGGAACAAGCAGCATTTCTGGAGCAGAAAGCCCAGGGGAGATGTAGAGACACTGGTATGGAAAAGATCTGGGAATGGTGAAAAGAAGGCACAGGGGAAATGCTGAGACAAGAATGGAATGAGGAAAATAGAAGGATTAGAGACCAGAAAGGTGTAGAGGAGTGGCAGATTCATGAGGAAAGGAAAATCTGTGGCAGAAAACATGACCATTGAGGCCACACAGCACCCCAAAACAATAACACTTTTCTTTGTGGTATCACCTCACAGTCCTGCCTCAGAGCAGAGCATGAATTAGAGACAACTATTACACAGGCTAAAACATGAAAGCAGTCAGAGATAGCAAGTGGTTTGCCATTGTGTTCACCATTCCTCTGGGAATCCCAGTCGTCCTTTAATTCAGCATCACCCAGTAACAACAGGTGCCAGCAGGTCTCTGCCCATCAGGCCAAGAGCTGCTCCCACTGAAGTGCAACATCACATGAACCACAGAACTCCCAGTCTTTCTCATGCAAATTAACTGAATGCTGCACTTCAGAAAAGAAAAACATGCTCAGACACAAATTCTTAGGAACATACATAAAAATTGTATTGGTAGACAGCAGGGAGAAAAAAAAAAGGGAGCAAAATTTGTAATGGAGATTTCTGCCACCTTCTATTGTTATCTAAGATCTCACTGGTGCTATTTGGCCTCCTTTCCAGTTCTTCTATGCAACAACAGATGGAAGTCAAGTGAAAAACATGGAAAGGAACAGCAAAGACTTATGCCTCTCTGAAACAACAAACAAGTGGTAGAAACTGATGTATTTTCTTTCCATAGCAATTTTTTCTAGTAGGTATTTTCTGAGATACACCACTTTTTCTCCACTGTCTCTAACTGATAAAACAAAGAAGCAGCTTCCATTAAAACATTCCTAAATTTCTTTCAGATTTTTTTTCCTTGTCACTGACCCAGTAATAAAAGGCTCTGACATTTCACAGTGGCCTCTGAGGAAGGCACAGATCATCTACAATCAATTTTTAACATCCACCTCTGTGGCAGCTGGACAATTACTATCCATATCAGAATATATGTCATCCATGAAAAACCAATAAAAACACGTATCCCTTGAGGTATTTATTTGGAATTTTGTTAAGTCTGTGGCTCTGAAAGATGAAAAGTATGTGAGAGAATATCCATACCAGAAGAGCATCTCTCAAGAAGACTCTCTCTTCTCCTATGAAAAGAGGTTCAGAGAGTTGAGGGTGCTCAGCCTGGAGAAGAGAAGGCTTCAGGGAGACCTTAGAGCACCTTCCAGTGCCTAAAGGGGCTCCAAAAGAGCTGGAGAGGGACTTGGGACAAGGGATGGAAGGACACGACAAGGGTGAATAGTTTCAAACTGACAGAATGTGAGTTTAGGTTGGATATTGGGAAGAAATCATTCCCTGGGAGGGTGGTGAGGCCCTGGCACAGGGTACCCAGAGAAGCTGTGGATGCCTCATTCCTCGAAGTGTCCAAGGCCAGGTCGGACAGGGCTTGGATCAACCTGGGACAGTGGAAGGGGGTTGGAACTGGATAGTCTTTGAGGTCCCTTCCAACCCAAAGCATTCTGCAATTCCCTGCCTGGAATCCAAAGCTAAGGGCAGAATGGGTGAAACTGGCCCAGTGGCCAAAGGGATCAGAAGGGTGTCTGAGCAATTCCTGTCTGCACACTGCTTGGCCTTGTTATTCTGCATCTCAGGAAACCATCCCAACCTGTAGCTATTTCTGACCTGATTTCAATTTGTGATCCTGCCTGCCCTAATAATGTGAGTGATGATGCTCCTTTCATCTGAAGCATCAAGATAACTTCAATGAATAACTTGGCCATAAATTCAGCCCTGTGCTCCCTCTGCCCAGGGCATTTTTAGACCCCTGTGATCTGACTTTTCTTCTAAACATGACCTCCACTTTTGCTTAAAAAAACAAAACCCAATACTGGCAATTTTCTGCAAAACTTTGAAAATTCTTTAAAGTTTTTTCTTTTTCAATTCTCCAGCCTTTGAAGTGGAAGAGGCCAGAGGGGAGGTCAGAATTATTATTGACTTTGAATTTTCAAGAATCTGCGAATTTTTTTTAAATCCGGCCTTTAAGATACATTTCATGTTGCCTTCCTGTAAATTGTGGGGATAAAAACCAAATTATTTCTCAGTTCAGGGAAGGAATCAAGAAGGCAAAAGTACATCAATCTCTGCCTAGAGGAGTAATGAAGCATTTGGAGGCCTTAATGAAAACGAAAATCCCTAAATCCAAGCAGAGCAATGAATGAATGTGTAGCAGTTTCTCTGTGTGAACACAAGCAATTGTATAAAAATATACATTTCCTAAAAGCATAAGAGACCCACCTGATACTGACTGCTATCACATGAAGAGGAAATATGAACAAGAAAATACATGAATAAGAAAATATGTCACTGTTGAAGCATGTCTGTGTGCAAATGCTGTTGTAAGGAAGGGTGGAGATGCTGGAATGGGCTCAGCTGCTGCACTATCACATACACTATTGAAGCAAGCCCTCAAATCATAAAATAATGTATTTATTTTTACAAGTATTACAGATCAGTCCTTGTTTCCCACTAATAGCATGATTGATCTATTAAAGCACTCTTTAATAAGGAATTCATAACAACAGCTACACTAAAACATGCAACACCCCCCTGGCTGTATCAACTTCCACCACAAGAGAGTGAAGGTGGCATTTACAGTAGATCAAAAGGAGGCTGACTGAAGTCCTTTGGTATTTACTTAGGAGGCAACTGCAATAATTTCCAGCGTTGTTTCATCTTCTTTCAGAATATTACTTAATCCTCTCTGCAGATAATTCTCCATTTATCAAGCACAACAGTTTTGAGACCTGGATTATAAAAAATGTGCCTTGGCTCACAAAAGCTTTGATTTTTCAAAAGGCATGAGCAAGCCGAGACTTCCATGGAAATCCATAAATTTGTGGAGGTGAGTACCTTTTTCATGGGAGGAAAGTTATTTTATCTAAATAGCATTTGAAATGTGAGCTCCAAAATCTGCCACCTAATTAATTTAGGAGTAAGTTCAATACTCAAACCAGTAAGTTCATTATTGGTTTTATTATTTAAACACAGGAAGCATCTGTTTCAAAGATTGATGTTAATACTGGTAAGCACTGGAAATGACAACAGGCACATACACACATACATATGTATATCATGGAAGGAGCAAAGTCAGGAAAAACTTCAGGAGGATGTTTTTAGAAACAAATTAATTCAGAGAATTCAGGGAATTAATTTATTACAGAGTTTCTTGCAGTATTCTAACTAAATAATTTATAACTTATTTAAAATTATTACTACCCAAAGAAATAATAATGAAATGATAATCAAAAGGTTGGGGTGTTTTTCAGATAATGAATTCTTAAAAATAAAAGAAAAATCTGGTCTGACTGGATTGACTTGGCCTACAGTGACACAGTAATGCTGCATGGCTTAAAGTCCACTGGAGAAGGAATACAAAATGGGAGCTTTCCTGTGATAATAAATAAAGTTAGAGATATTCTGTTGAATAAATTGACAGAGGTGCAAGTAACAGCAGGATTTGCACTAAGGGAGCCCTCCTGTGCAAGTACCAAAATGCAGATTTTAAGCTTACTGAATACACAATAATTTCAGCAAACAGTCGTGAATTATGGTCATTTTCTAAATAAGAAAACCTCACAGAGATATTGATATGTTGTCATTAGAAGCTGATCCATCTCCTGTGAGCTGAAGGTTGTTAATTGTTTTTCTCTAACTAACCTAAAATTAATGAATGACAGTAAGAAATAATCAATAGGACTAAAAATAATCTAACAGTAAAAACTTAGTGACTTCTTTATCTTCCTGCTGATGCAGGCAATGAATAAAGCAGATTTTTGTGGTTCAGTGGCTAAATCCCTGTGGTCATTATGTGGCCATTACAAACAGCCCTGTTCACTCCCAGCACAGCATGTTGCAGACTGGGTGTATTTCAGCAGAGGAAACAACCCAGCTGGTGTATTTTGATCATGCATTTTCATTCTGCACTCTCATTTCCTCAGGCAGAAAACATATGCTTTGCTTGCTCCAGGTTTCTTTGGTATCTATGTACCTAAACCTCCATTAAAAACCCCCAAACTTCACCAATTTTTCTATGATGTAACTGTATGGAATTCATATGCCTACACCACAGAATCATGGAATGGTTGGTTGTAAGGGACCTTAGAGATCAATTAGTTCCAACTCCCATTTATAACACACATTAGCAAGATGAGGGTGGCAAAATTCACTAATTATTCTTTTGCCAGCCCTGTCAGGAGCCAGGAAAAAGTTAAAACCAATAGTGAAAACAAAAGCTAATTGCATGAATGAAGCCTTGAACAACTAGTTATTAGCTACTGCTCTCAGGAAAATAACTCTCTGCAGAATCCTGTTAGTCAGAGCAAACACATCAAGGGACAAAACTGACAGGAAAATAGAAAGGCTCATCTCTGTTACAACATGCTGCAGTTTCCTTCAGTAATGGTCACACTCTGGGTCAGACACTGAAACTCCTCACCTGTTCTCATTTTCCAGGAAGCCCTTTAAGGGCACATCCAGCAGCTGATTCCCTAAACCACCATTCCCACCATTTCTAGTGAAACCACGATGACAAAGAGATTGAAGCTCCTTTTCAATTGCATAAGCAGTTAATGGCACAAACCTCTGTACACCTGGGAGAAGGTCTGAAATTGCTCCTCACACAAACTAGAGTATTTGTTTGACAACACATACTTTAAAAACCAGCCACTATCCCAGAAGGATTACAAAAACAACCACAGAATCATCTAGGTTGGAAAAGACCTCTAAAACCATCAAGTCCAAATGTTAACTCAGCACAAATATTCCATTTGCTTTCCTAAAGATGTGACGTTCAGTCCTTTAGGTGTGTTGCTTCCTTCAGAAGAACGCCACTAGGTAATTTTTTAATAAACTGCCGAGGAAAACTTGGTTATTCACCCAAAAGATAAACCAAGCCCACTGTAAACACATGAATGCTGAAAGCAGCACATCTGAGAGAGAAAGCAGAGGTTGCTTAGAGCAAGGGAAAGGGCAGAGGAAGAGACAGAATGCAAAAACCCAGATGGTCACGAGGAAAAATTACAAAAAGGGCTGACAAAACTGAAGGTTGCTTGGAGGGCAAGGCAGAAGTGCATGGCCAGAGCTGGAACACCTGCACAGGGGCACAGGAATTCAGCTGAGCCAGACCCTGAACAGCAGAGCTGCTGCCCAGGGGCCAGCAGGCATCTTGGCCACAGAAATTTAATATAGAGAAGGAAGAAAATGAGATAGAACACCTCGGAAAATAATGTACAGCAAGAAACATTTATCCTAGAGCTCGAAAATATGAATGGGAAAGTCAAGATAAAGGGGAAAAAAATTGAAAGCATCTGGAAGTAAAAAAGAAAGGTTTTGGTGGATGTGAAAGAACAAAGTTCCCAGGACAAAACCACTGATGACACACAGAATTACTTAAAAAAACTGGCAAAACACACATCAGTTTTCAGTAAGGAGTTGCTTCTGTCTTCCCAAGTGGGGATTCAATCAAAATGACAAAACTGGGTACTATTCTGTAACTGCAGAACGGGAATTACTTTCGAGATGGTAATAAAGAAAAAAGCAAACTCCAGCTGAGCACACTGGTGTAAAAAATACACTGGAGTGGGGGGGATTCAAGCAGTAAGAACCTCTTTCATTATTTATATTGATTTTTTTCCTGAATATTAAATTAATACTGTTTTAACAAGATATTGATCTTTAAAATCAAAGTTAAAAAAAAATTCCATGTGAAGGAAAGATACAAACTGGTTTCTCTAACTCAGGTTAGAGAAATGAAGACATTTCAAACTGCATTCATTTATTAAATGGAATCAATTAGATTTTTGCCAAGATATACAAGGTAAAACACTACTGATCTGCAAAGCACTGATTTAGTAATACTTCTGCAGGAACTCATCCCTCCCTTATAAAATCCACTCCAGAAGGCACCAAGTCACCCCAAGCAGCAGCAGAATTCAGGATACATCCCATTCAGATACATTTCAGGATAAGGAACTGTGGCCTGTGCTAACCTGTATCCCTGTTCTACAGATGCCAGGGATAGGAATGTCTTTGGAGGCAACACTCAAGATGATGGCCTTGAACAGAACAGAAAGGTGATGCCACTAGAAAAAGCAAACTTGGAATTTTGCCTTCAGAATGGACCTGCTCTCTGTGGCAGGTGCTGAACAATTAACCAGGTGTCCACCTTTCAAAGCAAAAGCCCACCTTGGATAGAAAATAGCGTGCCATGAATTTCTGTTGGTGTCACTACAGGTAAATTTGAGAAATGGGTTGTGTGCTGTTAAGTCCTATATCCCCCTGCATCTCCCTGTATCCCCTGCATCCCCTACATTCCCCACATCACCTGTATCCTTCCCCCTAGGTGATTTAAACAAGAATCTCTCCACAAAGGCAAATCCAGACAGAATGGCCAAAGCCATTTTACTTTTTGAGATGGGCAATCTATTTTAAGAACTGTGGCTTTGCCTCCTAAATTTAATGATCCTTCTATCCATCATCTTCTCAGTGTAGGTTTAGGAGAATTTAGATCTAAAATGTGCTTACATGTAAATGCATAGGATCTGAAGGGGAGGTTCTCCTTTGAGATCAGCTCTCCCAATTGCCCAAATATAATATTCCATGGAAACTACTACAGGCCATTGTATCTCTTCTTTCCCCCACCTGCTGCATATCACATTACTTTATCTGATCCCTCAAGTCTGCAAGCTGAGATTCACTTACTCAGAGATCAGTTTAGCAACAAAAGGCCTGATGCACAAAACCAGTTTCCATTGGTAATGCTTCCATCTGAAACACAGAACTTCCATTATTCCCATTACTATCTGTACCTGTGAAGACTAAATTTGGGTTAATTTGTGCTGAAAGCAAACATAAAAGAATGTAAGTACATTCTACGGAGCCTCTTGCCCACCATGCCAAAGGTAACATGATACTAGGTGCCCTATTTTCCTTTCCAAATTACCTCTACAGAAAAAGCAATTGATATTCCTGTTGTTGATACCACGAGATCTGTAAAACACAAATCAAAGTATTTCATTTCATGTTGACACATCTGTGTCTGATAAGTGAAGATTCTTTAATCTGCCAGAATATGTCAAACACCTGAAAACCCATCTGATGCTCGGAACAAATGAAAAATATCCTGATCTCATTTCCTGCAAAGCAATGAACTTTAGAGATGGCAATAGCTCCTCACACCACGCTGTGCTGCTCTCCAGCACCAGCATCGCCAGGCAAAACACTTATTTCCCTCTGCTTCTCCAAGCTGCTTATCTCCATAGTCTGCTCCCCTTCACAAGGGTTGCCTTGTTAGGAGGGAATTGTAACATCAGAGACAAAAATGCCACAGGCAGCACGTGAGAACATCAGCGAGCACTTAAAACTCATCTGCTGCAATCACGAAATAAATTTCATTATCTTTATTACTCCTGAAATCACTAAGCTGTCTGAAGAGCACTTAAAATATCATTTAAGAAACTGAGTGATAGCAATTGCTTTCTCGAGGCAAAAGATGGCAACTACATGTCGTCTTTTTTGAGAGTCACTTTTCACTAGAAAAAGGGCAAATTCTCAAGCACAATGTACATTTCAGTGGGACTCGGTGATCCTGATGGGTCCCTTTCAACTGAATATATTCTATGATTTGCAGTAAAATCATTTTCATTTTCCATCAATAAAATCCCAGAGATACAAGCCACCAAAAGAACCCTGTAAAAGTGAAGTTGTGAGTTAGTCAGCTATGGAATGGAAAAGCCCCCCCCGCCATCGCAGAGAGGTTTTCTTACCATTCCTTGCAATTCCTAGCATTGCCAGGAAAAAACCTTTATTTTCTAGAAGTATTTAATAAAAATACTCCTTCACCTCCCCTATTTATTGATTCAAATTCACGTTGCAGTCTATTTATACATGCAGATTTTTACCAGTATAACCCAGGAATTATTGATCTGCTGCAGGACTTTGCAGCCAAGCATCAAGTGGCTCCACTAGAAATAAGCCTGGAGAGGCAGATAAAGATTGTGATTAAACCTCCTCTTTCCAGGCTCAAAATGTATTTTAGGCCCCTTAAATCTAACCTGCTACCACAGTGGCGTGCAATTTTTATAAATACATCAAGACTCAAAGAAAAACTGGTCCCAACTAGGTTTTTATTTCTGTGTGTGCTGTTAATGCTTCAATGTCTAAAAAGTGCAGTTAAGACCTAACATCTTACACACTGAGGAGATGGTGTGGAAATACTTCAATAAATTTAAACATTGACACATGTTTGAATTTGTTAATAAGTATATAAAGTCAGCGCTGCAAATCAAGGTTGGAATATCAAGTTAATGTTGATCTTCTACATCCAAGTGTATAAATAGCATGGGGTATGCTAGAATTTTTCTGAAACCACCTGAACCAATGTGGTCAAATTATTAGTCCCTTGCAAAAGCTGCCCAAAGGAAGAGCTAAAGGCTCAGCACAGAATTTGGGTTGAATATCAGTCTCTGTTTCTTGCTCTGGTACCTCTCAGCATGAATGTGAACTGTGAGTACACAAACCTAAGCACTCATTGCTTGGAAAAAGAATTACCTACGTGGCAATTTCATGTGTAGCACTGTAATTTCACTCAAGACCTTGTCACAATTTCCCTCTCCAAAATCTGACGCAAGCCCAGATTACAATAATAAACTTGTTTATTTGTGGCAACAACTGAATGTTGCTCAATAGCAAGAAAATATTTTTATGTTCGGTTTCACCTCTTTTGCTGCTTTCTATTTCTCCACCTCAGCCTCACATCTCTATGACAATCAGCACACAAATCACATCATTGTGCAGCCCACACAGGCAGTTAACAATTTATCCCGGTTGTCTCAATCACATCCACTTAGGAAAGCAGCAATCAGTCTTGCTTTGAGACTCTGCAAAGTGAACAGGAATAATTAATTTCATCCCTCGAGTCTCAACACTGGTTTCCATTGTCCCTTTAATGACTTGGACAAACAGGTTGGGATCTCCTTTTTGGTACCCCTCAAGCCACAGACCTTTCAATGTGATTGAAGAAAAGTCTTAATAAGTACTCCCCTACCAATGTAAGCTGGCAGTGAATCATGTCCCCGTCCTCCACACTGCACTGTGAGCTGTCAGGTGTGTGTCACCTGCCTCACTTGCACCTGTGGCAGGATCTACACCAGGCTGAGCACACACCTTTAGGGGACCTGGACTCTCACCCCATTAAAAACCCTGCTCCTCTTCTTGTTTGCTCTGTATTCCCCTTCCAGCAGTGAAATCTCTCTCTCCCCATTAGAAAATTACCAGATGGAAAATTTCAGCCACCAGAAGAATCATTCTTTTGCTCAAATTCAGGTTTTTTTTTTTCTTTTCCCATTTTCCCTTTCAGTGTAAAGATTTAAGCTGTTACTCAGATTCCTCTCAAATAGTAACATGTCATCTGTCACTAAACCCACTGTCTGGCTTTCATGCTGACACTGGGATTTCTTTTAAGCTCAGGGCCACATGAGCTATCAAATGGCTCACCTTCACAAAGAGAGGGAATATCCTGGGGTTGGCTCAGTCAAGGTCTCCAGCCAGGAGCACAAATGAAAACCAGCAGCTGGGATTATCACTGCTCAACTAAGAAACAATGTGAGCCTAAAGCTGAGCTTCAGAATAAGCAAAGTACCTTTATTATCTCATTATCTGAACATGCCTACATGGGAAACACACTGTGCTGGGAATAGCACAGTCTGAGGAATTCAAACTCCTCTCATAACATTAATATTTGGTCTGAAAACTCCCTGGAAGCCACTGAAATTCACAACAAATTCAAAAGGGTTACTTGGTTTCAGAAAGAAAGAATCCAGGTAGGAGCTGCCTTTTTGTTACTTACAGAAAAACCCATTCTATTAGATCATTTATCAGCTGTAGCTGATGATGCATCCTTAAAGAGCTCTAAAAGCTTCAGAACAGGAGAATTGCAGTCTGCTATGCATTATGTCTTCCAAGCTCACAGAAACTGCAAATATTATGCTTTCTCACATCTCCCTGCCAAAGGCAGACCCCAGGTTAAGTGGGTGCAGCTTTCCTTAGCAGCTATGCAAGAGCAGCACTGAAAATAGTATAAACCTGATCCCAAAGCCTGTGTTCTATAGGATTTACTAACTCTGTTCAGATTATATAACAAATTGCTGTCCTCCAGAAGGCCAATTTTAAAAAGCCTTATTTTGCATTTATATTTGCACTAAACCCAGGGCATATGGCTGGTGTTGTTGCATTATGATGCACGTCAGCAGCTAATTAAATCAGTCACATATATTCCATTGTTTAACACAGCTGGTGGTCTAAACAAATCTTTTCCAGCTCATATTCCAGAGGCCTGTAACAGAACTGGGGCCATAATTTCTTCACACATAATTCCCTCTTCCCCCTCAGAGCTGTATTTGTAAGAGACAATCCATTATAAGAGCCAGTCCAAGAGTAACATTTTGAGGGCACTAAGAAGTCCCTTTCTTTGATGCATAGGATGATCAGACAACGAATAGAAAAGAATTAAAAGAATAAATAAAATAATATACATATAAGAAATTAATAAAAGATACAAAGCCCACTCTATTATTATTATTCTTGACTGGAGAGTAATAGCACACAATTACTCCATAGACTTCATGGCAATTATATTAATGAGGAGCCAATGGAATATTCATTCCTCTTTTCCTCAGCACACCATGACCAGCTAGTTATTGGTATTCCAGGTGCCTGCATGGCTTGCCCCCCAGAATTTGCTTCTCAAAGTAGAAGTGGCAGAAAGGAGAAATCAAAAGTTCCTTTTCCTCCTTTCAATGGAGATAAAAGGAGGATGTTGCAGCTTTGCACACCAGGATTAACTCTGTGAACTGAAACACATGGCCATGTATGCCCAGAGCAGCCTCAGCTTCTCCAGTGGCATTGAATGCTCTCATTTTCTGCTCATACCTCTGTGGATTTATGACAAACAAGGGTGTAAAGAGGTCACTGTGTTATAAACAATCCACTTGATTTGATTCTCTAAATAGAAACATATAAACACCTGAGAACAAGCAAAAAACCTAAAGCGTGAAATGGAAAAATAAAAGAACATATGAATTCACTTTGTCTGTCTGTCACAAAGTGACTTCTGCGAGGGCACCATCCCATCTTTACGTTTCCAGTGACAGGTATTAACCAAGGATACACGGATTTAGGTAGATAATGAACCATTAAAAGGGATGAACTGAGCTCAGCTGGTGAGGAAAGAGCCAGTTTGTCTTGTCACTTATTTCCACAGACTCACTGACAGGAATACAAAATGTTAAATATGAGATTGATTTTTAGCAAAAATTCCCTCTGTGCTTGTAATCAATGCCACTCAGTTGGGATACACTCACTAAGAGATGGAGGGAGAGGCACAGAGGAGCTTGGATGACAATTCCTGTTTATATTTATTACCTGTCCTGGGACAAGCCCAGTGGCTTTAGAGCAAGTTCCACAACAAAAAGGGGCTGGTATTGCCATACACAGGGTGCTTGTGAGGCAGTGACCACCAGCCCACAGACTTGTTCACTGTGCAAAACAATTGGGAGAGAGAAGGAAAGTCAGGGAAAACCACTGGGACAGAAAGCAGAGCAGAAAGGAGCCACACCTGATTAACCTCTGAGGAGTCATCAGGCATTTCTTGATGCAGAGCCTCATATATCCTCCAAGGAGCTCTGTAGACTCACAGATCTGGTCTGAAAAAATACTACTTTTTTCCCCCTCAGCTTTCTTCTAAGAGTTTCTAAATAATCTATAAAAATACCTTCAATGCTTCTAAATAGGGAATTTAACATTTTATGGTCCAAGATACTTCAGGCACGTATGCCAACACACAATAAACAAGCCAAACCCATCAGGAACACCTTTTCTCTCTTCTTCTTTTTACACTCTCTGTGGTTATCCCAGAGTATTATGGCACAGAAGTGCAAACATACACTGCATTATTACCTCACTAATTATTAGTATCTTTGCTCAGATCCAGCAGAGGCTGTTGGATGTAAAAGGTGAGAAGATAATTAGGGCAGTGATGAACTTCACTGTTAGACACACCTGGTGACACTACAGTGGGAAAAACAGAATTTGCTTTTTATTTTCACGGCTAGAATCACTTGATTATAATTTTTTTTGGCCAGGGTAAGAAATAAAAACATACTAGGCAACCAAAATCAGCCTCACCAGAAAGGAGAATTTTAGTCAAAGACCAGTTGCTGCCATTGCAACTTTGCAAGGGCTTTTTGGCTAGTTTGGATTAATGTATTCTCTGAGGAACTATTAGGAACAGTGATTATGAGCACTGAAGATGAACATCAAGAGGGAATTGGAAAACCTGCAATTCTTACCAGTAAGAAGACTAAGAAAAATAAGGACCTTGGCTGTTGCAGGAAACCATGTTCAGTAAAATATTAATTCATTTTTTTAACTGAATCTCAATGTTTTCACGTATCTGTCCACTACAGCTCTTCTACCACTGTAATACGTTCTTTATAGTGCTGTATAGAAATATTTTCTACACAATTTTCTATCTATTTTGTTAAAATGATGCTGTGCTGCCAAGCTGAGGCTCTGCCTGTATTTCCCCCCCAAGGGAAAGGATTACTTTGGGTCTCCATCATCAAGTCAACCACCAGTTTTTATTAAATTTGTAGGAATGATGATCTTATGAGTAATGACTTCAATATAATGACTAGATCTTGTGACTAATGATTAGATCTAATGACTTCTGGCTCTGTCAGATTTGCTTGAAATTACCCAACATGTTGGAAGGTGAGGAGAAGGCTGGGTAGTGATAAATGGCTGAACAGGCAGACATGGAGGCTGCAGAAGTTGTCCCTTAGGAAGCCAGTCTAAAAATAAAATAAGCCAACTAGGTGAACAATCAATTTATTTTAAATTTCTTTGGGAACTGTTGCCCTTTGGAACAGGAATCAGCTCCCCAATTGAAGTGTAGTTCCATTTGCAGCAGTTTCATACCAGCAGGAATTAAGGCAACCTACTATTTACAAGCCTTTCCACCCTTCCTCTTTGTAAGAAGTGTATTATACTGTGCTCTCTAAATCTTTCCTCCCCTGAAGTAGGACACAGATGGAAAGAGGAAATCTCTATCTTGCTGAAGAAAATATTACAGCTCAATTGCACTTTGGAGAGTGGCTGAAGATGAGTGGAGGTTTGAAGGAGAGGGGTTTTTCAGTGGAAAACCACATTTGGGATGCAGGGGACAGGATTTGTAAGCAAGACGAGATGGTGTGCATGCACAGGCTGGGGCAGATCAATATTCCCAGCTTCCTGATACCACCAGGGCAAGCTCTGGTCATCCAGCAGGGAGCTGCTACTGGGAGGCAGCACCCACAGGACCCTTGCACTAAGAGCAGCCACCACAATTCAGTCATCAAAGAGCCCAGCCAACATCCCCTCCCCACTGACACAAAGCCAGGCGATGAGGTGCACTAGTGCAGTCACTTCAGTGTTTACAACCTGCTGCAAGAGCTTGCACATTTATGTGAAATCAAAAAACAGGACATCGACTTCATAGTAAGATTGTGATAGAATGTTTTCCACTTCCCAGCAAACTCTGGATGTGCATTTACCTCTCTCACTGCACTTTATTTATTCCTACAATCATTGAGTCCTTAAGGTTGGAAAAGACCTCCAAGGTCAAATCTGAACTGTTAATTCAGTTTCTCAGTAAAATTCAAATGAATTTGATATAAACTAAGTAAACTCCAACACTGATGATTAAATAAAAGCACAACACAGTAGTGAAAGCATATAGATCCCTGCATAGAGACCTGAAAGTTGGGATCTACCTCTCCAAGCTGGCCCCTGGTTTGTTAACCACACCACCTCTGCAGGGCAGGGTTGTTTTCCAGAGCTCTAAAAACAGGCACGCCAAAACCCTCACAAAGGAAACACTTCCCAAAGCCCACATTTTACCCTTTCCTCTGGATCTACAGAACACACTCCACAGCCTTGCCTGGCATTTATTAACACAACAGGAGAGGCTTTGGGGACAGACACCCGGGGGAAGCAAGTGAATGGTGGAAAACTGGGAACAAGAATGGAGATGTGGGGGAGGACTCGCCTGAAACATGTGGAGGAGCTAATGACATCGTTAACACCAAATTAAATGGAGTTTTAATGAGCATTTTCCCCACAGGAGACAAGGAAGTAAAAATGTTACTTGCTGCAAGTAGTAACTAGATGAAGATTTGGTGAGACTTTTGTGATACAATTTGTGTAAATGGGATTTTTTAACAAAATGCCATGATATAAATGCACAGTGTGCTGTAATCTGCCAGGTTTTGCCATCACCCAGAAGCACAACTCTTTATCTGAACCTGTCCCATTGGCTTAGATGTGAAATGGCTGCTAAAACAAACAGCTGGGACTGATCATGACATGGTGGAAATTAGGCTGAAAATTGGTTTTAAATTATGTAGTTGAAGTGTTGTTGTTGCTATTATTTTATTATTTTTTTAAACCCACTCTTATCTTTTCAAAATGTAAACATTTCTGAGCTGGGAATTCCAAACACCCAGAAATGCTTAGTCAGCTCTTTGACCACAAATTTAAAAGGGGAGTCACCAAATTAAATAAACTTCTCCCAAAAACTGGGTGATAAAATCCACATTCCTTCAGATTCATTGGGTGAAAGAAAGAATGGGGGCTTTGCTAGTGAATTCCTCTGTTCCTGATTACCTGTGACTGAGAAAGAAAACTGGGAGCTGGTGTGTTCCTGGCAAGGAAAGGGGATTTAAGTAGTGTCTTGAGGCCAGAAATTCAGAAGGTACCTCCAGAAGAGTGGCCAAAAATAGCACATTAGTAGATGGTATTAAGCACTTGGCCCTATCTATGCAGACCTTCCATTAACTGGTTTCCTCAAAATTGAATTTATACTTCAAAGGATTAGATTTTCAGGTTGCCATTTTAGCACAGTTAAATTTTCTAATATTAATGGCCATAAATTAAATCTAGCTCAGTTCAAAATCTGATTATGTATTTAATTCCATTAACTTCCTGGCACAGAAGATGTACCCGGGCTATTATGTGCTCTGTACACTTGTAACTAACAATAATATTTATTTTAAAATGTTTTCTAAAAAAGTCAGGGCTTTCTTTCCCCAAAGTCCAGAAAGTTTCATCTATTTTCCTGGTGGCTTTTCCCATTTATCTCTGATGTTCATTTGGAACCACAAAGTATAAAGAGCAGAGATTGATGGAGCCAATCTGTGTGTAGTTCTTAATTTGTCTTGCAGCTTCTTTCCTTTCTATTTTGCCAGTGTGGATGAATTAAGTTAAATTTTCATGCAGCTGAGTAAAAGCCAAATCGTTTTATCTATATTCTGTTGTAAATTATTAATTCTTATGACTTATTAATGCATATTCAATGCTGAAGTCTTTAGGTGCTTAATAAGCATTCTACATCTGGACAAGATTTTAAATACGCCTTTTCTTTAAGTGCAAAGCAAAAATAAATAGTTTACATGTAATATAGTAGCTGTGGCATAGTAATAATGGCCTTTTTTATATTTAGCTAATTCTCATACATCTAGTCAACCTTGGGAAATAAAAATCACATGACTGTATTTCTTTTGTGTATTAAAAATACATAATGAATCTATGAATCTACTGAAAGTACTGTGGTTTAAAATCAACAAGCTTAAGGCATTGTATAAGTCAAAATAAATATTGCCAGCAAACTTTGCCCCATGGAATGCCAGGTAAGAGGCACTGCTTGGAACCAACACACAGGGTCTGAGCCTGGAACTCCATCCTGGCTTGGCAGGATCACCACTTTCAAAGGAAAACTCTTGTGCTCTCAGGGCTCTTTTGTTCAGAATAATTAGGCTGCAAGGAGAAAACACTGAAGCTTTAAAATTCACAAACAGGGGAAACTATCAGAGTGATACCTACAAACTCACTATCCCCCGCCTCCTGCAGCCAGACAGGGTTGATCCCATGTTTAATGAAAATACATCTCTGGGTCTAACACTTCTGTTACACAACTTGGACAGTTTTTCAACCTCTGGGAAACCAATTTAAAGCACTTCAAAATCAAATCAGTAGAAAGTTAACACAGAATGTGACATGAGAATAATGTGGTAGAGAAAGGTCATGTTTCTTCAGACAGGAATGAAGACTATGCACACGCAGCTCCAAATGTACATTATTTTTTGCTATTATAAGCAAGTAAACGAATCAACATGTAGAGAAGTACCAGGCTAGGACAGTGAAACATAACACAGAAAGACTGCAGCTGCTGCTGATTCAAGAAACAGCATGCAGGTGCATTTTAGCTAAAATTCCCCAAATTTCTTTTATTTTGGAACTGATCTTGGCTCAGAGCACTCAGGGACAGCATCTGTACACACACAGCACTCGTGCCAACTTCCGCCTGTGAATGCAACCACTTGGCTGTGCTGGTGCTACAACTCTGTGCAAAATGGATCTTTAAAACTGAAATGATCTGCTTTTAAAACTCCCTGCTTTGAGGCAGAGCATCAAGATGTGCAGCTCTGAGTTTTACGACAATCGCTGGGCTCCTTTCTCAGTCTTCCCTCTGCAACTTTGCCCCAGATACAGGATTTAGACCCCTTCAAGTAATTTTTCGTGAGATTCGATGACCAGAAGCGCAAGGAGGTCTAATACCTAAGAGAGGATACCTTGAAGGTCTATTCTAAAAGAGCTGGGAATAACATCGTGCTTATGTCTCCTCCTTTTGTATCTTCCCCTTGCTCAGATTACAGGAAAAATAAAAATTAGTGCAAACTCCCATAAACCTGAAACCCTGTTTAAAAAGGGGACTCTGGGGTCGGTATTTTACCCTTAGCAAACATTATATCCTTTTGCTTCTACTCACATAATCTGTGAATTACAGACACACTTCCAACAGGAGAAAAGACAGGCTGGTTATGAAGGGAAAATTGGGACGAAGAAGATTATTTGTTATTTAACAGCACACAGTGAACACTGCAATTTCAGTCCCAGCATCCTTTTAACTTTCAAACAAGCAGAATTATCAGTATATTACTCCTCCTTCCTCCCTCTTCCCTCAGAAAGGCTACTTTGAAGTTCTGCTAAGATTACTTCCAGTATGTGAGCACATCAACATACCTTAGAGCCTGATCTTCAAACCCTTCTCCCAGGCTTTCAGCCCCATTTCATGCCTAGTGTTTCATACATCATTAGGTACAGTTTCATCCTCCCTTGGGGCCAGAGAGTGGGACTGGGAACCTCCCTGACACCCACACCCCCACAAAAGAGTCTGAAATTATTCTGTAATTCTTTCTTACCTTTGGTGTTAGAAACTGTCACCGTGGAATTAGTAACATTTGCTCTACTCCTCAACCAAGGTGATGAAATTAATTACTAGCAGAAGTAGGTTTCACCTAAGTTTCACCAGAATCATGGAATCATTCAGGCTGGAAAAACCCCCTAAGCCCATCAAGTGCAACCATTAACCCTGCCAAGCCCACCTTAAGCCATAATTCTGTGACTGTGAACTACAATAATAAAGGTGCAGAAGAGTTCCAGCGTGGCCCATCAGGGGTGTCGCAGACTTTTTCCTGCATTCGGAAGGAAATTGTTCAACATGCACTGCAATTCTGTGCAGGGAAGGATTATTAACTCAAAATGTAACTCATATACACCTGATGAATTATTTAAAACTGTTCTGAAAATAACTCAGCCTGTAAGTATTTAGGCAGATAAATATAACATATGACATCTTTGTATCTTTACCAACTTAAGTGACCCAGAACTAAAAGCAACTTTAAACACCAACATTTAATAGCACTTATTATTACTATTATTAGCACTTAATAGCACTTATTATATGTGCTTATTCAAGCTGACTTAATACTGGGATGAGACCAGTTACGAAAAACCAAAACAACCAAAAAACCAAACGGAATTTATACGATTTTTTAAATTTCATGATATGCAAAGTGCCCAAGTGCACTTCTACAACTTGCAGCTTGGAGAAGGCAATGGCACTGATTGAGTGAGATTATTCAGCTTCCTCACACAAGCCACAACATGTGCCTCCACACTGAGATGTGAATCCCCTCTCCAAGCCAGGAAGCAATTACTGCCATTCCTCCCCTTTCAATAACACACTTGCATCTGCACAATACAGCTATATGACAGATTATTGAGAATTTCTGACACAGCATCAGCAAGCAAAACAGGGCTAGTCTGGGCTCAGTGTCTCCTCTTGATTCTCCATGCTTATCATTACAGGGGAACAAAAGGCTCTGTAATTAACCTGCTGTGAAATTGCAGAAATCTTTAAAGTTCCCACTCTGCATGCAAATCTATGCTGGCTTTCTGTTTTCCTACAGGCAATTCTGACTGCTGTCAGTCTCTACAGATCCTGGAAGAGTCAAGTGCCACAAAATTCAGCTGGTCACTTGAAGGGTTAAGGAGGTGACCAGTCAAAAAACCAAAAAAATAGGAAAAAAGAAGTCTTTATTTTTTTACAAACTGTTCTTGAGCTGGCGAATGTTATTAACAAGATCTGGGTTTAGAAGCAGATTTTCAACACTCTATAATCTCATGCATAAGAAATCTTATGACATTTAAATGTTTTTCAATTAGAAACGCAAGGAAGAAATTCTTTGAGGCCGCAGCAGCCAGGCCATCAACCCAAGCAGAGCACCTGAAAGGAGCTGCAACACTGAACTTACAGTCAAACCCCACAAATGGCAGAACAGTAACACTCCAACCAGAAAGCTTATGGGTAGCTGATATCTAATTTGGGATATTTAACCAGCTTTTGATGAGGCCCCATTGCATTTTGTCACAGGATTTTCCACACTGAGAATGGTGAAGAGATCATTTAACATACTACAACTGGAATAATTGTTATTGTTGTTGTTGAGTCAACAGTGCGCTGGACCTCTGCCAAGACCAGGAGCTATATTCAATTAGTTTATGAACATATGTCTTAATGCGTTCAGAAGAACTGGGGTGCAACTAAAGTCACAAAAATTATTTAGCAGATGGAATCAAATTAATGTGTTCCTGTGTCTCATGTTTGTAGAATTTATTTTTTTTGCTTATTAAAAAAAAAAAAGCCAGTTATAAATTTAAAACTATCTGGGTTTCTTTTCTGTCAAGGTGCAAAGATGAAGACCAAAAGCTGTTTTTTGAACGCAAGGAACAAATTTGTATTTCCTCAGTCGTAATGTAAAATGTACAGAAGGTTTCTAGCTAGGGGAGCAACAAGTGAACTGCATGGTGAGAGTATGTGAATTTGAAATGTGCAGGAATAAAGATAATAAAGATATGTATGGACTAAAGTCCAGCCCAATTCCAGGAGAAGAAAGGCAGTTTTGTTTTTGGTATCACCACTCATTGATTCAATCCACTTTGGTTCACCTGTGACATAAAAACTGAATAAAATAATTAAGGATAAACCCATCCCTATATATGTGACCACATCCTCACTAAGGAAAGCTGGGAAGCAAAACCCCAGCATGTGTCTACTCTAATTGTGGAGCATGTGAGGAGAAGGAAATGTGGATTGCTGAAGCTCCCTGACAGTTTACTCGCATTTTCAAAGCCCTTTTGACAAGCTCTGTGCAAGAGGCTGTTAAAGCACGAGGTAGAGCCATGAAGTAGAACCTGGTTACGAAGCAGACGAAAGAGGAGGGATGAGTCATGTCTTTTAGTGCCTTGAAAGAAATTGTAATGTCCCACACTTCCAGGATGGCAATTTGAGAGGCTGAGTAGCAAAAAGGCAAACCACCAGAGTAGACAATAACTCCTAGTCAGAGTCTGAGCCTGCTGAAATTACAAAATCAACCTTGCAGGGGAAAGTAAATGGGAAGTCAGAGAGCAGAGAAATGTTCATCTATGGGAACAGAGGACATTCAGCAGTGACAGGAGACCTGGTCCACATTTTGCTTTCCATGACAACTGAACCTCCTCCTAAATGAAAAGGAAACATGCTCAAAAATCTCTCCTTTTATTGCCATCACTAAACAGATGACAAAAAAAGTGAAATATGCCTGTTCCTGAGTTCTAGGCTGCCAGGAGACCCCAGCTAGCATCAGGATGGACCTAGAAGGTCTTTCAGGAGCACAGCAGTGCTCTGAGGACTGGTGGGATTACAGCTGCTTAAACTGAAAGCATATATATATATAAATTATTTTATAGGACAGACTGACAATTTCTTTGTATTTGCCCTGCATGATGAGTTTTTTCCATCTGAGCAAACCCTCTCAATTTTACATTAGCCGAAATTTAATGAGCAAACATCTGATAATATCTTCTATACATGGCACAAAATCATTAATAATCTCTATCCATCCTGAAAATTGCATTTTGTTCACAGCTGCTTGCAGTTGACCTCTTGGCCATCTTCCTTTGTAATTTTTTCCACCTTCAATAAAAATTTCCCATGGAATGCTAAAGTAATGTTTTGTTTAAAATCAGACAGATTGACTCTGCTGCATCATTATTGCTGAAAAATACAGCACATCTCTCTCCTTCCTCTTCACAAACTAGCCTGGGAAAAAACAGTTCCCATTTGCTTCCCATTCACTTTCGTGTCTCCACCTGTTGTTTCAGACATTTGGGTTTCAAACTTCCCCCAGAACTGGTCACCAGCAAACCTGCTGGCCCCCAGCTGCCTCCCATTTCATCTTTTGGAACACAGATGTCCTGCTTGTTATTCATCTTTTGTGCTGGACCATCCTTGGGCTCCTGAGAAATCCAGGCAACAGAAGTGCTGTTTACCAGGTCTGTTCTTGCCTGTCAGGCTTGTTCTCAGTAGGCACCTCATCACCCACATGCACAACGTGAACCCTGCTGAAAGCTGGCACAAAGCACTCTTTTGTTTCCAGACTCAAAGGAGAAGGAGTGCTACATGTTGAGAGAGGTGTGAACGTGCTGGATGTGTCCCAAATATTAATAAGAATGCACAATTTTTTTGACTGCTGCCCTAATCTTACAGAATCCCACGTATACCTGACATCCATACACAGTGTGATACAGAGAGGTCAGTAAGTCACACCAGCACTATTGTACTTCAGTCCTTTCACTCTTGAGGAAAGCAGCTTCAATCATTCCAATGACCAATATCATCCCTTTTCTTTTTAAGAAGAAAAATATTGGCTAATTTAAGCTATGGCCTAAATCAGGGCTTATTTCCCTGAAAAAATATTCAAGGAACAGCCCTGCAAACAGAGATGAGAAGGAGGAGATGCTCCACTGGAGCAGAGATCTGTGGAAAGGGACTTGCTGGAGCAGATTTCCACACCCCACACCAGAGCAGGTGGGTGTTTGCTGAAGGAACTGCAGCCCCTGGACTGGCACAAGTTAACCCCAAAGGAGCTGCCCCACAGAGGACCCAAAATTTTGAGGGAGAAGGAGCCCCAGAGATGAACAGCCATGGCCTGACCCCAGCCCCACATTCCCAATCCCCCTGTGCCACTTGGGAGCAGGAGAAGCTTAGATGAGTCAGAAATGAAGGAAAGAAGTTGGACCTTGGGGAAAAAAAAAAAGAGGATGAGAGGAAGGTGTTGTAGTCTTTGTTTTTTACCATCCAAATCTATCTTAATGGGCAATAAATTATATTAATTTTCCCCAAGTTGAATCTGGTTTGCCTGTATTGATAAATGATAGAATCACAGATTAGGCTGGGTTGGAAGGGACCTTTGTAGGTTCTCCTGCAATGAGCAAGGACACTTTCCACTAAACCAGATCTCTCCAAGCCCCATCCAGCCTGGCCTTGAGCATTTCCAGGGATGGGGCATCTATTTCCTCCCCGAGCAACCTGTGCCAGTGTTTTACTACCCTCATTGGTAAAAAAACTTCTTCCTTAGGTCTAATCTAAACTGCCCTTTTTAAACTGCCCTCTCTCATTTTAAAGGGAGGTGATCTCCTTCTCTTTACCCACAAACTTTTTCATCTTGTTTTCATCTGATTTCCCCCACTGACGTGTTGCTAAGGAAATGAGAGAGCAGCTGGGTGGGCAGCTGAAAGCCAGCCATGGTCAACATACCACAACTGATTTCATGACCATTCAGCTTCATTTCTACAGTGCTCAGTCCAAGCGTCCCAATTTCTCCATCACAACACAGAATGTATAAAAAGCACTGAATATTTCTCTACTTACATGTCCTGATTATCCATCAAAATGTAAGTTTGCTACTACATCTTTTCTATGACACTTCAAAGGCTTATTTTGCTACATTCTCATTCACCTAATTTGGGTGTCTGAGCTCCTTCCATCCTCCTTTGCTGACTTTCCAATAGTGCTTTGCACAATTAATCTTGATGCCTAGTAGTCCTGCAGCTCTCCAGGTAATATTCAGTCCCCCCAAAAAAGCTGCCACCTGTATCTCAAGCAAATAAAATATCCCAAGGCTCTCCTGGTACAATCATCCCCTCCATGGGAAAATATTTCATGATTCTGAATTTCTCTAGAGGAATCCCACCTAAGCTGCAGTGGCTCAGAGCATTTGTCTCGCCGTGGCATACCTGTTTCAGCAAGAATCTGGCTGTACCATTTTACTGTTCCAGCAGTAATAACAATAAATTGCCTTTTTTCTAGTCCTCAAACACAGGCTTGTCTTGCTTCCCTTAGCTGCCAACACTGTTATGTGGATTTTCTCCTAACAGATCTCCTCTTTCCATGAGCCTCCACTGACTCAGATCTCTTGCAGGTGGTAACAGTCTAAAATAACCTTCACATTTCACCCTCCAAACACTCCTGACTTACTGTGACCCTGATACTAGACATATTTAATGAGTTCTCTTTCCCCATCTCTGTGCCTTGGTCTGTCTTTCCTTCCACACGCCAGCTGCTTCTGGCTTTTCCCTCTCCTTTTTTGCAGGAGCCGAACCATTCCCCAGCTCTTATTGTCTTCCTCTGCCTTATATTCGGTGGTCAAACAGGACAGGGGGAGAAAACAAGATGGAAAAGTGGGCCAGGAGAAGGACAGGGAGATCACATATCTGGCACAGGATAAACAGCCTCGATTTGAGAAAATAATTTAATTTACTGCCACTCAAAAATAGAGTAGCATGGTGAGAAACAAAGATTAAAACAGCAAATCTAAAGCAACCATTCCCCTCAGTGACACTTCTGGTCCTGGCTCTTTTCATCCCACAGCTCCATCAGTCCCCACATCACATTAAGTAACTGGCCCTGCAAATGACTCCAGAACCACAAGCTCTCCACAGCCTGCACTGGTTCACTGTTGCTTGCAGATTTGGGCACTTCCTGCATTACTTTTCACGTTTGCTATCTAAGGGAAAGCAATTCCTACTACTTTCTTTACAGATTTCATGCAAACTCCCCTATTCACCCTGGCCATTGACTGTTACTTGTTCCTTAGATTTTAAAAACTTATTGTAATTCTTGATTAGCTGCAGGCACCAGAGCCCAATCCTTGGAGCTGTCAGAAGTCTGCGGGCCCTTATGCATGAAACATCCCCTAAGACAAATCAAACCACAAATCCCTCTCACAGTGGCATCTCCTGGGAAAAAAAAAATGACACTCCACGTCCTCCACAACCAAACACAGCAGCAGCAGCTCCCAAATTCCCACACAGAGGAATTTTCCTGTGCCACACAGGCTTCCCACCAGTGTTTGCCCCTGACCAGGAGCAAGGAGAAAATGGAGGAGCACTTTCTTTGCACATCTCAGGGTCTGTCAAAACAGTTGCTCCAACTGCCAGCACTCGCTCCCTGCACGACTGGCGTGTTGGGCTGGTGTCAGCGGTACCCAAAAGCCACCAAGTGCCTGGGGAAAAAAAGCCTGAAGCATGAATGGAAGGGAGGTTAACAAGGACAAAACAAATGCTTGTATTTTGCCATAGTGTTGAGGCCTGTGCAGGTAACCCATAGCATTGGTGCGCCCTTTCAAACTCCTGTCAGGGCTGAGAGAAGAGCCCTGCTGGGACTGCAGCTCTGCCCTGGTCCAGCACCCAGGGGAACATGGTAACAGGCTCTGAGAGCTGCCAGGAAATTCTCTAGAATTTCCTGCTCTCTGGAATTCCTTCTAGCTGCCATTTCAGGCTCTGCAGACACCCCATACCAAACTTTCTGCCAGGGCACTTTCCTATTCTAGCATCATATTCCTTGCCAGTTCCCCATTCCTCAAAGTTTTAGATCCATCTTCTGCCAGTCCCAGCCTTCCCAGTGTATGCTCACTCCCTCCTGCCTTATACAGTCATCCCTATTATTCTTCATTATTTGGGCATTTCCCCTCCTCTACCCATCATGATCCATTCCATTTGCTCTCTATCGATTCTTCCCCCAGTTCAGCTTTATTAGCACAGGACTAGAGAAGGTCTGAGATTTCCACCAGATTTTGAAACTGAGGGGAGAGCTGCAATTAAAGAGCTGACAAACAGAACCAACTACAGCATATAGTTTGTGTATATTTCCAAAAGAAAACTTACTCAAAAGCCTAAGAGCAGCATCATTTTCCTAACCAAAGCTCACCAGAATTAAAAAATAATAATAATAAAAAAAACACCACAAAGGGGCCAACGAACTAAAACAGAAAACATCAACTCAAAGGCTTTCAGCAAATGCTTCAATACTTTACTAAAATTTCTAACTGTGGCAGGCACCCAACAATAGTTTATCACAAGCAGTATAAGCAATTTTATCAGAGAATCACAAAATAGTTTGGGTGTGAAGGGACCTTCAGGATCATCTGCTCCCACGCCCCTCCACGGGCAGGGATGCCACCCACAAGATCAGGTGGCTCCAAGCCCCATCCCACTTGGCCTTCTCTTCTAATAAGGCATAAATAAATGTCAGCTGTGATTATACAACATCCACGAGCTGTGTGAGTGCCTGAGAATTTCACCGTGAAATTTATTAGAAGATGAGCAGTAAGAAAAGTACAACTTGTTTTTTTTTAATCCATCCAAAGCACCAGAACAGCCACACTGCCTGGCAGAGATTACCACACTCCTAATTAAAGGAGATAACATAATTACCTGGCTAATTTACTTCCAAGGCATGTTTGAAAAGCCACGTGCAAGTACCTTCTTTTTAAAATATAAGCTAACTTGTCATTTTAAGGTCTTTCAGAAAAAGGGTGGAGGGTTTTTTTGGCGTATCCATGGAAGGATATTTAATATTTGGTGTTTTCATGTTACCCCTGATTTACTTAGCATGTGTTACTCCATCATGATTTAATTTGGACAAGAAAACTGCATGGCTGCTCAAGCAGTAAATTTAAAGTGTAAATGGATTCTTGGCTGCTGATGGCCCAGTTTCTGCTTCTGTTTCCATAGAAACCCATGTAGGAGTGGCAAGAAGACATCACTTAAAATATGAACTTAAGGGTTTACTTCTTCCTTTTGCCTCCCTCTCATTCTAACTCTATCCCAAGCAAAGGGGATATAGTTTAAATTTTTAGCCTCCTCTTTCTCATCCTGTGATTTTACTCATATGATGTATAATAATCATACTGGACAGCCATTTCCTTGGCTAAATTACAAATTCTGGGCTAGAAAAAGTGTGTTTGAGCAGGAGGAGGAATGCCACACTCTCGCATACTCACACGCTTGGTACCACGTCACAAACTGTTCCTGTCCAGCAAAATTCTTACTGATGAAGGAATGGAAATATAGATGGTAGAAAAATCATCTGTAAAATGAGATATACAACACTCAAACCTGCACAGGAGGAAATTCTGTGAGTCCTCTGGTCAGATACTACATACAGCTAAATTCATCTGCTAGGCTCATGGTAATTCTCTCATTTATTAACAATCACTTTCACAAAATCTTCAACCTTAAGCTTCAATTTATGAATATCTGTGATGAGACCTCAGCGTGGCGTATTTCCTCTAATAATGTGCCCTGTAATAAAAAATCACTTTGTGACCATAAAAATTTACTGAGTTTGTTCATAAGAAATGGTTAAAGCCCTCAGATGTGATGGAGCAATTCTTCAAAGGGGTGATAGGCACAAGTGGGGCCTGAAGGAAAGTTTCACTGAAGGAAGAGATGAGGATTCAGAGACAGGTGAAGTGTCTCAGTCTCACTATAGGGTGTATTTTCATCCTCCTCAGCAAGGTCCTCTCCTGCTCCTTAAATCCTGCTGGTTTCCCTCCCCTGGAATTCTAACACAGTAACCCATGAAAATACAAAACCCAGAGGGATTTGCAAACTCCAGTTCCAGGAGTGCTGGGAGTAGTAACAGCACACACACTCCCTTTCACTTTTTCTCTATAAATGTCTGGGTCTGAGCAAGGGTTTTTCCACAGAAAACCCCACTTGTTAACAAAAATCTTATCCTGTTTAAGTATACACATCCAGCTGTTAAACCAATGCCCTGTGGACTGCTGGCATTCTTTGGTGGGCAGCAAGGGCAGAACCTTTCTTCCCTTGCTATCAAAAAAAGAAAGTCTGACAAAGGGGAGCATACTTTCACCAACTAATTAATTCATATACCTTATTATCATTTCTCAAACAATTATTATCATATCTCAAACAATTTGAGAAATAAAAAAATCTCCAGCAAACTTCTGTGCAAAGGAAAGTGAATGGTGGGATGGCTAAGAGAAGTTTTATTAGGAAAAGCAGAAAAATGCCTGGAAGAAACCTTGCAATTCACCTCCTGTGGCAATAGGATTCATTCTGCCTAAATGGCTCAGGTTTATGTCACCTACCTCCAGTAATGAAGTTAATACTATCAGAATTCTCTAATATTTGAAGTGTCTCTCAATGGACAACTAATTTGCTTCCTAAAATAAAAGAAAATGTGAGAACTTTCCAAAAGTTGGCACTCCTCAGTCAGTATTTGGCTCTCTCCACAAGTATTAATGTATCCAACACAGCTTCTGTGTTAAAACAGACTAATCTAAGGGCTGGCACTTAGACAAAAAAAATATTTCTGAAGTCTCTTTGACTTATCATAAAACAGACCAACTATTTAGTTGAGACCAGCATTTCTAACTATGTTTTGCCTGAGAATTCCAAGACACTTGGACCTCGTGCAGATGTTTAGGAGTAGTGATGTATTTATTAAGTGCCCTTGGATATTTATTTTTATTTATACAGAGCCTGAGGTACTTCCCAATTAAACTAAGTGGGGCATCAAAACCCATTGGGCTATGAGGGAATAATTATGCACCAGAATACAAGGAAACCAATTAGGCAGCAAGTTTCCTTCAGAATAAAACACTGATGTTTCCAGACAATCAGGCTTTTTCCATATTTCTGCAACACAAATGAGATAAACAGTTCCTTGCAAAGATCCTTGAGATGCCATGGCCCGAAATGCAGCTCAAGCCAGCACAGAAATGGCTGTTCAATACAGAGGGCACTTTCTAAAATACATGCTGACCTCTGGGTGCTGCTGGCTTGTTTTGCTGCTGTTCAGCTGGAAGGTAATGACTGTGAGAAGCACCTTTTCTTACATCACTAGTCCCAAAAACCAGAGAATTATGCAAATCCCTTTCAGTCGAGTACATCTGTCATAGTGAGGCTTCACTGTACCCTTCTACAAGCGCAGCAAATTTTCTGGTGACACCTTTAAGGCTCAGAAGACTCATAAGGATGATTGTTGCATTTGGAAATAACATTTTTCCCTGATTCCTGTGCATGATTGAGGGAAAAATGTTCTCTGAATAAAAAGGCACTCTCAATCTTGGCTCTGCATCCAAAGAATTTTAAATCTCACTGATCAGCAATTTGCAACTCCATCCACAGTCCAAGTGATAAGCAGAACATTAAATATATTTGAAGGAAATACAGTGTATCTATAGAGAGATGTAATATCTCTGTCCTACACATTTATTAAAGTGAATGCCACTAGTTTACAAAGTGGCTCCTACAAGAAACTCTGCTGAATGCCCAGTATTGATAACCGAAAGGGAAGGTGTAGTCTCTGTTGAAAAGAAAATATAAAAATTTATATAGTTGATCTCCAAATCCCACAAAATTGTTTTAACACTACACCAAATATTTAGCAAAACCTACTATGAGTTCAAACAGTTTCTTTGGTGTTTTGTATCTAAGTGTGCAAACAGTTTTGCCACTCCCTAAAATCAGGGTTTTTTTACAGCATGTAATAAAATGACAATTTATGATTTTGGTGCTCTTATCCAAAGGTTATTCATTAAAATATTTAAATTAGTAAGGCTGCTGCTAGCTAGGTTGGCAGATGCTGACACAGCCAAAGACTCAACACTTTGCATAATATATGATTAACAAATCTTTGTGTAGAATGGTGTGTAAATATTTCATACAAAGCAAACAGGCTTTGTGAAAAGTAGCATGATCTGAAACATATTCAGGTCACATCTGAAGTGTGTTTCAAACACCCTGGATTATGTCACATGAGCAGAAAAGAAGCAGCAAAAATGCTGAGGTCAGTTCACTATAAAACACAATTTTTGCCATCCACTGGGACTGGCAATTGAGTTTTCATCATGAAATCCTTGTTTTCCCTTCATCTTAAATCTTGAAGTGAGTCATCCCTACTCCTATTTGCCTTCTGAAAATATACCAAGAGGTACCAGATGACCAATAAATCACCAGAGAACTTTATATGTTCTCAGAGATCACTAATGCAGGTATAAACATTAATAGGTCTACGAACATTGTGGAGGAATGAGCAGAGCTTGAGATTAGTCTCTGAATCATTTATCTGTAAACTTGATGGCATGAAAATACAGACTGTTTCATCTGATAGCTTCAAATTTACCCTTTGATTCTTACACTTTTAGGCTTTTCCTGCCCTCCTCCTTTCCACAAAGAAAGCATGTCAAGTTCAGGGTAGGCTTTCCTGCCTGTATGCTCCAGTCCATGCTCCATCTCTTCTTTCACAGAGATAGAAACGGGAGCTTCTTTTAGCCCTGCCAGAAAAGGAGCATGAAGCAGACTTGAATCTACAACTTACTTACCACTGGGCTGTACTTTGCCTAAGAATTCTTGCATTATTCCATACTTTCCAGTTTAATTTTGCATATATTCCATTACAGCCAGCGCTGCGTCAGCAGAGCCCTCTCTGCAGGCAGCAAATGGTGACAAGAGGAGCTTCTCTGCTGCCATCAGAGCACCATGTCTGAGCAAACAGCACAAGCTCACGGAGCAAAGCAAAGCTCTTCCACATCAGCAAAGCAACAATTCCCCCCCAGTATCAATGTCAGCCAAAGGGGTGTCGTGTCCAGCTGGAGTGGCCACTCTGAGCAGAGCAGAGTTCCTGCATTGATTCCATGGCACATCTTTTACACCACCAGCAGGCACAAGTCTCCTGCCAGCACCAGGGGGTTTCTACCCAAATTTCCTGCTCACTCAGGTATTAGTGCTGGCACTTCTGTGCTCAGCCCTAAACCAGGCTTTGACCCCAGTCTAAGAACAGCAATGGTTTTACAAATGTCCCGAATGTATGGGAGAAGAATCTGGGGTTTTAGCATGACCACATGACCAATTCCAACCTCAGCCAGTTGGGAATGCTGTTTTTCCCAAAAAACAAGTTCCTAACTTTTTTATTTTAAACTACTCTTGTAGTTTAAAAGCACTTAAGCATTTTTTTGCTCTTATACTAAAGCAATCTGGTCTTTTCCACTGCCATTCAGAAATGGCATAATCCATTAACAGAAGTGCCTTTCATTCCTTTCCCCTACCTCTCCATTTGTCATAAAATGGCAGATCTAGTATAATATAATAGTAAGAAATGTAAATAATATTATATTCATCATGAAAAGAACAAGAAAAGAAGTTGAAATATAGACCAACATTAAATGGCATCTCCAGGATTTAAGGAAATGTCTGTAAGGTATTTTCCTAGAAAAAATTATTCTACAAATATCTTGTTTAAATTTTTCTTTTCACTTTACTGATTTGGACTCATGGATTCAATTCCAGAGAGAAAGCTTTCTGTTCCTGTGAAATTATTCAAGTCAGCCTGCTTGGTAAAAGGAGAAACAGAACTTTTAACTTCAAAATCAAGTGTATAATAGTACTGGGAAGTCACATGGAATTAGGCAGCTTAGCAGAAGTGCTGCACATCACCAGTCAGGCTCCAAGAACTGGATATCAGAAGTAAGCATTTTATTGCCAGCTTTACCTTGGGAAATCTGAAGCAGTTGACACAAGAGGGAATGTTTGATTCTGTTCCCTAGATTAGAAAGCTGCTTCAGAGGTGGTTTGTAGGTACCTCTGTGGCTCTGTGCCTACCTGTTCTCTCCCAATGAAGTCCCTACAAACCCCCCTTCATCTCCCCTAAACAAACAGAAAGCCTGATGTCTTTCCTATAGGAGCAACAAAACATGTTACTGATGCCTCTGTTTCCTCCATCCCTCCCTTCTTGCTGCTTCCAGTATCTCCCTCCAGGACACAGAGATGTTTTCTCTGCACAGCCGGTGAAATGTTGGACAAGACACAACCCCTGAGCACAGAGCACACCTGCCCCAGGGAGCAGCTGAGCCAAAGCAAAGAATCCAGCAGGCAAATCCAAAACCTGCCTCTGGCTTCTGAAAGCAAGAGCTGCCAATTTAATGTTCTAGTACAGAATTTTCTCTTTTACTACAGAAAAATGTGAGGCTCGAAAGCTGTAATGGAACAAACCCCCCCAGTTTTAATATAGCAATAATGAACAGTGCCCCAAACACAACTCCGGATCAATATCCTGGCATTCCCTGCTCTTGGTATGGAATACGCATGGAATCTGAAGGTGCCAATCCTCATCCACACTGCTCCTGCCTGAATTTTTGTTTCCTTTACAAAGTAAAGGCTGGTTTTCCCACCTACTGAAAGAGGAGTTTCTAAGCCAAGAGTACAATAAATCTTCCCCAAACCAGAACCATTTTATAGCTTCTACAGCACTTCCCAGACCTGCATAGATGTATTACAAGAAATATAAATGTAGATGGTCTCTTGAGTCAGAATATAAAACAGGCATCAAGGTGATCACCACCAGTGCAGGTGAGGTAAGAATAGATGCTGCCTGAGTTATTTTTTCTTGTTCAAGATGTGTTCAATATTATGTATTTACTAGAATGAATTAAGGCCTTTCCGCATTCCATTTGAAAAACAAAGTGTTGTTTGGTTTTTTTCATAAGGAAGGACAAAATAAACATTCCAATACCTCCACATGCAAAACACTCTGTTGCTTTCCCTGAAAGCAACACATCTCAAATAAAATCACAGTGCAATCTCTTTCCCAGAGCTCTCTTATTCAATTATAGGTAACTATAAAAAGGTTTGGCATTTTAGGAAACTAGTTTTCCTCCAGTAACTCTTAGCAGGAAACATAATACTTATAAAATCAGTATTAAAATGTAGAGGGCTGTTTCAACTTTCTACCACCAATAAAGAAGGCCCATTCCTCTTCCAGATCTACAATGAAAACTGCACTCTGGAAACACAACTCCAAAGCTTTCAATTTTCAGCTAGAAAAACCATTTTTCCAAGGGACCCAGTTCGTAACAAAGGTAGGACATGATTGTAATACACAAATATACTGTCATATTTGTGATTATATAATGGCTTTTACTGACTTTAGAGAAATCACTTCTTTAAAATTATTTCCTGCTCACTTCAGCTTTAGGTCAGGTATTTATATATTTAATTACTATTAATTTCTTCAGTTCTCTTCCATTATTTAATAAAGGTTCACTTCTGCTGCATGGACATTTAGAGAGTACTTAGAAAATAGTAGGAGTAAAGAGAAAAAAAGATATTTGCTGCTACAGCTAAAATATGAGCAGTCTAGAACCACCTCCACAAGGTATTTTTCTACTGCTCCAAACTGATAATACTGGAAGTGTCTTCTCCCTCTGTTGAGCTGCACATTCAACCATATTTAATAGGCAGGTTCAGAGGGCCAGTTCTTTTCATCCTTATCTGGTTCCTCTCAATGATTTAAGCCAATCTCTGTGTCTCCTCACATTTAAAACATTTAGAACTCTACTATAAACTGCTGTTAAGACTTGCTTAAGGATCAAGCCAGCTAAGCTTGCTAAGCATATGCAACTCTTCAATGCACATATGGTTAGTTTAGAAATGCAGCTGAGGCCATACTTTTAAACACCAACCTCTCTCTAAAACTCTGACAAAATGAGGCATTCAATGGCATTTCTGCTTAGAGCAGTCAGGTAAAACTGGGGAGCAGAAAAACATGATCATCACCTGTTTAACTGTAAAATAGTAACACAAGCACAAATTGTCATCAGTATCAGAATGTTTAAAGGCCATTTCCACTCTGCAAATGGTAATGGAAGCAAACTGAGAAGGCAGTTAAACAGACTGGGAGTTTCAGTCCTCACACATTATTAGATCCCACCAGCTGTCTCAAGGAACATGTACGTTCTCTCCTGATAACTTGACATCCTGAAGACTGGGATGCTGTCAGACCATAATCAAGAAGCAAAAATGCCTGCCTACAATGCTAGAAGAACAGAAACCCTTCTATTGTCTACAAAATTTGCTGTTTTCTCTGATATAGGTGTGTGCATATATGCACATGAGTGTATTTACAGATTTCTATAAATGTGTTTACACCCAGATAAATCAATGGGTCCGTCTGTCTATCAGCCCATCCACATTTTAGAAAACGTCTCCAGGCAGAAAAGCAGAGAAGAAATGCATTTAAAAAGCTTCATATACTACAGTGACGGACGAGAAATTCAATGTACTTCCCACCAGGTAGTGAATTAAATGCAAGAATTACAATAGCATTCTAATGTTAAAAATAGGACTCAGAAGACTTTCCCTTCTCCTGCCAAACAAGCCAGTGAAAACAAATGAGCTACCCCCAAATCACAGCTTGTGACATACAAGATTTAACATTATATGATTATTTTTTGGTGCAGAGAAACCTCCAAAACCTAGCATTTCTTTTTCTGGAAATAGAAACTCCTTTGTCACCCGTGTTTTAAATGTGACATATTTTGAAGGGCTGTTATTCCTTAAATAAAGACAACCTAATATAATGTCAAAATCAGGGGCTAACAACTACGAAAATCACAAGCTAAAACTGCTTCTACATTTGTAGTTTCTAAGGGTGGCACTTTTCATTCCTGTTTCTTTGACTTTCTCATTAGGTCAATGGCAATACCCAGGGAAAGAACTGCTTTCACATCAAATGTGGGAAGTTATTCTTTATGTTATGTCTTGGATGTGGATAAAGAAAATCACATTAACTCCCAAAGTTAAAGAATGTGGTTTTGGGCCTGTACAAGACATTTGACAGAAATCAGGACCTTTACAAGTAAATCTCATTCAAGGCATAGATGGCAGCACACAGTGAAATTCATAGAAACAAGTTACAAATTGTGTTTCCTTAACCACCTACTCAATTAAGTTCTTTATGTCTGAATGCAGTAAAAGGCAGCCTTTATATACTTTTAATTTTATTTTTATATGCTTACGCACTGTAAATTCATAATCATAAAGATGTCACAATCAGGGTTGATAAATTAGGAGAAAAAGGAGCATAGCAAGGAATAACATGTTCATTTTGTACATTCCTGTATGGAACAGCAACTGCAGCCCCAGAAAATGCTGAAATCCTCTGTTTAGCTCTGAGTCAGTCTCATGCTCATAATTTCAGTATCTTGGAAAGCCATTGCTGCCCTCTGAAACTGAGCTGAAAATCTTAATTGAAAAATAACAGATCTTACCAGTTGTTCTGTTGTATAATTTAATAGAACAAGTGAAAACATCTGTAAAAATGACAGTTTTCCAATTTGGGGTTAGAAAAATGGAAGTGTTCAAAGAGCTGAAGGTAAATCACCATCTTCCTGCAGACTGTGGTCTACAACGAGTTAGGGATTTACAGGAATCACCACGAGGAGCTCCATTCCATCTCCCCATGCCCTTCTCTTCCAAATGGTATCCAGGATCTGATTCCCACAGACCAGCCCACAGGTCCTCCCCTTGAGCATCTCCCAGAGCTCTAAGCCTGGACTTGTGGCCCACAAGGTGCATTTAAACCAGGCTTTAAGAGTCACCAGTGGACCCGTCCCCACCCTGGGTGTGATTGAAGTTCAACACAGCTCAAAGCCTTTGTGATATTAAAATCAGAGAGAGAATTCAGGACTACTTTGAGAGCCTGAACTGATCCTGAAGATTTTTCTTGCCTTAGTGAGTAACAGCAACATCAGATCGATGCATGAGACTTGTTGGAAGTGCAAATGTCAGCACGAGTTGACATTTCAGCTACTTATTGCTTAAGTGCTTGCAAGCCACACACAGGCAGAGAGAGCAAAAATTCTGCAGCCAAGCAGGAGCAAAGGGGCAGCCAAAAGGTAACTGAGCACTTTTATGCTGTTTCTCCCCTTTTATCTCTTTTGGAGGACAATGATACAGCGTTGGTGTCCTTCCAAAGGCACACGTGATTAAAAGCATTACACTTTTAGCAGCTCTGCTGCATATTGCAACCTAAGCACAAAATTCACTTTGGAATGTCATCTTGCCCCTGTGCAAAAGCACTTTCTACTGAGAAGAGGGGAAAACAAAAGTCTGAAAAAGAGCTGAAAACTATTGTGGATTGTAATGTTTCATTCAACTGGTATGATTTAGAAACCATCAATAAAAAAGGAAAATAGAAAAAAGACAAAATAATGAGTTTACAGAGAACTCTCCCAATTAGCCAGCAGGGCTCTGCATTTACTTTCTAGGGAAACTGAAGGGTTTGTGGATTTGGATTTTTTATTTTGATTATTTTTTAATGAAAAAACACAGCCCTGGTATTAAAATTTTTCTAATTTGAAAATTAGAAATTGCTGAGCCCAGTGAGAAGTGCCTACAATTGAGAACTACAGGAAAACTTGTGCCAGCTGAGGCCGTCAACACTGTCCTGAGTCTCATGACATCTTTCCATGAGTGCCACGGGCTGCCTGAGCACTGTCCTTCACATAGCCAGTTTCTTTAGGGCCTTTGAAGGATATTTATGCCAAGGTATCAGCAATTCATCAGCTATTTGGAGCAATCATTTGCTATGATCTTGCTTATTTACAAAGATAATGAGTTAGGCTGTGTTTCCTGGGAACACAGGAGAAACAGCAGGTAGTTTCTATCCTCAAAAGCCCCTGACTGTGCCACAATTCATAAAAATGGTATTTTAATCTACATAACTAGAGAAAACCCTAAACTGGACCCAACAACACCTGTCTTCAGATATTCTGGCCCCTCTGCCCTCTCCATCTTGCCCCCTTTGTTTTCTGTTGCAATGTGCTGTTTTTACTTCAGAGCTGAGCTATGAGCCTTTTGGGGAGGAAAAGACCCCAAACCCATCTGTATTTATCAACTCCGTATTTAATTTTTCTTTTAAGAAAAGTACCAGTGCCTTGCTGAGCTGTGGGGTGGGACAACCTCAAATTTCTATCCAACAAGAACTATTTTCCCCCATGACACCTCTGTTTTTCCACAGCCTGTGCCATGATCACCTGGAGGCACCTTTTTTGAGAAAAGAGGCTGAATTGTTTCTTCCACTGAGCCTGAAAGAAGGAAACTGGCACACCCCTGAAATCACTTTTGGAGTTCTCTCAGAGACCCTGGTCTACACTGGCAGGAATTACTGTCTTTCAAAAATCATTGCAGGAAAGAAAACAACCCTGATTTGATTTGGCAGGGGAATTACTTTCCAGGGTTAATTACTTTGGCAACAGATTTAAATAGATACCCATCAATTCATCAGATTTAATGACTAAAAAGAACCCTCTTGTTGAAAGATGACAGAGAGAACTACAGAGGTTTTTTGCATTTTTGCAGTTCAAGTATTATCAGCAAGTTAACCTGGAAAACAGCCAGAGCATCTGAGTTGCCACCACAGTTAAGCAAAAATTTAGGGGGGAAAGAAAAGGCACAAGGATCACCAAAAACTAGTTATACCTGTGAAGGACAGTGAGCACTGAATACCCTACTGGGAAACAGCTCTGAGCCAGGCAAAAAGAGCTCTGGGGCAGGGGAGGGATGGGGCTGGGGAACAGCCACGAGGGATACCCAGCCTGAGGACACCCAACCAAGGATGAGAGCAGGGAGCCCACACCTCTCCTGACACCTGGACCTCTGGTGGGAGATGGAGCTGACAGACACATCACTGCACTGCTGACCCTTCTCTCCCTCCCTGCTTTACCAGCTCAGAGCAGGACCAAGAGGGCCTGACACACATCCCAGTTCCCAGCCCACATCCACCAGCACAGCAGGCACTACAGTGTTAAGCCTCACTCAACATTGTCAGGTTTTCCCTTTCAGCACTCCCAGGAAAACCCCCCACAGAAGTATTTTAAGCATCCACCCTGAGGAAAAAGCAGACACCTCAAAATGCCAGCCATGCTCCAGCTCACCAGAGGATATCCCTGGGTAGCAGGAAAGGCTCAGGAGGAGAGAGTGTCTTAACCCCCCACTCTTTGCCAAGCTGAGGTACTTTCTTCCACTTATGGGGGATTAGGCTTGAGGTCTGTGTGAGCATTAGCTCTTGGCTTAGACACAAGCCAGAGGCTATTCGTCAAGAACAGCATGATTTTCTCTTGAATCCAATTTAGCATAAGACTTGAGACACATTCTAAGAGAGCTCCTTTTGCTCCCTGCCTCCAGCTCAGCAACCCTCAACACAAAATGCATTAACACAGAGCAGACAGTGGATCACAGGCATCCTTCCTTCCAGCCCAAGAAAAACCTGCTGGGTAAAACAGAGCTTTGTTTTGGGACAAAAATATAGTGGCCTGCTCCTGCACTCTAGGTTCCCATAGAAAATCTAATTGCTGATGCAACTCAAGCAGAACACAGGTTTGTTGACCCAGATGAGGGTCAGGAATAGGTTATGACCCTGACTTCTCCAACTCTAACACACTCCCAGACCTGCAAAAGTGCAGATATCCACTGATCAGGTGGCAGCTGAATGAGGCTAGAAACACGTAATAGCCAACACAACCAGCTAATGGGAGCATCAGGGATGGTTTCTGCATCCAAAAGATTCAGAGGGCTGTGGCTGGGAGGTCCCCATCCCTGCTGTGTGTCCTGGCTGTCACACAGCAGGACCACGATCCCTGAGGACACACCTCTGCCCTTGTGCCCACAGGATGGGAGGATCTGTCAGGTTTATGCCTGAACTGATCCAGCTGACCGAGCACAGCTCATGGAAAAATGTGCTAAAACATCTGAGCCACAGAATCGACTTTCTGCCACATCAAAGCCTTGTGTCACCGGGATGTGCCAGGTTTGCTCTGGCCCTGGCACTCTGCCTCTTAGCAGGGCACTTCTGCTCCACTCAAAGAACAGGGGCTACAGGCTAAGTCAGGCAGAGCTCACCTGTACAAAGTGGTTTGTCACTATTCAAAACTCTCGTTCAGTATAACAAGGAGGAACTTGCACTGTGCATTTAACCCAGCACAATCTGAAACTTGAAATTACAGGGGTGTAAATCTCAGCAATATATTTAGTAGGAAAGAACCCCAACAACTGATACAGAATTTGAAGTAATTGCAGTCCATGGTAGCTGTATGTATTGGTCACAGATTAAAAATAGCACTTCATACTATTCCCAACAATTACCTTTTACATAAGAAGCAGAAGTTCATTGTTTGAGACTTCCAGCTGCTTCATCTGATATTCCCCAAATCCATCTACTTTTAAAGGATTCAAATCTAACAAAAAAATTACTTGATACCTATGAGGAAAAAATACTGCCAAATCAGACTTCTGTTTAATTCAACTATTTTTCTTCATCTCACTAATAACTACATATAATACAACAATCACATGGACTCCTTTTTACTATAAAGGCCAAGAGTATGATGCAGCTAAAATAATTATTAGCATTACTGATGGGGAGAATGTACTTAAACCTCTGGATATTTAAAAATACAGTCATTTGATCAGATAAGCAGACAGAAAGAAAACCAAAGCTCATATTTATCTGAGTTTACTTCATCCTACTATGATATGATGGATGTTGACCGAACAAGGAAGAGAAGCAGAGGCAAAGAAGTATGGACAAGGCTTGGGAGCGAAGTTTCTGGGCTCATTCAGTTCCAGGGCAGAAAACAAAAATACAAACGCTTTTCAGCATAGGGAAAACAAATGTGAGACACATTAATTCCTTACAAGTGCTTTGGACTATGAAATATCCAAATGATGGAAGCAGCATCTTAAAAACACAGCATATTCCACCTCAGTCAACACAGGGAAGATCCACAGCAAGGGTGAAGGCCCTTGGCAGTGTTTTGGGGCACTGGGGTGGGCAGGAGGAAGGGAGGAGACAAACCACGTTGCTCCTGTCGCTTTCCCACATTTACCAAGCTGAAACACAAAGCCAAAGGGACAGCATTGCCAGAAGTGTTACAAGTGTGGGAGGCACATTTTCTAACAATTATGGCACCAGATACCAAGTAACACAATGCACATAGAAAACTATGAATAAATCCCAGTTGTTCAGTAACTACAGACTTATTTTAGATCTTTTAAGTGACTTGTGTATAGGTCATACATATACATATATGTAAGAGCTTATAAGAGACTTCAGATTGATTCCTAACATTGTTTATGTGTCTTAGAGAAGTCTGCCTTTCACTTTAGGCTACAATTACATTTTGGTCCAAGATCCCCCACCACCCCAATGCTCTTCTCAATTCTTTGATGACTAAGGGCCTCCTGTGACCTTCTTTTCAGCAGTTTCCAATTCAATTGCTGTTCATTCAGAGATTAAAAATATATAAATGTACTTCAATAGAGTTCAACTTTCAAAATATTGAAACACTGAACTCTTGTGAACTTTATCTCCTCAAAAGTGCATATACACAGATGTAGGTTCTTTAAAACTTCTACTTTACCTCACAAGAAATTGTACACAAGGGAAAACAGGGTAAATAAAGTTGTCACTGCACTGCATGGCATTAGTACTACCTGTTTGTGTGGTTCATCTAAAAAATGGTTATACAGCCACAAAACTGCTGCTGACCACATCTACAAATAAAATATTTATCCTACTATTGTCACAGGCCAAAAACAAGCAGCCAACAAAGCTCAGAGCTCTGTAATAATAATATTGGTGCCTTTACCAAGCTAAATATGCAGTGAATGGCATCATCTTTTTGTCCTCCTCGATTTTTTTTTACATGGAAAACCAAAAAAGTAAAGCTTCGAAGTTCAAAATGTATCTGATTTTATTTTTTTTAACACCTAAGCAGAAAAGGCATGTACACGCCCATAAATCCCCAAAACGAGTTACTTAGATCATTAAATTTTGTACAGTGAGGAACTTCATTGAATTAAAGGGACAACTTCGGTTTCTGAATTTCTAATGTTAAGTAGAGCCTGTTATCTTAAAAGCTCAGTGTAGAAAACGGGGAAAAATATTGTAATCAGTGTAGTCAAACCAAAAGCCACAGTTACAAACATTTCTGAATAATTTCTAGTCACTAATATCCTTGAGAAACAAAAATGAGGCAAACACTACACACACAGTGAGTTGCACTGAAACAAAACAAGTGTCCTCTGAAGAAAGAAACAAACATTTGACAAATAGAAAGAATTAAGTCTTAAAATGACAGTACAGGTAAATGCAGTGTTTCTGGGCTTGGAAATGTGGGTAAAACTTCGTGCTGTGAGGGCTGTTCAGTAGGTTGTCCTGGCCTAGTGGAATCTTTAGCACCAAACCCAGTATTTCAGCTCTACTGAGGTCCAGACTGACCACATGCTCAGGGCAGACAAATGTGGGATGAGTGTTCTGACCTCTACCTGCAATCATTACACTTCTCTCTGTTTGACATGGACTTTAAACCATGAATGGTTCCCAAACAAACAATTGGAGATGTCTCCTGAAAACTGCTTTCCTCACTGGGGTCAGAGCCCGTTCAGCCTGGGACTGCAGTGTAAAGTAAAGCTACTTTCCCTCATTTTATCTGGATCAAAGCTGATTTTAGCAGTCATTTAAACTTCTGACAAAGTATCCTTGTCATCCACAGAACTCAAGAGGTGTCCTGCAGTTATCATTTATGAGGTAGGATATTGCTTATTCTACAGACTCCTTTCTTATCCAAAGCAGTATTTCTCAAACATATTACTTTAAGTGCCTCCAAAGAGAAATAACATCTTCACATTAATGGGACCCCAGTAATAACAGTTCCTATTTTTAGCTAACCACAAACCTGGTTCTCTTTCAATCAAAGGTGTCTATCTATTATGGTCTTTAAAAAACACCAGGAAAATTTAAATGACAGCAGGAAAATGAACTTGGCATTAAACTAGATCTGTTTTGTGGAAAAATCTATAAAAATATCTATAGGTGTCTGAAGCTATCAGATAAACGTACGTTTTAAGACATTAGGGATTTTTTTTGGGAGGGGGGTTAATAGTAAAATTTAATTTCATAAGTGATTAATTAAAGGAGGAGACATTCAAGAAATTGCTTGAAATCAAAAATCCTATCTCTAAAGAGCAGAGAAATTCATGTTAATAAAGAGAAATTCAGTCAGCAGAGCAGTGAAATAATCAGCATTTGGCTACAAGTACCACTATAGTAATGTCTGTATGGAAAAAAATAATGTTTCCTATGAAATTTGTAGTGAAAGCTGAGAACCTGACCTTTCACAGTAATTAAAGGAAGGTAGTAAATACTTCCAATGCGGGAGAAAACTAAACCTATGCAAAACACATGCAGTCAGAATGAAGGACAAACTCGAGATCACCTGAGAGCTTTGAGAGTGGGACTGCAGCTCATTTATTGAGGTTTTTTTGCTATTCCCCATGAATCTCCCAGGAAGGAGAACACAACACTGATTCAGCACTCCCCTCACCAGCCCCAGGTCCGTAAGTCACACATGGGCAGGGTTTCCTCTCACTCCCCTTCAGCTTCAGGGGCTCCAGTTCAAAATAAACTCACAGAACCACAGGATGCCTTGGTTTGGGAGAGACCTTTAGAAGTCATCATGTTCCAATGAGATGGGACACCTCCCACTAGCCCAGGTCGCTCAGAGTTCCATCCAACCTGGCCTTGGCCACTTCCAGGGATGGAGCATCCACAGGGGACCCTGTGCCACGATTTCACCACCCTCACAGGAAACACTCCATTCCTTATGTCTACCCTAAATCTTTCAGTTTAAAACCCTCATCTCTTGTCCTCCTCCTCCAGGCCCTGCTCCAAAAGTCTGTCCCCATCTTTCTCATAAGCCCCTTTGGGTGCTGAAGGGCCACAACAAGGTGTCCCTGGAGCCTCCTCTTCTCCAGGCTGAACAACCCCAGCTCCCTCCGCCTTTCGCTTCTGGGACATTCATCTGTTTGTTGACAGATTTATTAAAAGTCCCAGCGTGGGGGAGGACTGGGAGGTGGAGAAGAAGGGAAGGAGTGGGCATGGGAGCTCCAGATTGCCAGCATATTTTGCATCTCTCCCTGCGGGAAGCAGAAGGGCAGGAGCACTGCCTGCAGTGCCAGCCCCGAGCCCAGAGTGCGCCTCAAAGCTCTCCTATCCCTCAGCAGGAGGGATCCTCATGGGAAGGTACCCCAGGCCCCTGAATCCCTCAGCAGTGGCAGCCTTCTCTCTCCTGCTGCTCCTGAGGGTGAACTGCCTCTCCCCGGGCACACAGGAAACATTCCAGATGAAGGAGAGGAGAAAAGCAACAGCTTAATCTATATTCACAGAAAGAGAATATATATATATATATCTCCATCTCATATTCTCAGGATGGAGATCTAATCATGGAATGGGTGGGATGCAGCTCTAATCTCTTTGTCAAGCAGAAAGCAACATATATATATATATATATTCATAGAATTACAAAATGGTTCAGGTTGCAAAAAGATCATCGAGTCCAACTGTTCTTCAGCACTGCCAAGGCCAACAAACCATGTCCCCAAATGCCACATCCACACAACTTTGAATCCCTCCAGGGATGGTGACTCCACCACTGCCCTGGGCAGGCTGTTCCAATGCTTTACAACATTTTCCATGAAGAATTTTTTTCCTAATATCCAATCTAAACATCCCTTGATCATTTTCTCTCATCCCATTGCATACCTCTATCTGTCTATCTCTCTCAAGCTCTCCATCCATCCTTCTGAGGTTAACACGGGGTAACAACACCCTGAAGTCCTTTGGCAGGAACGCATTACCCATATCACCAAGTTCATTTAAACGGTTCCAGCTCAGACAAAATGTTTTCAGGAACTGCATCCCAAGTGCAGCCGAGGGAAGACACATCTGACTCTGCAGCTGATCCACGACTCTTGTAAAGGGGAAAAAGGAATTGGATGGTGTCATCCTGAGAACATGGAGAGTTCTAACACACAGGGAGTGCACCAGATGCTGCTTGTGTGCCATTGATGTTACCAACAGAACCAAACCATATGCAAATAGTAATAATAATAAAACAAATTAACGCTGCTTAGCCATGTAATCCATAGATATTGCAAACAAGGAGTCTGAGGGAAAGCTGAGGCACCCCCCAGCTCCCACCCTGGGTGCTGTCACTTGCTCTCCCTGCACTGAAGTTTCTCCTGCAGCTGAGGCAGAGCAGCAGAACATGAGGAGCACCTTCACAGCTCATTCACTGGCCAACCAGCAGCATCCTCACCTTATCCCAAACTCCTCAGGCTCCCCAGCACTGCAGCCTCAGGCCACCAGGAGTAACTCCAGTCCTGGCAAGCTGTGTGAAACCCTCATCTACACTTCATATTCAGGTACCACTTAATTTTTACTGAATAATATAATATCAATTATGGTCTGAAATGGGCTAATGACAGCGGCTAATCATGAAGGACTGTCAGCACACTCTGCAGCATAATAAGCCACATTTTCCTACCTAGAAGCTTTTACTTTCCTTTAAACAATTACGGCTGGAGAAGGCAGTTAAATTTCTTATGCAAGATGTTTCGGTGAGTTTTTTGGATGGAGCTATTAAGATCAGTAAAACAGTACTTTTGCACTCAATGGCACTAATGAATGGCAAAAAAATACAGAAAGCAAAATGGAAGTAGAGTTATCTGCTATTAGTGCATGGTCATTAAAAGAGCTCATTCACTGGGGACTTTTTAGAATTTAGGAAGAAGAGAAAAAGGGGGATAAAAGAGAAAAGGGAATAAATGGGGAAGACCAGTGCAAACCTTACAGTGTGTGTCCCAGCATCACCCACAAGCCTGACAATTTAGGCCACAGGGAAAGAACCAGCCAGCAAACTAACACCCAAAAAGCAACCTTGTGTTTGCTCCCCTTCCTGGAATTGTGCTTTCCTTTCCTTTTCCCTCTTTCCGTCTCTTCATTCTCCCTAAGAGAAGGATCAAGCTTTTACTGTTCTGAAGTGCCACCACTGTTCTGTCTCAAAGCACTTTTGCAAAATTATAATGCCCCAAATCAACAATCACACGAATGATTATGAGAATTATACCATAAAAAGGAAAAATCCTCTTTAGCTGGTGGCAAATATTTCATAGATTACAATTCCCTTTCATAAAGGATTCAAAATGTTCTGCTGGAACTGAACTGGTAGAAGGGGACTGCCACATTCCAGCAGCTTTTACAACAGTTGGAATGGATCCTAAATCAAACATAATACAACAAACAACAAAATGATGAGTTCTCTCAGAAGGACAAGGACTACAAATGGGTATTATTACCTTTTAAAAGATTTCCCTGCATATATTGCTAGTTTTGCATTTCGATAAAGCAGCTGGGGAGAGATTATATTAAACAAATAAATTTCCCTTCTCTCTTGTATATTGATTGTAGTGAATCAGATTAAATCTCCATGAGCAGCTATTTTGAGCTGGGCCCGCATTGTTTTGGTTTGGAGAGCCTGTTTGGAGTCAGTTGCTGCAAAAATAACATTTTGACAAGCACTGCTGGTACAGACGAGGGAGCTGAACTGATTAATATGTTCCGAGTTATTTCGGCAAGATGACTGACGTGGGCAATGGGCGACCCAATCCCAGCTCCCTCCTGCAGGAATAGCTGGGAAAGGCCACTCAGAGGCAGGGGGAGCCTGTCTTTTTGCAGCAGGGGCATGACCAAAGGCTCAGGGGGACAGAGCTGCCTGAGTGTGCCCATCTCTGCCGGGTTTGTACATCCCAGTTGCCTGGAGACAGTTGCTGTGTTACGAGTCAACTCGAGCTGTGGAACAGCACCACGGGCACAGATTTGTTATACTCTGTCAAGATGAGATCTTGTACTTAATGACTGCTCAGGGTTCTCTCTCCTCACTCGTGGTAAGATTCAGAGATGTAGGCATTTAGGAGGGAATGATTTGCCAAGTTTTCTGTCCTTACCGGTACCGCTTTTTGATCCATATTTAACATAGAAGCAAACCTTCTGAAAGTGCACTGATTATTTCTTGGTGTTGAATTTTGCTCACAGTATTTTTTTAGTGGTTACACAAAAAAACCATGGAAGGTGTCATTATATAGGACAAGAGAAATATTCCATACCCTTGCTCAGTAAAACAAATTAGCAACTTTATTTTGTTCTTGCTCAATATCAGGATATATAAAATATTTTCTCTCTTATGAATTTGAATCTCTACCATGTATCAGAGCTACCTGATGTGAAACATGAAGAATTTAATTTACTGCCCCTCTTTCTGTTCCCTAACAGTTGGTAGCCTTGGTCTGACATTTTTTGTACTTTGTATGGATGTATTTTAAGTCAGCCATGAGATAGGGCCACAAATACATATAATGAGCAGAAAACAAAAATAGAATTATAAGTGACCAGCCTTCATTTTGTACAAAAAGTTTGAAAATAGAGGGCTGGCCATTCAAATGTCACACCCATAGCTCACAGTTCAGGTACCTTAGTATCACAGAGTGGCCCAGGCTGGAATGGCCCTCTGGGGGTGTGTGGTCCACTCCCCTGCTCAGGCAGGGCCATGGAAAGGCAGCTTTGGAATATCCCTCAGCGTGAGGCTGCCCTGACCTGCTGACAATACCCTGCCTAATGCAGCCCAGGAAACCATTTCCCTGCTCCACTACAAGGGCTCATGCTCAACGTGGGGTCCACCAGGACCCCCAGGCCCCCTGCATGTCCTGGTGCCTGGGATGATTCCTTTCCAGGCACACTCCCACTTCCCTCTGACAGACCCAACAGTGGTACCCACTGCTTTTTTAGTCACCCCTGGTCAGCCCCAAATGCTTTGCTGTCTCTGAATTATGCCTAAGACTCGATCTGATGAATTTTGTACAGATTTAACAGCTGATAGAACACAGCCCTGAAAAACTTCACTCCTTTTGCCTGTGTTTTGGAAACAGCCCACTTATCTCTACCCTTTACTTCTTACTCTTTACGCTGGAGATGATTTTCTCTTACTACCCAATATCCTGGTTTTCAGTCTTTCTGAATATCCCCATCAAAGCTGAAGGATTCAAGGTAGTTACCTGTAAAACCACCAATTTCTTCCAGACACATGATTTCCTGTTACAGAATCACAGAGTCATTAAGGTTGGAAAAGGCCTCTAAAGTCATCACATCCAACCTTCTACCAAATGCCACCATGCCCACTAAACCATATCATGAAGTGCTAAACCTAATATTTTTAAATCTCTTTTCTAGCAATTCTAATGGCAATTAATGGCATTAAAATTCTAGCAATTAATGGCATCAGCAGCAGCTCTGGTTCAGTTCTCAGGGTTATTTCTGCAGCTCTAAGACAGTCCAGCAATGCATTTGTTACGCCCCATTCCTCTGCCACCAAGGTAGAGCAACAGATATTGTTTTTGTTTAGAGATTTCCTGCCTGAGTTACCCTTGGAATATCACCTTGTCCCAGTGATTTACTGCTGTTCATTTTGTCAGGCAGTTATGAGACCTTCCCGGGTGTTTCTGAAGGCAGACATTGCTCCTCAGGGTGGCTTAGGCTCAAATCCATCTAGCAGCAAAATGCTATCCTGTGGTGGTGCTTGCAGCTGAGAGGCTTTCTAGGTGGCTCTGGATGGTTCTGGATCACTCATCCTGTGGCTTTCATTTCTTTCCCACCAATTGCCACTGCCTGTGTGTGGCAGGACTAAGGTGAGGGGAAGGTGGGACCCTGCCCTTGGGACAATGATGGACTAACAGGCCAGAGCACAGGTGACCCAAGAGAAATGAAGAATTGAGCCCCTGGTCTTTAATTGTCGGTGTCCTGAGGAAGCAGGCACAGCCCAGGCTCCTCCACAGTGACCACTCCAACTAAGAGCTCACTGAGGTTTTCCTCACTAACATCCCCTTTCAACAGTGCTGCCTTCTAAAGGTCCACTACCCTCCAGGTCTGCTGACCTCTGGCAGACCTTCCTCTTCCTGGGACATTTGAAAGAAAAAATGCCTATTGTCTGATTTTATGCTTTTAGCTAGTTTTTCCTCAGAATCTATTTTGGTGAGCCACATTACAGTTTTAACTCTGCAGGGCTCAGTCTTTTCTCCTTTGTTCATATTTCCACTTTTGAACTTCCTAATTCTAAATGCTATTATTTAGAAGCCATGTAACTATGCTGTCTTTTTGGGTAGCTCCATTCCTAAAAGATAAAAAAACCCCAAAAACAAACAAGAAAGAAAGTGGGAAAAGGGCAGATAACTTTTGCTCTGAGAGGTGTTTCTAAGACAGGCCAGCCTGTAAAGAAGGATGTTAAGGGTTCAGTTTTAAAGCCAATAAAGATACTTGAACAGCTGAAAAGTCACGTTTAGCTTAATTCAGAGGAAAGTTTTAATTTTGCAAACTGGATATTACTCTGGCATTGTTTAATTCTCACCCCTCGGCTTGTTGTAACACTCTGCTACATGCTATATTACTCTTTCTCCATGGCCATCTATACATGTGAAGTGCATCCAGAAAGATCGTGGAGTATCAACCCAGGACAACCAGGAGAGCTCTCAGGAGCTGACTTTTGTCTCTCACTAAACTGGTGAAACAGACATTTCTCTGTGAAGCCAAGTCTTTGCAGAAATATTTCATTATTTTCTAGCTTCTTCACTACTCTTCTGTAGGTCAGAGACCATGACCTCAGTCCTCCTAAAACTGATGGCACGGAACAGCCCAGTTCCTTTTCAGACCAAGCAAACCAATCCCCACTCTGGGAAATTTATCCAAAACACCACTGATGGAATTAGGCTATTTTAGTGACAGACTGAGTCACAAACGCACGATTCCCAACCGTTCATTTATTAGGTCATGTAACACTGAAAGAATTTGATCATAACATTATAACACAGCTGTTTTATTTCAGATGTGGAATGAGTCCAAGTATTTGCTAATTATGCTGCTTCAATTAGAGAGCTGGTTAAGTGGCATTGTTTGCTCCCAGGCAGAAGCCCAGGGAAGCTCATTAACAAGCCTAAGGACGGGAAGGGCTGCTGGGCTGACACGCAACAGGCGAGGGGAGGTGGCAGCAGGTCACCCTTGCTCTCCCACACTGGACACAGGCAACAGCATAAAATCCACATCCTCAGGAGGTGAGGAAGGAGGGCACAAGAGCAGGAAGGCTGTTGGATAGCATAACGTGGCACTAATCTAAGAGAAGAGCAACAAAGTTCTCTGGGCCTGTGTAGAGATAGCAGGCAACCACGGAATGGTTTGGGCTGGAAGGGACCTTAAGGGCCATCCAGTTCCAACCCTCTGCCAAGGGCAGGGACACCTCCCACTAGATTAGATGGAATCTGATGAAGATTCACATAAAAGTGATAAAGCCGATTAGCAGATTAGCAGTGTAAATAAAATAAACATTTGTGGTCTTCTGTTTATTTCCACAGAAATTCAACCCCATATGCTTTTTTATTGCTGTGTTCATTTCTCTGTGTTAGAAAAGCACAGTTTATGCATCCTTTCTCTGCCCTGCCTTTATCAAAATGCAGTTGTCTTATCCCAAAGGCAGTAGCGTGCTGTCAATACTTTAATAATGTTATACACATAACCATCCTGAACCACCAGCCCTTGGTGTAGGATTAGTGTCCTCTGAGGATCTGGAAACCCCTCCATGCAGAAGTTAGGGAGCATTAGCTTTTGGCTCACTTCAGGACAAAGCTTACAGTGGTTTTTTATATTGCTACTGCAAATCTTTCACTTGTGGAAGACAGACAAGGCTGGAGAAAGGTTGTCAGCATTAACCACTGTGGTTGCCATTCACATCTGACCTTGGGAGGGAAACAGAACAGGGGAAAACAAAGAATCACATAGTATCTCTTCAAACTGCTAGAAAAAGATGTCAGAAAAAGAAACATATCATCTTCCTTTTTCACACTGTCACCTTCTCAGAAGGCTTAGAAATCTTATCCCTCCCCATGTCTCCCTTTAGGCTTCCTAACCTGTACTCACTGGTGTATTCTGCAGGGCACAGGGGAGGAGACAGGGCGAGCAGGGGAGGCTCTGCTCCTCAAATCCTGAGCAGGCCAGGCTAAGAGACAGAAGGGTTAATATTATTATTATTCCCCACCACTTGCATTACTCAGAAAGCTCCCGGCAGGCTGCCAGAGCTGCCATAAAGCATGAACAGCCTGAAGAGATGGATACATATGGTGGCTGAGGCAGCTCCATCCAGCTCATGCTACCACTGCTATTAGTAATGCTGGGAGAAAAGGGATCCACTGCCATGGGGAATGAGGGGAGAAAAGGGACTCACTGCCATTGGGAATGCTAGGAGAAAAGGGATCCACTGCCATTGGGAATGATGGGAGAAAAGGGACCCACTGCCATGGGGAATGAGGGGAGAAAAGGAATCTATCCAGGTCACACAGCTCCAGGAGCCCCAAGTGCCTGGAAAACACGACAGCACTTCCAGGGAGCTGGAATCCCATTTCTCATCATCTCTGAGTACTACTGGGTTCTGAAGGTTGCTCTGACAGGGAGCTGAGGGGCACCAATTCGGGTATCTGTGCTCGAACCACTGGGTTATCTAAAGCAGCTGATGGAGGAGTCAGATGGTATGTTTGGCACTCACATCAAGATGACAAGACATGGGAGGGTGTAAGGGCAGGATTGTCCTACAGATACAATCAAGAGTTTCACCTTTCTAAGAAATCCTTCAAAAGGGAGGAATTTAGCTAACCAACATGTTTTTTTCCAAGATTGGTCAGAACTCCCAGATGTGAGGAAGTGCTGGATTTATGCTGTTTTCCACACGCAAACACTGTTACAAGCCTTACTCACACATTTTACTGTTGATAATCTGTGAGTGATTCAGTGCCCTGATAGAAAGCCATAAATCTGGCAACTTTCAAATGTTCAGTTTTTAAAAACATGTACTGCTATTGGCTTCCCACTAGTATTTATGTGGAAACACATGGGCTGGATTTATCCAGCTTAATTTCCATGTCTGCCTGAAGTGTCTTCTGAGCATTTGTGTCCCCAGCCTGGGACAACCAGGCCTTTATTTAATGCGGATTTGGAGTCATTAAGGAAGAAATCCTATCTACAAAGTCAGAGTTTTAACTTCTGAATAAAACCCCTACTCTTTTACTTCGACCTGGACAGTATTTGTTCTTTCTTTAAACAAGTTTCTATGAATTTTCTACACAGTAGGTTTAGTGAACACTACATTTTAAATTAGTTTCTGTAATTTTATGTCTCAGTACAACCTTCTTCCTTCAACAACCACTAATATCCTAAAACCCCAATGGAGCCTTCAGTAAAGCTGTTAACTTGCAAACACAAAGCTGATCCTCAGATTGGTATCTTGGAGCTTTATTCTGCATCACAAAATACCTTCCAGTCTGTTAAACCATCGGATCAAAACGTATCAGTACACTGATAACAGAAAAATCAAATTGTAATCTTTTTTCCCAATTTTCTTATTTTCTCCCCAACTCTTTCAGCTTTTGGGATTACATTTATAAGGGTTTTCTGTCCTTTTTTTTTTCTTTCCTCATTAGCAGAAGACTGACAAAAGAAAAGTCTGCGGAAATTACATTTTATCTGTTTTTGGTCTCTCTGCCTTTTTGAGAGTTCATCCACTGCTTGGAGAATCTTACTGAAAAACAGAGCGAAACACTCAAAGTTTAACACTCAACGATGAGCAGAGGGCAGTAAGACATCACTGGATCTTGTAAATACAGATTAGATATATTGAAAGCATCAAACAAAACCAGGCCCTTCTTGTGCCAGAAACAGACAGGGCTTGCAGAGGATCCTTTGGGATTTGTTTCTTGAGCCTACCTCAAGTTTGCATAAATCCATAAAACACTCAAGTGTGCAGGTGATGTAGACTAAGTATATTTTATATTTAAGAGATGAAAGACCAGACAGGCAGGGAGCTGCCCATAACTGAGGGCAGCACTGGGGTTTGAGTGTGGCTCCTCCTGCAGGAGAGCCCAGTGGGACACCACTTTAAAAACCACCCTGGAGACAAGAGAGACCCGCAAAGCATCTCACTGGCTGTGCAACAAGGAGCAAAGCAGAGGTCATTTTTCAGCACTGGGGCAGTTGCAGAGTAAAGTTTGTAGTGAGACGGTTCTCAGTATGTACAGGAGAGAAGGGTAACCAAAGTGGATTACAGCTAATTAAACTAATAATTCAAAGGAGACACTTCTTCCAAAGCTACTGCTACAGAGCCAGAGCAAAGCTGCTGTGCAGACATGGCATGTTTTATCGAAGGCAGTATTTCTCCATTCAGGACTCTCTGGAGAAGGCAGTATTTCTCCATTCAGGACCCTCTGGACTGGAAACCAAAATCACAAGGGAGGGAGGGGGAAAGGGTTTCTGACCTATAGAAAATGATGAAATTTGAATATTAGAAAGGATAAAAAGAACCACATCAAAAATCCAAAGCAAAAAAAGCAACAAACCACTGATATCTTTCCATGCAGACCTCTTGAGGACAGAAAAGCCAAGACAACTGTCAAACCAAATATGAGGAATTGGCCAATAATACAAACAGAGTCAACAAGTACATCTGAAGAAACCAAAGCTTCCTGCTGAGCCATTGCTCTGTAGCAACACAAGAGGAGCAGTTTGGGACCAGGTTTAGTGCCATAGAGATTGCTCCCTATTGCCAGAGCCCAGCAAAAACCAGATTTAACTGAGGACAAGAAGAAGATTTCAGCAGAATGCTGAGAGCCCCACGTCCATGTTTGCCCTTCCTTTACAGATCTGTAGTAAAAACAATTCAAGGGAGAGGTTTTATTTTCAAGTGAATATTATTTTTATAAAATAATGACAGAAAACATCGCTGGATTTAAAAACAGTGAAAAAATATAAAGTAAGCAAGAATGAGAAGTTTACTACCTGGATACTTCTAGTATCTTCCTTCATATAGTTTTCTATACTTTTCTCCTATAAATAAACAGGAGTTTCTAAAATGTGGATTTGCACAATCCTGCCAATTTGAAAGTTAATACCTAGAATGGGATCAGACATCTCCCCAAAACTGCCATTGTGTCACTGATCTGGTGTTTATTATGAGTAGCTGTGTTGAAAATTCTCTGGGTGGGTAATTGCCTGGCAGCAGCATTTTTGCATAAGATCATCACTAAATAAATTACAAATAAATAACTTTCATATCTTACTACATCAAAAGGTCTTTAGGAAAAAAATACATAAATTGGATTAAAGACATTCATTTGTAAATTAAAAGCAGCAAAACAGAGAATCTAAAACGACTCAAAATATCAAATGTTTTTTAATATTCAGAGAGTCAAGCTGAAGCTTCAGTACTAATCTAGCAATTAGCTATGGGTTAGTATGCAAATGAAAAAGGACTTTCATTTATTAAGTTCCTCTGTAATGTCAGGAAGGTGACACAATCCCTTCTTGAAAAATGTGTTCTTGGCGAGTTTCACAACAGTGTCACATATTTTATGTTCCAAACACTCCCTGATAAACACCAGAATTTACCAACTAAGTCCTTCAGAGATGGAAAACCCTATTTCTATTCCAATGAGAGACAACATTAACATTAATAACCTAAAAAGCATTAGTAGATCCTAATCTACACTAAATGCATCTAACTTTCATTTTGCATTATTTGCTGCCAGACAGGACAAAGTCACATTTCTTTAACTTCAGAGCTGCCAAAGCAGAGTATCAGGGCTCCGTATCATGTGAGGTTCTCACACCTTTACAGGTGGAACAAGATTTAAATGGAGAAAACCACCTCGATCAGAACCTTCAGGAGACCCAACAGAACAAGTTCCAGCACCCAGTTTTGGGCCCACACCATCAGTAAAAACTAAAAGGGTTAAAATTCTGAACAGCACTTCTGAAAAAGCTTTGCATTGGATGCAGAGAAGAAACAGAAAAACTGCAGAAAATGAGGGAAAAAAAACCCACAAGAAAATGAGACTTGGGGATGAATATCCCTAGTCTTTCAGTCTTGGATAATAGGTGCCGCATAACTTCCATTTCTGAAGAACAAACACTTTGTTAGGTGTACACTTGATTTCTATTACAGGTCTCAAAACTATTCTAAAAATGATGGGGCCCAAATAACTACTCACAGACAAACACATCTTCAATTCAATTTCCAATCTATATGCTTTTGTAAAAGCCAGCTTCGTAATAGCTGCAGTCAATAAAGCACATTTAGACACAGAAATAACAAGAAACTTTAAGAAAGTGATTACAATAAATGTTTTGTTGCTCATTTAAACACGGTTTTCTCTTTAATTTAGAAGGGAAAGTGAGTCATAGTCCCCTTCAGTGTAAATAAATACAGCAAGGACAGTTCACAACTTCCAAGCCTCTCCCAAATCTACCCAGCACTATAAGCCAAGTCTCAGGTTGAGTCCATTTAAAAAATTGTTTGAAGAACAATTCTGAAAAAAAAGAATTGCAATAGAAAATACCAGGGAGGTTTAAATTGTGAAATAAAAAAGGATTCTTTGATTTCGCTGCCTATCTCTTTCAAATAAAATCCAACCTAGTTAAGGCAGGACTTTGTATGTGCCTCATAGACCTGGCTCTGGGGAGGACAAAGCCTGAGCTTTGCGCATTCCTCACCTCTTTTGGCAAGGTTACCACAGTATGGTGTGACATCAGAGCCAATCTGAGCTGAGCCTTCTCAGAAAGGCTTTTCTGCAGTCTTTAATGCCAGCTCCTCACAACTCCTGAACTGGCAAATCCAAGGGATTTCATGGTGAAGTTCCTCTCTGCAGTGACTTAACTCTGCTCAGCATGGTCACGATTGTCTCTTCACCATCCCTTTGTTGTACCAGGTTGTAAATAAACTCTTCCATGACCCCTTTTTTATGCACTTACATGCTTATAAATGTTATCCTCATCAGCAAATAAAGACACATTTATCTCCCTTCTTCTTTCCTATCAGCTATTATTGAGAAATACCATTAAACTTTTGATGTGCTTTCTCGGAAAATTCTGTGTTCTGATCAGAAAATTTCTCAGAGACCTGAAAGTCCAAGCTCAGCCAGAACTCAAACCAGAAAAGGTGCTTCTTGCCATGAAGACCACACAGGAGTTCCTGTTTGGAAAACTGACACACAGAACTCACCACAGAGAAATAATCCTTTTGTAACAAGCGCAAACTTTGTACCTCAAGAAGAGGAGAACTAGAAATGCAGCTCCCCAAAACATATGAAGCAAAAATGAAGTAGCAATAAAAGATTACTATTCTTCACTGTTATATAAAAGAGCCTCTGAAAAGATCCATAGCAGTGGCACAATGGGATACAAAATGTTATTTCTAATCTAATTGATTTAAAGTATATTTCAAGTTGCTTATTAGAGGACACATGCTAGAGACTGAGCACAAAAGAACTAATAAAGGAATGCAGAGCTTCTGCTAGATGAGATCCCAAAGTTCAGAGTTTCCTTAACCAATGTTTCTGCAGCTCCTGTCACCCCCGCAAAGGCAGTGGAGAGCCTGTTCCGTGTCCCAGCATAAAGTGCTTTGTCCAACCCCTCTGACACACTGAGAATGGTTTAGAAACCTCATCCCACAGTACAGGTTAAAAGGTGATGATTTCCAGGAAAGCCTACCAAGAAAACTAAATGAATACAGTCCATGTCAAGTTACAAACTTTCTGTTTGCTTTTTCAGATTCAGAGATAACAGCAGAGATGTACTGGCCTCATTAGGGACAATGACTGAAGATAATTCTTCAGGAAACTTGAAATTTTGGGTGGGGAGGAACAGGGAGGAAGAGAGGGGAAGGTTCTTGCTCATGAAGCAAGTGATTAGTAGATGTTAATCATCTTCCTTTTAACCTCTGCACACGCTTGGGCTTCATGAAATACAACCAGCAGGGGAACCGAGCATTTCAGCATCACACAACTTGATTGCCAGTTCAGAGTCAGAGAAAGAAAACTGCCAGTAAATAAACAGATAAGCCATGTACACACATGGAACTCTGCAGTGGAATATTTCTCCTGCTTGTAAGATGCTTGCACCTCCTCAAAAAAAGGGTGGAAAAGAAAGAAAAGAAGAATTTCAGGTTTATAGATCAGTTCTCATGCATCTCTCAACAACAGGAATTTTTTGGGTTCATTCTCCACCCTTTAAAACAATTCATCTGCTTTCCTTCCCCTCCAATTTTAGAGGTTTGTAGCGACAACTCAAAGGAATTGCATTTTCTCCCCCAAAATCCCAAGCACAAGCACTGTTTTTCATATAGCTCCGTTCCAGCAACCAGGTTTCCATAGTATCAGGAGACTAAAAAAAGCTAACAGGCTTCGGAGAAATTAATTTTAATAGAATGTCTCCTGGTAATCGGCAAACTATACTGTAAAAAGGCATTTATTTATTTGCTGTGGTAGTTTGAATACCTAATCTCAACACCTAAGTGCTAAAAATGGAAGAGATGGATTATTCCTGCATTGTCTGAAGGGAGGATGGGTGGATTTCTGCCTGAGTGAAGGCCATCCATGAGCATGCTTTCCATGGAACACGGGATGGCCAAGATGGATGGATGGATGCCTCTGGATGGCTGGAGATGGCCAAGAACTGGATATTGCTACTAAGCCGCTTATACAAATACAAGCTTTTGCATATCTTTGTACGAATTTGCTATTTTTAGAGGGGCTTGTAGTAGGAAGTCCAGGAAATAGTGGTTTTCATATTCACTACAAGTCAGCAAGCTCCCTGTGGACAGCTCCACACTCCACACACAGTCCCAGGAGCCTTGGCAGAGTCCCTCAGAATAGAAATAGCAGGAAATTCTCTCAAAATACTGTGGCACTTAGGGCCAAATGCCTTAAAACTGAAACCAGAGAACTGAATGGGCACAGAGCTAACCCTGACTGTTGCTGCCATTATCAACATAATTCCTTCCAAATCCCCCTCTCAAAGAAGCATAAGAATCAGTTCTCAGTTTCAAACAGCTACTTGTTAAATTTCTGGGAATCAGATAAATATCACTATTTTTCCCTGCACCTTGGGGTACAAACCCTCATGTGGAACAATCAGGGCTAAAGGAAAATGCTCCCAGTTTTGCTCACAGCCTGGAAAGCAAAGTGCTTTAGTTTTATTCTGCTCTTCAGTCTTATTTTAAAGCATATGATTTGCTCAGGCAGGACTCACTGAGCTCTTCTAAGAACCAAACTATTATTTTTTGTCTGCCCATTCCCATCTGTCAAAAAGGTAACAGTCTTACTAATGTGTTTTTAGAATTACACATGATTTGTTCGTCCTTTTTACGATCACAGTGAGCACTTTTGGAATACCAGCACTTCCCACAGGTTAGAGGAGGCATGGAAAGAACAGATAAAAAGAACAATCAAAAATAGTTAAGTGCAGTGATTTTGTGCAGAGCCAAAGCACTTTGAAGGCAAAACAACTTCATTCAGCTGCCACCATCCACTGAAAACAAAGAAAAAATAAATAAAACCTCACTCCCTGAGTTTAAGTGGAAAGTAAGTAAAATACTTCAAGAGAAAAATTAATCCACTTGGTGCAGATCTGTCAAACTGTTCAACACTTGCAGCACGGCTGCTCTTTTTCCAAGCCCCCACTGTCCCAGCTCTCCAAGACATCTGCAGTTACACTTCACAGAAGAATTCCAAAACCAAACAGAAGGAAGTTTCCTTTGGACTCCCAAAGCTTTCACGTGAAGAAGTGTCAGGGGTTTGCTCCTGCTTAATACACATCATTTATAGATGACACCAAGAGGGTAAGGAGTAACTGATTAACAGAAATAAGCTTTTTCCTCCAGTGGTTGGTTAAATCAAACTATGTGTCAATTAATTGCAGAGATTTAAAAACAGTGGTGCCCAGACTAGGAATGTATAGAAAATCCTAGAATAGTTTGGGTTGGAAGGGACCTTAAAAGACTACCCAGTTCCAGCTCCCTTACCCTGGGCAGAGGGCTCATAAAAAAATTAGTAATTAAAAATATATTTATATATATGTATATGCTAAAAGACTGCAGTGGCACTGCAGCTTTGGCAAATGCCTCCTCATTAAAAGGATGCAAGAATACAAGGAGCCTGTTTGTGCAGCTGGACCGAAAGCTGGAGGAGATGCTGTCTAGGAACAGCAGAGCGCCCAGCCTGGCTGCGCTCCTGCCAAAGGGGAGGCTCTGCATGGGCAGCAGCAGCAGCCAAGTTGGCAACAAAAAACACCTCCTGCAAGACAGGCCCTTACTCTTCTGGTCCTCCTCAAGGCCTGAGTGGGAGAGGCAAACACAGCACAGGAAAATATGTAGGAATAACGTTGGCTTTGCTTTCTCCTCCTACACACAGTGCTGGGGGGCTCTGCATGGAACTGTCATCATAGTCCCTCTTATTACAAAGACACCAACAAAGCCTCCCTTTATTTTAAAGAGAGAAAAAAAAATCATGGTCCCCACGAGGAGGCAAAAAAAGAAATAATTTAGATTTCTATCTGCTGGCAGAAGCCAGGAAAGTTCACACTAGGAATAAGAGAAAACTCAGCCACTGAGTAATTACTGAAGATTATCAAGGATGGGAGGTTTCTCTACTGCTAAAAGGATTTAAATCAGTAACAGATGGCTTTGTAAAACCACTATTCTACCCAGCCATTGAATACCAACGGAAGGCATAACATTGCTATGCTTGCCAAAAATATCCATAATTACTGGAGTCTAAGTTACAACAATAAAGTTAAAAGTTTGTTTTCCAGATCAGTTTTGAAGTTTGCACAAAGAGCTGGCATAAAACAAAAATATAACCTATTGCTAAATATTAATCTAAAGCTACTTGTGTGTGTAAATTGTTAAAATATTCCAGGTATTTTAAATGTCTCCCTGAATGCTTATTGCTCCTTTTAACATATAGTCAGAGGACAGGCATCTTTAATGCTACAATAAAATAATGTTTTCTGTAATTAAATGTCTATTTTCCACCTATAACTTCTTAAAGATAAGTTTGTACTAGTAAATTGCACGAGCTCTTGAGATAAAGAAATACAGGCAATTATATTACAGACCACTTTGCATGTTTTACTACAAGTACCAAGTGAAGAGTTCTGCAGCACAATGAGGAAGGTTCTTCTATTACAGTCTTGGTTTTGATCTCCAAATTAAACCTTGAATTTTGCCTGTTGCTATTTTAAATGAATAATTCACCAGTTTTATCTAGTTTACATTTTAACTGGAATGTAAATAAGCAGACATGCTATTCCACAGACAATAACATTTCCATTTATCTGGAAAAATAAGAGATTTTATGGCACAATAATGCAAACTGCAATGCCTCATTTAGAGAAGAAATGCATTATTCTGGTAAAATATTGCAGAATAAACTTTACTTTCTGAGTATTGATATTATAACATTATTGTTTCTATGAGATATGCTCATGAAAAAAAAACACTTCTCAAGACAGCTGCACACTCATGGGTACCACAACAAATAGTTAATAATCCACTGGGTTTTGATTTAGAAAGACAATCTACAACCTGCCACACGAAAAAACCCCAAAAACTCTTCTGGAGTTAAAACAGCTGTTTCAGTTTAATGTATTTCTTTACTTAGAGAGGGTTAGGTTTGTGTATTTGTGTATTTGCAAAGCAAGCACAACCCCAACTGAAATAACTCCTGAGGTCACATTTCAAGGCAGAACTCCCTGAACATTTACAAACCTGAGCAGGTGTAGTGTAGAGATCCAGTCACTGATGAATTATCAGTGACCTACAAAGGCTTTGGGATTAATAATAGTTGTAGGTTTTTTACTCCCTTTCCACTGGAAACTGTAATTTTTAGGTTGGATGGCACTTGGCCTAATATGTTGCTTTACTTTTATCTGTCTTTTTAATTAGGCAGATTTCAAGATTCAAGAAAACATCAATTAAAACAGTGAAAAATAACAAACAGTTCTATAACAACCAAATCACAACCATCCTCCTTTTCTGATTATCAGAGCTGAGACAGAAGTCCCAAGGATTGGCATCCATTGACTTGCTAATGAAAATCCACATGTAGTGACAGCTGTGTCCACCTCCCTCCTCCAGCTCTAAAACCACTCATGCACTCAACCAGCACATCTGAGCTGTGCTCTGTCCAGGGAAGCCACCACACACTCTCTATTTTCATCATAAAAACCATGACTGGGTTTGAAGCAAGGAGAGGAACCATATGCTGTCAGAAAATTGCACCAAGACTCTGAACACTGTGTCCCAAGCAAGTGCAACATTAATCTCTGAGGATTTATGTACAGGTTGGACAGATCAGTATTAAAGTATTTAATAAAAAGCCCTGCAAACTTGATAAAAAGTCAGACATGTGATATCATGCCAGCCCTGTTCCTATTCCATTTACCTTTTCCTGTCTTTTCTGCATAGATCTTTTCTTTGTTCTGCTAAACATGCATCAGCTTCAGCACTGAATTATTACCATGCTTCATGGCTGACACTGAAGTTTCACCACCTTCAGAAGATTCCAGACCATAACTACACATGAAGAAACAATGCCTTGTCTTCTCCTACCCTCATGATCTCCTGCTTCCCACAAAAGAGCATCTATCTTCCTATCAGAGCTGCCTTTCCAGAGTGAGGCCACCCTTATCTCCATGACCCCAAGCCACCAAACCTTCTCAAGCAAGAGTGGAACATCCCCTCTCCCTCACATCTTGCCCTCTGTCAAACTGGACTCTCCCTTCCCTAAAGCCTGTCACTTGCTGCAAGTGTTATAAATGGGACTAATTAGGATCCTAGTTGCCCATTAACTCTTTTATTATTCATGTGACATTTATGATAAATGCACTATATTACTTACAAATGGTTGAGGTGGCACTTACACACAGCAGCATAAACTTCAGAGTCAGGGGACAAATCATTTAGCACTAAGACACACTGACTGCACCAAGTCAATTGAGATCTTCTGGGATCAACACAAGAAACAGAGGAGTTTGGCATTCCGAGAAGTGCACGTGGGCCAGGCACTTGTATTTCAGCAGGAATATCTCCTGTAAATACCTCCAAAGATGGCTTTCTCTCACAGCACTGCACGTTGCTCAGAAAGAGAAAAAAAATCCTGCCTTTCTCCCACATAAGAGTCTCTGCAACAGCAAAGTTGTCATTTCTCAGGATTAGCACTTCCTCTTAATTAAGTTGCAAAATTCAGAAGGGAATAACCCCGATGAACATAAATTACACAGAAATGGATTTGATTTGCATGTAATAATGGCTTCTTTTGGAATTAATTACAGATATGCTGGAGTATGGATTAACGTCCTGATTCAGCAATGTATGTGCATGTTTAACTGCTCCTCTAAGCCAGGCTAGGAGTGAATTGTCTAGACAATTAATTATCATTCTTCTCTCATTTGACAAAAAAACCAGTAAAGCTTTGTGCACAATGAGTTCTTGCATCCCTTCAGAGATCTTAAAAAAATCCATAGGCATAGTTGTCATCCTGTAATGCTCTCCATTAAATTGCACATTATTCTCCATCAAATCTGCCTATGAAATCTGCCAGTACACACTATTCATACTTCCCATGGATGGAAAGCCTAACAAGAAATCAACTTCTAAAAATAAACCCATTTCAGAAACCCCACCCGATATCAATAAGGATAGTTTAGAAAGGATCCTTGCCCAGGGAACACCTCAGGGCAATTTTTAAGCTGGTCTTTAATGGTTTGCTAAATGCTTATTCTTAAGTAAACAAACAGTAAGGGGAATGTACTTTGAAGGCAGAGCTAAAAAAGCACATCTATTTACTTTAGGAGCCTGAAAAGCCTCTTCTTTCATTGCTCCACTGCGAAGAAGTGGTGCAACTATTTAAATTCAATCACCATGGGAGTTCAAGGCACACAACAAAAAAAGCTGCATGTTATACCTTCTCCCCAGTGGAAAGAGCAGCTCTGCAAAAATAAATGTAGCACCAGCAAATACCTTCCCAATACAGATACGTGACAGAGGAAGGAAACATAAAATAAAGCTAAAATCAATAGATCCTACAGATAAGACTCAATCAATCCATCCTAAAAGTCCTATTTGCAGTACCTAGTTTGACAGAACCACAGCATCACTCTGTNACCCTAAATAATGGTTTTGCTGCAAACTGCCCAGTAACACTCACACACAGGGCCAACTATTTAAACCAAACCGAAAATACCAACCAAAAAGCCTCCAAAATATCAAACGTGAAGGTGCTTTTGGTATGAATGGAGTATTTAAATATACCCCTTTTACAAGGTGATTGATACTGCAATAGCATCCATTGCTTATTTTATGTATTTACAGTGCATGGTTAGAACAATTCAATTTCAAGCCAAAGTAATTTGCTTTATTCTCCATGGTTACTAAACAGCCCTAGACCACAGATAGTTCTGATCCCTGAAAAAATCATTCATTTTGGTTACTCTCTGAAAACACTTGGAGGAAAACAGAACTGATAGCCTATAATAAATATGGAAACAGATCTAAATCTCTTAACTCAAAGAACAGAGCCTCCCAAATATCTCCGAGTGTGTTCCCAAAGAACAAGCAGAAAATTCCCAGCCAGGCTGGCCACTGTTGCCTGGAACTGCTTCCCTGAATGCTGCATGGAGTTGTTAAATAGATGGAGTGGAGCACATTACTGGGGTTAGTCCACAGAACTGGCTGCTCAGAAGCATCACACGCTTTTGCCCGAGTCAGTTTTGCAGTGGGAACATCCCTGTTTCCCCAACAGAGAACTGAGAATCAAATTTCAGGATCTCCTACCTCGATCAAAAAGTCTCCAGTTCTCAGGCCAGCTTGCCATGCTACTCCCCCTTCATCCACAGATTCCAAGTACTGCAAAGCAGGAAAGGCTGGAGTTGGGGTGAATTCTTCAATTGGTGTGTCAGCTTTAAAAATAAATACCACATTAAAAAAAGAAAGTTATGGAGTGCTTGCAAATACCACTTGACTACAGGCCTGTTATTGGCCGTTCAGATTTAGGGTTAAAAAATGGTGGGTGCTCAAAGTCAGGGGATCCCAGGGGAGAGCAGGGACAGAGAGCAATCCCTCTGCAACAGCGATCCACAGGTCTCCGGCTCCGAGAGAAAAACACATGCTCCTTTACTGGCACACACAGACCAAGGTGCATGAGGCAATGGCTGATTCTGAGTATTCCAGGACATTCAGCATTTGTTCAAGTAGCCCTTTTGTGTGCCTGGCACAATGCCTGGAACTCTGGCAACATCCAACCCCAAAGCAACGAGGTACCGTAACCAGGAGAGAGTTCCTGGCCAAACTGGGGCATGGGGTGGGGGGCGTGGGAAAGGATGAGAAAGATCAAACACAATTTGTTCTTCTCCATGTGTATGACAAAGAAGAGACCAAAATAAACCACTTTTTAGGATAGGAGGCACAGCTGGCCCTGTAAGAGCCCTCCCTCTCCCTGTGTCACGTACACAGACCAGCAGACAAGCCCTTGGGTGTTTCACCTGAGGTGCCCCCGCTGCTACAGAGAAATCCTGGGGAGAATTGCTGGGCTCACCCAGAGCAGCAACCCCTGCTCAAGGCACTGCCAACTCCCACCAGCGCTCAGGCAAAAGGCAGTGCCCTTGCCTTGCCTGCTTGCAACTGCAAATATTTTACTTTAGCTTAAACTGGAAAAGCTTCTCCAACCCTGAAAATCTACAGTGACCCCAGTGTAGGGGTGGGGAGCAGGGAGAGCAAAAACCATGTCCCAGGAAGGAAGACATGGAATAATTTTCATGCTCAAGCAAGGCAAGGGAGAACCCATGTAAAATGAGGGGGAGCAAGAGATGGGACATACCATCATATATATCTTTTTAAAATACAAAAGGAGCAAACTGCACTGGAAGTTAAAAAGCAGAGCATTAAATAGAATGCCTTTTTTAACTCTTAAGGATGCCATTATTAAAGATTTTAGCCTACAGGAAAGTACCATGCAGTTTAACATATGAACAGCTTTACAAATGAGCACACTACAGGCCATGCAACATACGTGCAGCTTCTGAAGATATAAAAAAAGATCATATTTTCATACTAAAACTGCACCAATGTCACCTTGCAGAAGATCCACACCTATTTTAAAGAAAACATCGCTCTCTTGTCTACTCCTATTTGCAGACCTATTTAAATAGACTGACATTTGAAATAAAGAAGCAGGTTTTATAAGGAAAATAGGTTTCCCATAGTTAGGGAAACTGCACAACAGAACAGATTAATGACAAAATATCACATAGAGCAGCACAATCAAAATACAGACAAAACTTTCTCCCCCCCAAAAAAAGATTATACAGTGCTTCTCCTATGTAAAAATGCAAACTGCTTCAGACAGAAGCCACTAAAATCCATTTGAGTAGTATAGCATACAGAGAATCCTGTTGTCTAGCAACCAAGTGCACCAAGAATAATTCCTGCTTATATTCCGAGATGTATAAATTTCTTCATGCCACTGCACATCACACACACACACATACACACAGAAGCACATACCTTTTGCCCCTCTGAGCACAAATCCAAATCCTTCATTGTCTTTTTTCTGCAGGACCACTGCCTTTTCTTCTATTATGCAGTCACTGTAGAGAGAATTCCGAGGATAGCGACCATTATTACATCCCTTCATCACCACTGTAGTAGCTGCTCCTCCAGTGTGCAGGTTCATCATCATCACAGCCCGTTAATCAAATAATATTGCAGTAACCAAGCATGGGAAAATATAGAACAAATAGCAGCGAGAGGAAGACAAAGACTGAGCTTAATGATAAAAGAGAACATGACAAAGCAACTTAAAAGGAATAAAAAAGGCAGAGAGGAAAAAGAAAGAAGAAATCATGCATGGTGGTTTGTGTTCTATATGAATGACTGGATGAACATGTGATCATGTAATCTGTGGGCTAGCTAGGACTCTAAAAGGAAAAAAAGTAAGTGAACTGAACGACAGTATCATTAATAAACTCCTCAATCGTGGATGTACCAGATGCATCTTCTAGTGAAGCCAAAATGAAACCAACCAGAAGAAAAATGAGGCAGCATTTTAAATTTAAAGATAATAAGTTATGATTTTATATTAGCTAACTAAAAGGCACAAATATATTCTGAAAGCTATGCCTTGCATCAAAAGCCCTTTTTCAATCCTATTGAATGTTGCATGCTGCAAGAATCCCACATGATCATCTGACAGCCTACAATGCTAACAACGTGCAGCTGCCTTGGCGTCATCAGGCACAAATTTCCACAGCATCAAGAATCTGCATAATTGAAATAGTAACAAGGCATGCACAAGCAGGAAAAACACATTTCTAAGGAATATTTCCTGTCCTCTGATAAACAATTAATATTATAAAACAAGGAGATGGTGTAAAGGACTATTTATGTAAGCAGTATTCCCTTAAAGAGAAAGTAGCCTCAGGAATCTTGCTGTCATTGGCTAAGATAAAAGTAGATGGTAGATGAAGAAAATGCATAAAATACACATTAAAATGGGACCTTTTCAGATACAGGGGACGATCTGTAAAAGCCCTAAGTTGTTTAGTACCTTTCATTAAACATAAGGTTACTAAAAATAAGCTCAAAGAAAAAAAATGTTTGAATGCTCTTTTAGGTGTAAAATCATTGCACAGCATGAGTTGCAAGACACCTTAGCACTAAGGGCAGTGTCAGGGGTTAAGGTCATGACCTGTAAGCACTGCAAGCCATGCTGCTTTAAAATACATACAAAACTATTTCAGGGACAAACAAGGATGAACAAGTTCTCTTGTCTTAATTTTTCACTGGCCAACTTCTGTTGCCACTGGTCTCATACAGAATCCAGTCCCTAATGCAGATAGTGCAATAAGAACCTGGATCTGCCTCAGGGCCATTAATACTCCCAGAGGGGAGGAGGAAACTAAATAAAGAAAAATTGGTGTGACCTTTTTATTTAAAGCTCTGAACAAAGAGAGTGCTGCTGATATCAGGACACCAATGGACAGCCTCCAAACTCTGGATTTTTCATGTATCACTGACTGTTCTTTTGGTGACTTTCCAACTCTGAGGGATGAAACTTCACATTACAGCTCAAGCGATGATGCAAGGATGGCTTCCAGATTACAGGGTGTTTAACACCACACACGAATCAAAACTACCACACCGGGGGCAGTGTGAGCAAGAGATGATCTCCGTAAGTACCAACAGCTTTTGCACTGTCTCTCAGCTTACTGCTATTTACTGTACCATGCAGCCATTACCTTTTCTTACAATGAATACCCCTGCTACAGAAGGGATATAACAAGAAAATGCCTGTTCACTGAGGAAGCCAAACACATTCCTGGTCAGGAATACCAGGGTGGGATGGAACACAAAGCTCTCAGAAGCCACAGAGTAGCACCAAAACTCTCCATCAGCATCCCAACATTACCAGAGCTGACTGATCCTGCCACGGTATTTCCTTCATTTCACCACTCCCATTTTCAAGGTGGGGCTCTGTCCTCATCCACCAAAGCTGGTTCCAGTCTTTTTCTTAATATTCAGCCAAATGAATAAAACCCATTTCCTTCAAGTTTCCTTGTAACCCATCAATGGCTCACTAGAGGTTAGAAGACAACTGCTGAAAACCTGATCACAGCAAGGCTTTGGCTCACACAACAGCCTGCTCCTGCTCCCCCTCCCCACATCCCCCTCCCCTCTCACCTCATGAACACACAGAATTTGGAAGCCTCTCCACCCACTACCTCCACAAACCTTGTTCTGATTCTCTCATCTTTCTTGGCAAAACCAAACAAATCTATAACGTCCTTCCTTAAAAAGCTGAAGTTCCAAAAGCAGCCCTCAGAAAACTCGGAATCAACTCCCCTCCACAACACTACCGACCTGCACCTGGAAATAAAGGTACCTGAAGGTCGTTCCCCAGGTGGCCAATGCCATAAACGGGCATTTTCAAGTCACGTGCAGACTAAAGATATTGGAAACACCTGTGACTTTCTTCTCACATACAGCACAACTGTTGCATGAACTACCCAGTTTTATACTTTAATTTACATGTTGAAGGGGGGAATACTAAACTGCCAACATTTTACAAAGTTTTCAGTTTCACATGCAAGTGGGAGGGAAGAGGGAAGGGAAAGAGAAACACAACAAGATTCTTGGTAGGAAAACACACAAACTGATCTCTATCATTTGACAAACACAGCTTACTAATAAGGGTTTCAGTCACGTACTTCATAAAGAAAATAACATCACAGCCTGTAAACGAAAAATGTGGGCTTGAAAAAATCAGGTGTGTAGCCATTTCTCCTTATTTCTGTACTAGGAGAAGGGGACCTGCACTACTCTGATGGCATAAGAGGTTAAAACTTGTTACAGCAATCACAGAGAGCAAATTGATTCTCCACAGCCCCCCCAGCGCTGCAGAGCGAAGAACCAGCAGCAGGAAAAGGATGGAAAACCAACAGGCACACAAAACTGAACTGAACCTGCAGCCTCCACACCCCTTCTCCCAGCAAACCCTGAATTCCCAAGGGAAGGGGCAGAAGAGGGGAAGTTTAATTAACCCCTGGCTGTTCTCAATGTGCTTTTTGTTTGCTTTGCCATGGCAGGGTTGCGTCGCCTCAGAGTCAGGGTGGATCCCTTCCCCGAAGGTCTGTTCACAGTCTACCTGGGCTTGGCAGGCAAAGTGGTGCCAAATGGGAAAGTAGGTCAAAATTTCTCACCATGAGCCTTCTTGGCAGCAGTTCTTTGATCCTGAAGGTGTTGTAAATACTTAGCAGCAGAATTCCTACAGGGTAGAGCTGCCAGTGACAAATGAAGGTGACATTACATCACAAGCCTTTCAGAGGGCTGAGCTCAAGCAAGAGCAAGAGGCATCTCTTCACAGATGCTTTCAGTGCTCTGTACAGCTCTGCATGAGGCTGATCAGTCCCCGCTGCCTGTGATATGCCAAATTTTAACAGGCAAAATCCTTGAAGTCCATTTCTGTCCCATCTCAAACTGAAATTAAACAGCCTCCATTTCAGAGACAAGTTCTCAGAATATTACCAGTTCCATATTATGGTAATAAAATGAGTAATTTTAAAATCAATAGCTCATTACTTAAATAGGGCACACACTACCTTGACTTTGGGCTGTGTAAGACCAAGATTCATTGCATACAAAGTTAAACGCAAAAGACATCCTATCAAGTGCAGAATATTTCTGCCTGAAGCACAGTCATAAAAACTTCAGGCCAATCTAAATCTTTTCTTCATATAAACAGTATATTTGAGAAAATATACTTGTTCATCAGCTCATGTAGCCTCCTTAACAATTTAAGAGTTGTGCAGAGCTGTAATGATTCCCATAATTTTACAGTCTTGCCAATGGAGGAAGGGAAATACAGAGATTTACCCGTGGTCAGACAGAGGCATGAGTTTTGAACTCAGCACAGTAACATTAAACATAACAACCATCATTTGTGCAGGCTTTTCAAAACAGCAAGAATTTCCACTTTGCTGACAGCCCATTAGGATAATGTTTGAGGAAGGGAGTAGAAATGCCAAGTCCTTCATAAAGATCTGCAAGAAGAAAACAAAGGCTGAAGCACAGGTTCCTGGTGGAGGGAAACCCATGAAACCCAGCTTCCTTTTCTCATCTAGAGTAACTACACCCTATCCTAAAGCATGACTTATTCCACAAGTCAAAATGGTAAATGACAGAGGTGGAAACTATCAGCACTACAGGATGTGTTTAGGCAAGTTTGTATCAAGTGTATCATTGCTGATTTCAATCTGAAAAACAACACTCCACTGAAAATTATCATCATTATCTATAAACAAAAGTGGCTATTTGGTATACTGTCAGTCTCTCCCTAGGGCAGAGAAAAAGTGAACTCAAATAGGAATTATTTTCCTCATTCTCTGCAATCCTTCACCCCAGAGATACATAATGTAAGTGGAACACTCAACAAACTGGACTACAGCCTTGAAAGGCAGAAAAGTTACTTGAGAGTCAAATAACCAGCTCCAACGAAGTGAGCAGCCTCCTTCAGTCCCATGGCCTGCTTTGCCTCCAGTGAGAAGTTACTCTCTCCACATCTACTTCTTCCAGCTGGCAAAGCAAATCTAAACCTCATTAGCTCGTTCGTGCCCTCTCCTCAGCACTCCTGCAATTGCAGTCTTTCTGAGAGAGCTGCTGAATTCACAGCTAGCCACATCTTGGAACAATCAAATGCTCTGCCAGATGCAATAAAACAATCTGTGCATCAATCCATAAATGTATATGCAATGTCTGAATGCAGTCACACTAATTCCTTCCAGGCTAAGACACCCACTTTATGGTGGTTATGTCCCAGCCCATTAAAGGGAGTTTGGGAAATCTGTCCATGAGGAAGAGCTCTTTTCTGCATGTTCTGACAGTCAATCCATGTTAAAGGCACATCAAAAATATTCTAAGTATTCCCCTTTTATTTGCAAGTTACCTGACCTGACACCATATGAAATGGAAATTAAGTCTACAGCAAATCTTACTGCAAAATGTAACAAACTTGGAATGGGAAAACATTTGCTGTTATTGCTGGAAGGGGTCAGCCTTAGGTCAGCCTTACTATTTATAGTCATCTACTCTAACAACTTCAGGACAATTGGATCATTCTAGTAATTAAGGCCTTCAAGATTAATGAAGGCTCTGTATGTGATTGTTTAAGTTTCCCAGGCTCTGCTCACCCACCCGTGGGTCCCCCAGAAGAGCCCCCACGGCACTGGAGTGACAGACACAGCAGCAGCCCCTTGTGCAGGAGGTTTTGGATGCACCACACACTGTGGTTCTGGGCACACCAGGCATGGAAATACACAGGCTGGGCCTGCCCAGTCACTGGGCATCCAGTAACGTGCCCACAGAGGCACAGAGGGGTTGGAAGGGGCATCAAAGATCATCCCGTTCCTGCCCTCTTCCACAAGTTGCTGTCACGTGCAGACATCCTCTCATGTTGTCTCGATGACTTTCATGGCACTGCAATGCAACTTGTAGTAAGAACGTGGGGTTTGGTAAATATGTGATACAGCTTTGAGCAGTAACAGGTTATTCTGCTGAAGAATCACTCATAACCCAGTGCTACTGCCTCTGACATAATCTTTTTATAGCTCCTCATGATAACATCTTAAATAAGCAGCAATAATTTCCACCTCTCTTTTGGTCAAGCACATTTTACCATTTTTCAGATGTGTTTACATTCAATACCTTTGGGTTTTATCAACTACTTATTCCCACCTTCCAATAGCATGTCCTTTAAGCACAATCTACTCTTAGAGGAGAGAGTCAAAATACAGTCACATCTTCTGTCCTGCCTTGTGTCAAGTGCTTACTCTGTACAACTGATCAATTCTGATTACAGTCATATAAGCAAGTCTAAATGATTTCCCTCTAGAATAAATATTTATCTGGAAATTTATAACAAGATGTGTTTGGGAGGACGGAAATAGTTTCAAATAGATGGGCAAATATGTCAACATTATACTCAGGGAAGACAGAGCCCATCATTTGAATAGAAATACTGGGCAACAGCAAACTGAAAAATTCCTTACTAGGTAACTGAAGGCAGAAGTTCAAGGAGTATAGTGATGGCACAATAATTAAAATATGATGGAGAAGGGATGAACAGAATCACACAGAACTAAAAATTCTCCAAGTCATTATGCTATTTCACAAAAAAAACCACCCAAACCCATTCAAAAAAACAGGGCTACATATGGAAGAGCAGCCAGCTGCTGGTTGTGTGTCAGCACCAGAGAGGTAAGAAAAGACCCCCATTGTGCTTCCTTGCACTGTTTTCCTCTCTGGCTTTGGCATTTGTGGCATTTAACTTCAGACTGCAATGGGAAGGACTGATTCTAATTTCTTTTGTTTTCCTCAGCTGGCCAAGTAAAGGAACAGGAAAATAAGATGGGATGCTTCAGGCCTACTCCTACAACATCCCGATACTCAGATATTTGTCTTCCCAACCCCCTGTATCAGTGTTGTTCCTCCAGAGCTCAGTAAACATCACACAGAGTCTTTGATCACAAAAACAGCAAGGCTGCAGATTGTGCTTTGAAATTTGTTGATGAAAGAAGGATATGCCAAACTGCAGCATGCTTGAAAAGATGTTTAGCTATTCCACAATTCCTGGATCCAACAGGTCTCTACTCCACAGTGAGGAAATTACACACTACAGCAAAACCTGACGGGACATAGAACTTCTTCCACCTCAAAAGGTGTTTCATTCACACTTGTAAACAAGTAATCAAACAGTCCTAATTGCATTCTGAACACTTGACACCGTGGGTCAAAAATGAACTAAGTTTCCAAACCCACAAAGTGATTCCACAAGAATTAGGAAGTCAGAAAGATGGTGCTGCTTTTTCCAGCCTGTGACTGACAGAGGTGCCCCAAAAATTTACCATCATCATGAAGAGGAAACCTGTCCTAAAGAATGTAACAGTGCAAAATGCTGCCATGGATTTATGTTCTAAATCATTAAAAAAAAAAAACAACAAAAAAAACCAGGTTTTAAAAGAGAAACATTCAATTTCATAACAGAAGCGCAAAGTAGTTGCATAATTTCTTTATGGAGAACCAAGGAGAAACTTCCTCTCTCAATCCACATTCTTTAATTAAGCTTTTAATTACACTTAATATCATATTCTTGGTGTAGGAGAAGGGAGTAGCTAATCTAAAGTAATGTTTTTAAGTCCACTGATTTGGCCAGTAGTACTTTGAGGGTTTTTCCCTCAGTTTTCACCTTAATTTGCTGAAACTGGAACAACTAAAGTAAAATACTGATACAGCAAACCAGCAAGTCAAACAACTTCCTGGAAAAGAAATCCAGTGAGAGCCTGATTTTATATTATATAGGAATCTCAGGATAGGATATGAAGGGGGAAAAAAATTCAATATACACATATTATAGGATACATATGCACTCATAACACAATGAGTATTATGGCCTTTTTAAAGACAAATATTATCATTCTGTTGCATCTGCACTGGTAGGGAGGAAAGCAAAAAGCATGGCTGGGGTGGTGGTGATGATAGTGGCAAATTGAGCTTAAAAAGCAAAAGCTTCATTTCTTTATATTAATTCATTTCCTTGGTATTTCATAAATGAACTGTCAATTCAGGTAAAGCCAAACACAAAAGATGCAGGCACGTGTCCTTCTAGTAGAGAACAGGAGTTTTCCAACACAGGGTCCCTCAAACTCTTCCATGCAGCTGTTCCACCTCTCCCATGCACATTTGGGGTTCCAGCACACCCCACCTACACCTGATACTCAGTGGCAATTTTCAGGTTTAACTGTCAAGCAATTGAGCAACCCAAGGCTGCACTATGAAAATATTCATATTCATTGCTCACACTAGGAGCGGAGTATATAGACAGTACAAGCACTTACATCTTTTAGATAACTGGCATATTTATCCACCTTATGAGTTAGGTTTGCATTTTTCTACCCCAAACCAGCAGTTCCAGCCACCAAACCACACAGAAAGAGGAATTTTCTCCCTAGACATCTTCACATATGAATTATTCAGGCATCTTTGCCACCATCCCCATCATATGCACATTCCATGGTGATACAGGGGGTTACATCCACCTTCCCCAGGATCTCTTCATTCCTGTTTCTGTAAGACACTTCAGCCACACTTGGAGTTTCAAAACAAAACAGAGTGTTTTATTAATACTTTTAAATAGTGTTACAGGCCCTTTCAGGCAGCAGTTTGACATTGCAGGTCTTTCAAACAATTATTAAACTCACACTACATTTTGGTATCATAACTTGATTTGCTCAGTCAGCCCTTCAGAGAGTCTAAAGGAAGCTAAACTATGAAATGGGGGAGAAACTGGTGGTTTCAGGCCTGGTGATAACCAGGAGTTCCATTAGCTTTAAGGGATCCCTCAGCACTTAAATCCTCAGTGTTAGAGTTCCTGTAAAATTTTAGGACAAAAAATTTTATGCCTTTAGTACAAGACATGTTGCAGCTCAGTGCAAAGTTCTGTCTCAAAACAAATGAGGTTTCAATGAAGGCACAAAGCTTTTCTGAAAACATCTTCCCCCTTTATTCCTCTCCAAGAGCTTTAAAAATGCAGTGTCAAGTGAGAAACTTTGATTTTCTAGGGTTTTACAGAAAATATATGTAGAGGTGATGTACAGTTTAATTTTAATGTACAGAGATGTACAGTTTAATTTTAATGTACTGAGATGTACAGTTTAATTTTCACATATCCCTTTTAAAATCCTGACTAATCACCACAGCATTTTACAGTCTCATTAACATCAAAAGGGAGGTGGCAACTCTACCTCTTCTTCTGAAATATATTCTCCCTCTCCATTTCTCTAATGGCACTAAGCCCTTGAGTTATTTCAAGTCTAAGTTATTTGCTTACTTACCTGAAAAACAGCTTGAGAAATGTCCATTTTAAGAGCTCTCCTGCCTAACAGCATCACCACTTTCAGCAATTTTGTCAAAGCATGGCCAGTTCAGCCCAAAGTTTTGGTGGCAGTGAAAAATCACCGACTTCACAAATACCAGCTGACAAAGAGCGAGAATTCTGCATAATTTAAATTGGCCATTACTGCTCTTAATTAAGTGGATATTGAATTGGAATCTCTCCTTACTGCTCCCTTTCCTTTAACATTCAGACACAGCTCTGTGGTTTCAATGACATGGAATTTCTGGAAGTAAGTTTTCTATTTTCCACATGCTGGAGACAGGGTAAAAATGTTGGTTTATCATTTCAACTCAATTAAACAATTAACTTAAGATTCAGAGAGTTTAATTTAAGTGTGGTTCAGAATTTATGATATTTGAGTAGAGGTATAACCCACCTCTGTTATAGTTCCAAGTGTTCCACAAATCTGACAGTGCTTTAGACATGATGCTCTGAAGGATCACATAATCTACTCAATATCAACACTAAACTCTTAGTTCTGTTTCCAGGCCTAAAATGCCTCTTTATTTAAAATTAATTTAAAAATTAGAGAAATGAAAAGACGTGGGCAACAGACTTCTTCCTAAAAATGCAGTTACCATCATTTCCTAGGGCACGGGTTTAACATTACCCATTCTGCTGCTCAGGGTTTTGCCATGAGATCAGTTTTGGTGAAACATTTATCCATTAAAGCAAATTTTTTGTTGATACTTTTCAGACTAAATGAAGCCTTTCCTGGACATTATTTCTCCAGGACACAGGATGACATTTTATGTCAGAGAGAGCAGGAACCCCCAGCAATATCCCCAGCTACTCAATTGGTGCAGGTGCCAATCATTGCTATTCCCCCTTGCACGCCACGACCTGTGAAGGTGGAGGGAGCATCTGTCTCTTGGCTCAGGGAAGGAATAATGGTTCCAAAGGACTTGGATCAAGAACTGCTCCATCCTCCAGGTTCTTGGCACTAAGCAGCAGAGCAAGGCGTGAGTTTAAGTCAGAACTGTCTGACACACATGGGACTCAAGGCCAGCTCTTCTTTAGTCCAGATGAACCAGCTAGTGCTTGTTTTTAACTGGTCCCTCTTTGTTGGGTTTGACTCCACTCCACTTACAAAGAAACACAACTCCAGCTCCAAAAAAGAAAACACACCTTTGTCCCAAGACAAACAAGACACTCTCCTCCCATCAGCCTCATATTCTGCACAATGGAAGGGATCAGCTTTACCTGGAGCAGGAAAATCAACCCCTTTCTTACTTTTTCATCATTTCTTCTCTTAAGAGGAAGAAAAGACATATGTTGCCTGCCAGCCACCCTTAGAATTTGCCTCACAGATCAAATTCTCCAAATGCAACAAATATTTGAGAAAATCTTACTGGAAAGGGGGGGGAAAATAAAATAAAAAAAGAGTGATTTAAATTCCTGCTCCCACTGGAGGGAAGCCCACAGTGAGACCCCAGCAGTGATTTGTTCCTTCTGGCCTGCCAAAACTTCCAACTGCATCACTTACAACCAGAGGCTCCATATGGTGGTTTTGCTCAGCTAGTGATTAGGTGAGGGGACAGCAGCCAAAGGGGCAGTGGGGCAGGGAATTAAAGGTCACCCAGAGGGAGCTCAGTCACCCCACTGGAGCCTGGGACACAGGAGTGGAAAACGCTGATTGTTAGAAACTTAATCATTCTAATAATTTTTCTTTTCTCCCCAAAACTAAACACTTGATTCTCCTGTTTTCCTCTGCTCTATCCTTGCATCTCATTAGGTGGCTCCTGTTTCTAACTAACCTGATGTCACACCCTCATAAACTTCTCTTGCTGTCTTCACTTTCTGTATTGCCTTGCCTTGCCTTCTCTTCTTATTTCCTCTGTTCTAATTTAGGAAGCTTTATTCCACCCCATTCACAGGACACAGGCTGCTGCTCTCAGTTCTGACTTTAAATCCACCCTGTCCTCCAGCATCTGGTCAGATTTGGTGCAGAGGAAATTCTGCTGTGCAGGAACCCGAATCACAACCCTTGCAAGGAGGATCTTCTGTCCCTGCAGTCACACAGGTTTGGACAAGCACTACAGGGAGATACTCAAAGTGTTTCAGAAAGAGCATTTTAATTTTAAATTTGGGAAAGGTTGTATTTTTTTTGCCAATTTTGTTCTTGGCAACTGTTGATCTTCCTTTGCTAACACTTATCATTAAAAATTTAGCAAATATCTAGGCTAGAAAATGTCTGTCAGATTTTAATCATTAGTTACCAAACCATTAGTTGTTAAAAGCTAAAACCCTACTGAGGAGGTTTATACAAATGAATTAAAAGGGCACTTACAAGTGAATGAAAACTTTTATCATTCACTGGATAGCTTTGCATTTTACTGCAATTGTATTAGACTTTCACAGTGTAATTATAGTAGAGATTTCAATGAAGAGCTCAGATACACAGTCCCCTCCCCCTTTTTACCTCCTATTTTAGCAATGACTTTCAACATTTGCTGTAGTTACCAACATAACAAGCTCCACCGTGGCACACACAACAGCAGGGGAGGCAAAGTGCAACGTTGTTTATTAGCAACTGAAGTAATTTTCATTAGAAATCAAATAACTGTAAATGGAAAACTTCACATTTTACATCTCCACCTGTTCCACAGAATCTACAATGCCTTAATTACTGCTTAAATGCAACTGCAATTTTTCAAATTGTATTAAACTATGCTCTTGGAGTTCATGAGACACAAGGTATTAAAACTGAGCTCCCCTCACCTTTCTGCCCTACATTAAGAGCAGTTCAGTGCTATCAGACTATTATAGTTAATTAATGAATTCAGGACAGACAGTGGGCAAGTCCAACAGGATAACTTTCGACATAACCTGCACACAAAGCATTCCTCCTGCTTTGGTTTGCAGTTCAGTTGCTGCAGAGCATCCATCACACACGCTGAGGTTTCCGATGCCTGAGCCCAGTGAACACTGAGGGGTGACCACATCCCACCCCTGCAGCCCCTGCTCCTGCCCAGCCAGTGCAGCACAACTACGAGATATTTTCACTGCCACCTTCTAGGCCAAAACTGAGCTGTGTGTACAGGGAAAAATATTAAAATACTGTTGGGTTTATTTCCTTCCACCTGAGGAAACCCAGAATTGCGTTTAAAACACATGCCTGCAGGTAAGAACAACTGCAAAGACCCTTTCAACTTATTACCAAAGTGGCAATCACAGAATAAAGTGAGAGAAATTGCTGATTAATTATTAAGACTGAAGAGCACGGTTTTAATATCCTCACTCCAGTTCCCTCAAGAGATCACACGAACAGTACAAACTTCACAGGAAACATGAACACGGTGGAACTGGTCCCATCCAACAGAAAACAAGTAAAAGATCAGTTCCCAGAATTATAGCATGGTCTGGGTTGGAAGGGACCTTAAAGATCACCCAGTTCCAACCCCAGATTATCTGGTTCTAACCCCAATGCAGAAAGACCAATTTATTGTCCATTTAGTGACACTTCCCTCAGTGCCCCTCAATGTTCTGCAGGTTTAGGGAGAACCAGAATGAAAATGTGGAAAGCAGGATAGAAAATACAGCTCTCATACATCCCTCAATTTTTGTAGGGATCCATGTGCCAGTATTCAGTGGGATTTGCTGCCAAGCAGCAAGCACAGGTGCCAAATTCAGCACACCATGGACACAGGATCACTGCAGGCATAACCAGGAGGAAATCCCTTTGCTCCCTGTCAGTCTTACATTCCTCATCACGTGCAATAACCAGAACTTCACAAAAAAGTTTCTGTTGAATTTTAAATATATATTTAAAGGGATAACTAATGGCATCTTTCCAGAAGGAAGATTATTTATGTAAAATATCCAGAGGAAACCAGATATCAAACTAGGTGAAAGTATTTCTGCATCAAATTCAGAGCTTCAACTAAAAAAGAAAAAAAGGTTTAACACACCTTATGTTTTAAGTATCAAGGCAGCACCACTTACCTCACAGCTTTGGGACAAATTCAACACATTCTGTGGGTTAAAAGAAAAATAAACTGAAATTCTTTCCACAACTCGAATTACAGGGGCAGCCTCAGCTGTGCCAAAGAGTCTCTGACTGGTCAGGATTAAAACTTACACTGCTCTGTCCCCCAGTGCAGGTGACAACAACAACAGAGAATTGCTGGGAAAGAACAGCTGAGAAGACCCTCTCCTTTTTTATGAGGTGTTTGTACATCAGTTGGCCTTTGAAGAGTTGCCCCTGTTGGCTCCTACACCCTGGGACAGGGATGCTGCCACCTGACTCCACCTGGGCACGTTAGGGTTAAGGAATGAAGCTTTTAATTAATTAAGCTTTCTTGCATGCACCTCCCAGGCTACACTGTCCAATTTGCCTCTTTTTCCTCACCCAGAGAAGCAGAGCAAAAACCTCAGGGCTAATCAATTAGTCCTGTCTTTGACTTTGGGGCAATAAGCCTTTCAGAAAGGTTACTTGCTGTCCCACCCTCTCCTGTGAGCTTCTCAATCCTGCTGGAGCCAAAGGATGTCAGGAAAAACTCCTCTCATGCAGGGAGTGGGACCAGCTGAAGGGTTAGAGGAAAAACCCAAGTGTGAAAGTCCATCACACCATGAAGAGAAGACCCAGAAGAGGAGGAACCCTTGTGTTTCTGTGCACTGAAGGTGGCATTCAGTTATGGGACTGACTTTGTTGTTCCCAGTTCTGCTGGGGGAAGGAGGCACATGATGCAATTAATGCAGTGGGAAAGGTTTCCACCACCGGGTCCCAGAGTTTCCACATTCATGGAGGCAACTGGAGTGGGTTTCCTACCAAAGCAAGTTTGAAATTTTTAGCTAGTACCAAAATCTATGTCTCCAGAATATAAAACTAAGTTATCACTGTATTATCAGTCACATCACGTTCAAAAAGGTGCTAACACTTTACAATTGAAATGAAACAACAAATTAATTCCACATATTTTAATTTGCTGACTTAATTTTGCCTTCTCTGATTTTCCTGACTGAACAATTCACTGTCCTATCTTGAGAGAATGAAACAATTTCCTCACTTCAGTTTAAAAGTAGATTAAAAATATATAATTTCTAAAGGTTTACCTTATTTTTAATTTTTTTTAAAAAATACAGACTTTATTTTAAAAAAAATTTCCAATCTGCACTCTCTGCCTGAGCAATATTTTCTGCTATTAAACTGGAATCCAGCCTTGATGAAGTAACAAATAATTTTCTAATTCATGGATTGAATTAACTGCAGTCATGAGCTTTAAGTAGAGTTGAAGAGGATTTATGATACTCTGGAAGCCTTTGCTTTGCTGGTTACAACAGTGCACCCAGCAGACACAAGACAGAGCCAAGACACACATTTTTCCCAACAAACAGTGGAATTTGCTCTGGTCCCAGCTCTCAAATCAATGTCCCAAGGTTGTCTTGGCCACTACTAACCAAAACCCAGGGAACCCAGGAACCTCCAAAGCATCCTTGCCCTTCCTCCTTGCAGCTTTGCTGAGCTTTAGGACAAGAGGTGATGGTTTAAACTAAAAGAGGGTCGATGCTGATGAGATTTAAGAAACATTTTATGATGAGGGTGGGCAGGCCCTGGCACAGGGTGCCTGGAGAAGCTGTGGCTGCCCCATCCCTGAAGATATCCAAGGCCAGGTTGGATGGGGCTTGGAGCAACCTGGGATAGTTAAAGGTGTCCCTGCCATGGCAGGGGTTCGATGAGATGGTCTTTAAAGGTCTCTTCCAACCCAAACTATTGCATGATTTTCCTGTACCTGCTTTCTGCTCCCCTCTCTGTACGGCATGTCAGGCAAAGAAAGTCTTGGGCATCCCACTGGCCATCTCAGCCTCCAGAGCTGCAGCCCAGGCCAGATCTTTAGGGAATGTGTATTTCCTCCTGTTTGTCCAACAAGAGCTCCTGCCAGCACAAAAAACTTGACCCTGTCTCACAGGGATACCTTTGCAGCAAAGCCTGTCCCTCCTTTCAGCATCTGTCCATCCACACCAGATTAAAGGTGAATGATTGGATGTGATTAGCCCTCACAAGGCTTTAATAAAATAGTCAAGAAATCCATGTAAAGGCCTTTAAACAGAGGCAGTGCCAGCAGCAGGAGGCAATGCCACTTTTGTGTCACAGACTTAATGTCTGCCATCAGCATTTAGAGCAGATAATATGCTGGCCCTGGGAGTGTCAAATATTGTATTTGGGTGATATTTGATGACTGTTTGCACTGGCAAACAAGTCTCAATGCCTTTCTCCATATTGGTAAGTATCCTACCCATTTTCCTGAAGTTAATATATGGATAACTGATCTCTTATGCAAAGCTGGAATAGGATTTAATGAACCTCCATTACTCAAGCTGCACATTTTCCTAAAGATGAAAAATGCCATGTACAATGTATTTTCCTGCATGTGAATAAGCCCATTAATATAGATTTCTGAACAGAGTGTTTCTACTCAGCAATTTTTGCCCTTTGGGAGGCAGAAGGAAGAGGAGAAGGGAGCAGGCACTTCCCCTCTCTCCCCCACATCATCTCCAGAAAGGACCTGCATCAGCTTTGTTATCCTCTGGCTTCAGAGCTGCTCTGAGCACAGAGCCACAACTGCCTCATGAGAAATGGTGAGCAAACCTTAGCTGCCAGCATTCAATGTGGGTTACTGCATTATCTCCCTGCTCTGATAGGAAATGAGAACAGAGAGAGGAACCAAGGCAGTACGAACAGCCAGACCTGCTGTTAGTCTGACACCTTGTTTGCCTCTTTTAATGATTGCCCTCCCTGAAGAAGCCCATGTGAGGAATTAAAGCTGTACATACTAACAAGACATACTAATCTCCAGCCAGATTCTTCAAGGCAAATTCTCTTTCCTCAGCAGCAAGACGTAAGCACTGGGAAAATTACCATTTAGATGCACAAAAAGCTGATTTGCAGCCTCAGCCAAATACCTGAGACACAACTTGGTGTGCTGTTGCAGTTTTAGGATAGGGAGAGCTCAAACTCTCTTTTTCTGTGGAAGAAAAAACTCTTGAGAGCACCATCTCACTCTATGTCATGTTTGCAAAGGATGAAAAAGAAGTTCACGTTTCACCACAGGGTAAGTTCTCTGTAAATACACCATTACAGGGAGTATTGGACCCACTTCAGAGGAGCAAGTATTTTGTTTCCAGCAACTACTTAGTCTGAGAAACCTGAACACCCAAACCAATTCTTTTTAGTTTTTCTAGTGTTACTTTACAAAAACTCTTAATTTACCACACTTTTCTCTGCTTAAAAGTGTATTAAGCAAGTCTGCCTTTTCACTGTATTTCTTGGAATTTCCCATTAATTCCACCCTCTCAGTTCCACTATTACCCTTCAAAATGGATCCACTGGGTTGTGGAGTCTCTGTGGAAACTCCAGAGGGGTTTTCTTCAAAGCTTTGCTTCACTCAAGAGTGTGTCAGGAGAACTCTTTTCCCTTCCCTCTCGCTGCTCAGACAATTACTAGATATCAATGCCAGAATAAGGAACAATTGCAGACACATTTCATAAATAATTTATCAATAATAAGGCTGTACAAACCCTCCTTTTTTCTGATAAACTTTCCTTCCCAGCTGTAGTCCTCAATGAGGTAATTTAATTTTTTTTGAGAGCGTTACTGTTGCACTGCATAAATCCAATGCCTTAAGAAAAAAAACCCCAAGGCAATACAAAAATAAACCAACATCCTCCATCTCTTCCACCCCAGACATCTCACACACTTTCTGGGACTTTGAAAAAGCAGAGTAAAATCCATTCATTCCCAACAGATCATGGGTTAAAAATACTTGAGCACCAAGAGGAGGTTCAAGCCCCTGCTTTGAATTTGGCTTTTGGCCTCCTGCTTTCAAAACAACCTCTCCCACCACTCTTTCAGATGACATTGCTCTCTCCCCAGAACGGACCTGAATTTTCTGAGTAAAAGGACAACAAAAAATCCAAATGCTTTAGAATCAATAGCTCCCTCCCTCCAAAAAGAAAAAGACAGGAAGGTCTGGATGGAACTGACATTTCCTAATGAAACAAATCTGCTGTTAGAAAGTAGCGGGAGGTTTCTCAGTGGAATGATTTGGGATCTCTGAGGCAACATGCTGCAGCCCCAGGTCCTGCTTTTACAGAAACAACCTTAGCCATTAACACTGAAACACAGAGACAAGGCAGGGGATTTGGTAGAATAATGATCCCTCAAAGAGTCTTACAAAAAAGCCAACTCTGCTCTTACTTATTTCACAGGACAGGCCACCAGCTCTGGGAAACTTCATCTTTAGGAGACTCCCCAGACAACCACGCTGTGTCCAACACTGCAAAGCTCCCCCTCCCACCATCTCACCAAACCTTCCCTCTTCAGCCAGCACTGCAACACTCAGTCAAGTCACTGCTCAAGGGAGGGCAGATTTATGTGTTTCCAAATATTTTCCAGGAACACAGAAGGACATCTTGGGTATCCAAACTGATTCAGTAGACTTGACCTCATTCCTCCCTCCCCAAGTCATTCAAGTGACAGAAAAACTACATGTGATCCTCAGAACAAGGACTAAGATCACATAATAAACCCAACAGTGACCACATTTTGTTTCTTTCTTTTTTCCCCCTTAAGTATTTGGCTACACGAAACCCTGCCACCACTTTCAGAATTCTTCTCCTAGGTGATTTATTTGAAAACAAAAAGAACACCCCAAACTGTAATTGGACAGCCAGGAGAAAGGTATAATGATTCAGCATATCACCAAAATCTTCTCAAGAAGACACCAAGAGCTAACTGAGGTTCTGTGTTTTAAAAACCATCCTTTCACAAGAATGTCTTTTATGTCCAAGGTATAGTGGGAAAAGAACCTGCTTAAAAGTTACAAATTCTCAACAGAAACTGCACATAATCTAATTTGTGAAGGCCTCATTTCTAGCAGTTTCAGGTCTACTTAGGTTGTAAAGATAACGCTCAGAACAACAACTCACAGCATTTTAGTTTGGTTTTCTTATTGGCCAGAACAGATAAAAGGGTTGTTCTTGAGAAGAATCCAACAGGATTAAGTGGTCCTTGACTGTAGAAACAGCTGGAGCTGCTTCTGTGAAAGGCTGGTCTTTCTCACCACTGGTGACACCAAACAGTGACACTTCACTATTATTGCACACCCATCCCGTGTGAACAAAGAAGTTCTGATAAAATCCAGGTGTGATGTGGAGTATCCCGAGAAGCTCTCTTTAGCAACCTGCTTCTCTCTTTCCCTCCACAATCTAAGCCAAAAGTAACAACTGAAGAAAACCCAGGAAGGGTTTGTAAACAGACTGTGACCCAAAGGAAAAATTCTTACCTTGAAGCATCAAAGCTGTCATAGGATCCCACTGTGTAGTGTCTGAACAGTTTCTTTGTTCTATCTGTTCGTGTTTCTGCACAAAGAAAAGAGAACTTTTAATACTCTGCATTTCTTTATCAAGTGCTGAGGTATTTGTTTATATTCCCTTACAGTGAATTAACGTGGTTTCAAGGCACTTTGAAAAAAAAAAAATTGACTTTGGAGATTTTCTTGTGTCATATCAGACACATCAAGTGGATAAGGAGAACTTCCTGCAGATCGTGTATCATGTCATTCACAAACTTTAAAGCTGCACTCACATTCTCAGTGGCAAAACCTTCCAGCTCCAGTATTTGAGTCTTTAATAGCTTGGGTTAAGAGGGAAAAGGGAAAAGAAGAGGAGGAGAGAAGAGGAGAGGAGAGGAGAGGAGAGGAGAGGAGAGGCACTAAGGAAGGAAGGACAAAATGTGCCTTTCCTTGCTTTCAGGAGTGCAGCTGAGACATAACTGCAGACATTAATAAAAATATATACATCGTGCAGAGAAATTCAGGCTGAAAATATATGTGCAGGTTGCAGCTGGCTCAAAGAGTAAGCAAGGTATTTCTTCATAGCCATGCACCAATTTGCAAGGTAAAAAAGTACTCAGGAAAAACAGAAATATTTCAATTTATATGAATTTGGTGGAGACCAGACAGCCTTCTTCCTACAGGATGGCCAAGGAGGGAGAAAATATCTATTATAATATGAACCCTCCTTGATAGCTTTGTCCAGGCTTATTTTGTCCCTTTGTCACTCATCTCCAACCTGTATTTTCTACCAAGGAGGCCTTTCCTTTACCTGAGGTTCCAGCTTCTACTGCCCTTATTTCCTGCCTTTCTGGGACACCCAAAAGGACACAGCTTGCTCCAGGACTCACCAAGCCCCTCCCCAGACACCCCCAAGGCTCAGGCAGCCTGGAGCTGCAGGGCTGGAGGACACCACTCTGCTTTTCATGGAATAAGAGCTGTAACTGCTCGAGCTGCAGTGGTACCCAAGGCTCTGCGACAGCTGCCCACAGAGATCTGCCTCTGAACATCTCACTGTGTGGCTGTGGTTCTTCATGTGACGTGAGGCCTTCAGGGAATCTTACAGGTTGTCAAACTTACAAGTTTGGCTTCAAAATCCAATGCCCTGCAGTGACATGGAATGACCTGCATGAATTGCAGTCTACTGAGCAACATTCTTTCTCATACTGTTCTAAAAAATTAGATTAATAGCAGGAGACATAATCAGAAGAAACACATTAAAACATAAACCTGGATTCCACTTGGAGTTTTCCTGCAGCCTGTTTTCAGAAGTCCCTTAGAAATGATTAAAAGTATGATGAAGAATAGTTTGTTAATCTTGAAGCCACTGCTTGAGCCTTAAGGAGCCAGATGTTTCCTCTGCAGAAACTGTTTTCCATAGCATGATATTCCAGTGCTATTAAGAAATACAAAGTGGGTGGGAGGAGAGGAAAGACAGCTTTGTTCAGCTCCTCAGTATTGCAGAGCCAGCATCCTTCAGCTGCAGCTCGTATCTGCTCCCTGGCTCCCCCACTTTGTGTGCCACCACATTATCCCTACAGACCCCTGGACTCCAGGTTAAGGGGTGTGTTTCCCAGTGACTGTGGGAGTTCTCCAAGTCTCCCCTTTCCTTCACCTCTGACTCAGATTCCAGGCTGTCCTATTACACAGCAGAAGTACAGACTTCCAAAAGCTGGGGGAAGGACCAGGGATCTGCCATCATAATGAACTGGATACTGAAAAACTAGAAAGATTCCATTCTCTGACTTGACAAAAGAATACAAAGAACCTACAGGTAATTGCTTTTCTGGATTAAAGCCATATGTAGCACAATAACACTATTTAGGTATATTAGCACCAAGGTTTTACTGGGTTTTTACCCATTCTTGTGCCCCACGAAGGTGAGCACTCTTAATCAGAGTGCTTTGCAGCAGGTTAGGACCACCTAAGCCCAGTAACTATCACAGTTTAAGAAGACTTCACCTGCAGAATCCTTCAAGGGTTTCTTTTTAAACTTGGTTAAGACCAAGTTTAACCAAATATATGGACAAGAAGGGGTAGAAAACATTATTAAGCAGTGTCTCTATTACTGCTTTCTGACTGAGAGGAACATCTGTCACCACAGATGAAGAGTTATTGCATCAAATTGGATGAGTTCAAAAGCTTTTCTAGAATGTAGAACAAAATACCAGGGTTTGCAAAAATGGCTCCATTCCCTCAACGTTGTCATAGAGGAGGAATATCAGTGTATCATTTGAAATTTCTGGATCTCTTGAGAAGCCCACGGTAAATATCACTGTATTTTCTCCTAATATCTAGAGCTGGTTAGAAGACTTTGTCTCTCCAGGCTTTTATCCATCTCTGTGCCACAGCAATAGGACATACCCATGCAGGAAGTGTGAGGATAAAAGTTACAGCCAACAACTCAGGTCTCACAGTATGACAGTGCTGCTCACAGAGTACAAACCACCCGTATGAAATGAAAGCTCCCTCCACAGCCACTGAAACTATCTTCCATAAGAACACAGCATCACCACAAAGCTCTCAGTTTCTCTTATAAAGAAAACAAAAACAAAACAAACAAAACCCCCAAACAAACCAGCAAAAGAACCCAAAACAAAGCGAGGAATAAACCAAACAAAACCCAACCCAAGACAACCCCAAACCAAACAACCTAAGAGTTGTTAACCTATTCTCATCAATTAATATGTCATCCAGGAGCAATGTGAGTCCTGGTTTTAGGAGAGCCATAAAAGAGTGTGCAGGGAACAAACGAAGGTGACACGAAGGTTTGTCCTGGCCCCTTTTCCACTGGAGCCACTGGAGCAGCAGCAGAAATAAGCTGAGAGCCCTGTGCAACATGAATGATAAACCACTGGCTGGTCCTTTATTGGAATCATTTATTGGTGCAGACCCTTCAGCAAGCAACAGGCTCCAACCCTTCCAGAATGTAATGTATAGGGCTCACAGGAAAGTGAGCAGTGAGAAGGTGTGGGTGGAAAACATTTCTTCCTCTTCCACCTTTGGAGAGGTGAGGGTTTCCCTTGACCTACAATCACATGTAGGGCTTCCTGTGGCTGCACTGTGTTAGCCTCATAACTGCCCACAGGGCTCCAGCAGTGCCTGCAGACATCAAAAGCTGGGAAAACCACTGCCATGGAAAGCAAGAAATGAAATTTGGACTCTAATCCACATGGGCAGACAAGGCCACTCCTGCCCTATTTCTTCAGATATTAACACATAACTACTGCTGTCATGTCACAGCAGCCAGCTCATTTACCACGCTGACACTGCTGGTTGTAGTGGATTGCTTACATATTTGATATTGTTTGGAAGAGTAAAGAACCAGGGTGGGGAAACCCCAAAGCAAATTCCTTCATTCCCTTTCCCCTCCCTGCTGCTCCTCACAGGGCATTTCGGTGCCGTGTTTCCAAGGAAACTGCATGGGGATGCTCTGACAGTGGGGATGCTCTGGCAGTGGGGATAGTGTCAGAGCCTTGCCAGCACTCCAGGAAGGGTTTGGAGTGATCCATAGGCTGAACAAAAGAAATAAAAGTGCATCAGTATAATTTAAGTGTGATACTGGAGAGGAAACAGAGAGCAGCAGGTCCCCTCCAAATACCCCTGATGGGGATAGTCTGGTTATTCTGCTGCTCTGACCTGGGTGCTCCACTTGTTAAGCTGGCAGAATGTAAGAAGTGGTTTCAGACTTTTCTAAGCCAAATTCCAACAAGAAAAAAATAGCCTGTACACTAAGAAATGCTTTTGAAACCCAAACATAGCAGAAAAAAAAATTCAAAAAGTCAGAGCCAGAATCCTTCCCTTTGCTCTTCAGTTGGGCACAGTAAATTCAACACTGCATCACCATCCCAAAACATGCAGTTTTCTTCCTTCCCTCTCTCCCAGTGACAGCTCTGAGAGAAGTGACACTACTGCAGTAGATGGTTAGAGATATTCTGTGAGAAGATAGCTTTAGGCACAGCCCTCTGCAACACCCAGCAATGCCAGAGGTTGAGGCTTTCACTCTGCAACTTCTCCTTCCTGTGGGAAAAACACTTTCCCCAACCATTTGTGTTGAGGGTTAGAGCAGAAATTATTCAGAGCAGAAGAGGCTGAAATTCACACAGATAATACAGAGAGGGAACAGAAGATCACTTGTGCCCTCGCGCTGGCCCTTATTGAGATACTTGTTTACAACAACACAGTGCCCCTCTGTTATGAGTTTCTCCTAAAATTGATCCCAATTTGACCCAAAGAACAAGTATATGGGATTGAAAACATCGCTAAGAACAGCATATATTCTTCTTTCTCAAGTATATTCAAAATATTGGCAAATTATCTCCACTGTACAGGAAGCAACAAGTGAAAAAGAGGTAGAAGATCTGGAAGCAAAACTATGTGTCAAAAAACTAACTCAAAGTGGATGTTCTTACCCCAAAACTTGTTTAGTCCCTGTTTCTTCCCCCCACGTGTTAATAAACTAAGCACACCATTGTTCCATGTGCTGTGGGATAGCCAAGGCGCTGGTTAAAAAGTGCTGGTTTAGGTGATCAGATTAACTACAGGCACAGAACTCGAGCACCCACTTGGTTCACACAAGGGCCAGAGACCACTCCTTGAGCCCAAAGTGTTACTGCCAAATCACAGCCTAACAAAGGCTTTGCAAAGCTTTGATTTCAGTGAGAATATAATATACAGCTCGTGTAAATGATGTGTTAAGGAAATAAATGTCTCATTTAGGAAGCCAGAAGCTTTTAGTCCCTGAGGACTCCTCCTATTCCTTCCTTTCTGCGTGTTGTAAGTGTAACTTTCAGATTTTTAGTGATTTAAATCCTCCCTAGTTCAGTGTGCATTTTGCTTCCCAGTAACAGCTGATTTTCATGATAACAGACAGACTATAAACTCTGCTCCAGAAATTGATCAAATTAAAAGATAAAAATATTCTTCATGCCACATACTGTGAGCCTCAATAGCTATTTTCCTTATTCCATTTCCTCCTTAGAAAATGGAGATTCACAATACTGGATTTTTTATTAAATCTGGTACATTAAAATGGTGATAAATGAGAAGATTTTTTAAGCCCATGATACAATTGTTTAACATAATATTGCACATTTCTTTCTTTGAGCACTTATTTGAGCCATAGGAAAGATGAAGTTCAGGGATCCTCCAAATCAAGCAAAGTTGGACCAAGGATTCTAAAAAATGTAAAAAATATGTAAATATCACTATTTTATTTCTGTTAACTGATCACATTGATGCTTCGTTTGAAGGGATAAACCAGGAGGATCAAGAGGAAAATAAATCTCTCGTGAAGGCATTATAAATGGGAACCTAATGAAAAACTTTAATTCGCTGTTCACTTTCTTCTTTTTCAGTTTCTGGATGTTTTGGGGTTTTTTAAACACTCTCAAACAATTTTTCTTCCAGTTAAAGCTGAGAAATAGCCAATCTTATGTGGTTTTTGAAGTTTTTCAGATTTGAGAACAGGCATAAAAATGTCTCAAGGACAACTCCTTGACTGGAATAGCAAATTCTTGGATGTTCTGCTGCCTTTCTCATTTTTTTATTTTTTCCCCCTTTACTAAACCCTGTTTTCCAAAAAAAGAAAGGAAGAGGGATGCTGATTCCCTCCTGCATCCTTGGAGAAAGATTAGCTGGAATACAGTGAATTAGCTTATCCACAAAGGATGCTGAAAATGCTGATGAATGTAGTGAATCAGCAGTTTTGTTTGCAAGAGAAAGCTTAATAACTGAAATATGCAAGTTGGATCTACTGGAGAGGCACTTATGGAAGAACAGTGGCTTTCCCATGTCATTAGTTTTTCCTTTAATTTAACAAAAAGCTCATTTATACCTCAAAAAAACCCCAGCAAGCAGTTGTGGAAACATTTGCTTAACGCCGAATGAGGCGTCCAGAGCTTGAGAGGGGGAATTAGTGTTCTTTTAACAACTTTGCCAGCTCTTTTTACAAATCTCTGGGTCTGTGGCTCTTCCCTCATTTGCAGAATATTTTCCAAACGTGGCAATGGTTCCTTGAGCTTTCCCTAAGCATTCCTGGTGGGTTTCTGGGGGTCTCCAGCCCCTCCTTTCCAGCCCATGTGTGGCAGAGCAGATTTGTGCCCATGGTCTCAGTTCACATGGGGATTAGCCCACTCACAGGCACAGACACAGAGACAGGACTGGGTGATGCCAGCAAACCTGCAGAGCAAGTATTTTTTCCCTCTTTGCTTTAAGATTCCTTTTACAGAGTCTTGCTGCTTGAGCTGGGTTGGGAACAGACCTCAGAGTTGCCAGCCTTGGTCCTTGGTCCATTTGCACAGTTTGATCATTGCTGAAACGTGCAGTTTTTACAAAGCCAGGCCAAAAGAAAGCCACTTCAATGCACTTTTCTTAACTTTTCATTGTGGACTGACAACATGTACTTCTGCTTCATAAAAGCCACTTCTCAGTGCCCACCCCGAATTGCTCCTGCACACAGAAATAGAGGCATCTTGTTTTTCAAATTTAAGCAGAAAAAAGAAGCCGTGATGTGTTGCCTGCTGGCAATATCATCTGTTGCAAACATCACTTATCCTGAAGGTCAGGAAGGTTTGTACAATTACAAAGCCCAGGTAGTGAGATGTTCCAGTTCTCCAGAACTGACTTGCAGTACAAATGTTTTTTTATTCATAACACCTTATTTCATATTTTTCATCTTTCCAGCAAATATTGCAAGTATTTCCTGCAAATATCTGTGTTCTCACTGGTAACAGCAGCATAATCCAACCTGATGGCCTGGAGCAAAGGGCAACAGTCAGGTGAAACTTGGCTTAAGAGTGAGGGGTTTATTTTCACACTCAGTAGGTGTTAATTTTGCAGCCCCCAATTTCTGCACACGATGAACTTCACACAACAGGAGCTTCCACTATTTCAGTAGATCTCATTCACTTCACATCATGAAAACATATCTGTGAAACACACCACTACTGAGACCAGGCAACAACATGCTTAGAAGTGGCAGCAAAGTCGAGAGAGACTTTAATGGTTGGAATGCAAACACACAGATCAGTGTCTCCATGCTTTTACTTATGGCCCTAAAAAGACAAAACAAACAAACCAATCTCACCCCCCCCACACACACACCCATAAGGAAGAAGCCTGGTCTAGTCCACATTTAACCTAAAAACTTAGAGGAAAAAAACTAAAATGAAAAAAGTTTTAAAATCCAGTATTTTAAAGCTTGACATCTATCTCATTAATTTTATATTATTTTTTCTTATAATATTAAGTAAATTAAATAATTTATTAAATATAAATACATCATATTCTCTAAACTTCTAGCACAATTTCTTGACTTTTGCTAAAGAGATGAAGTTTTGCAGCCAGAAGCTTTCTCTCATTTCAGTAGCAGTACAGAGTAGCAGATAACAATGTTCAGTCACTTTGACTCAAACTTAGGGAAATTCCTTAGATGTTCTGGGATGCAACTCTATTTTCTTGTGTGGCAGGAGCCCCATGACATGGATTATTCCTACCTGAGACATGTGCACAACCACACAAAGGCAACCAACTGCTTTGAAGAAGGTCATTGTGCACTCTAAGGTGGAAAGAACAGATGGGGAATTATTTTGGGCTGAGTAAGGAAAAACAGGCCCTGCAAAGCCATTCTTCTACTCCATTTCAAAAATCATTAATTTTCATGTACTGCAAGTTTCAACAAGAGTTATTATGGACTTTTATCATCAATGGTGATACAAATGTTTCCCCTCAATTTCCTCCCTTGCAGAAGCCTCATCCAAGTCTATTCCTTTGCCAGCTGCATTCAGGATCAATGGTCTGTCAAATGCTCTCACTTCAATAATAGATAAAATTTGGAATACATAAGAAGCTGTCATGTGCTGTGCATGGGAGATACTTCAAGGAACCTCTTGATCTGTTTCCTCCCCAGCCCTCCCTGACATGCACAGGGGGTTCAGACCTCTGTTTGCCAGGCTGGCACTCGGCTACCAAACCAAACCACTCCTACTTCTTCATTTCCTGCCATCAAACAGCCCCTGGACTGCTCTGAGAGCCCAACAGGGACACAAGAACAGCATTTTTAATCCTTTCTGTTCAATCAGCCCTATGGACAACTCACTTGTCCCATGCCAGACACTGATTTCCCTTTGCTTTACCAAGGGCCACTGAATTCAGGGACCTGGAGCCCCCAGTTCCCTTGGAATACTTCAGACATTGGTCCTCAACAGGAGCTGCAGTGACAGGACAAGGGGGAATGGCTTCAAACTGAAAGAGAGTAGGGTTAGGTGGGGTGTTGGGCACCCTGGCCCAGAGAAGCTGTGGCTGCCCCAGCCCTGGAAGTGCCCAAGGCCAGGCTGGAGCAACCTGGTCCAGTGGAAGGTGTCCCTGCCTGTGGCAGGGGGTGGCACTGGATGATCTTTGAGGTTCTTTCCCACGCAAACCATTCCAGGATTCTGTGAAAAATGTCTCAAAGAATTAACTCCCTCACTGCCCTGCATACATAGACTGCATTTTTTCTTAAGCCTCTTCCCAATTCTGCCCAAATTAGCCACCCTAATGTCATGTAAAGACAGTGTGCATCCTTTAGGTATTTCAAAGCTGAGGATCATTTACAAGCACAAGTTACCACTAAATACCAACCAAGAAAAAGCCAAAATCTTCACTCAGTATCTTTTCCTTCCTCTGCCTTGATGGTGCACATGGACTTTACAGTCAGAATTTCACTGTGGATAAAACATTACCAAAACCCAACAGGCATACAGAGAATTGCCTTGTAACTTTTACTGTAAGGCCCTCAGGATAATTTATAATTTAATATTCTACCTTCAGTCAGAGCTGACAAATAGCTCAGGGCTGAATGTTGCTAAGCAATGTTGCACCCAAGTTTACACAGGACCAGGGAGGGGAAGATGAGAGCGGAACAAGGAGATGCAGACGTGTTCAATTCCCTGCTTAACAGGAAAAACTTCTGCCTTGCCACACTGTTGTGTTTGGAATATAACCCTAGAGTACAACACAAAAATACAACAGCAAAATTACTTCAAAACACCACCTTTAAGGAAGCAAGAGTACAAAACTTTATTGACTGAACTTGTGATGCTTCATCAGAATACACAGACATGACTGCATGTGGGTATTATAATAAACCAAACTATATAATACATATAAAATACAAACATATATCTAGATACGCTTAGAGATGCTTTGTATTGATGACTGTCATGAAACACAGGTTTCAGAGTCACAGTACAGGCTAATTAGTTTTCAGAGAGGAATGACCAGCCCATTTCAAATTACCATTTGAGCATTGGTTTGAGAGCCTACTGCTAGAGAACCTCCACTGATATTCTTGTGGATATTCAGGATGACTGCAGGATGGAAGGACCCAAAGCTGGAAGTATTCCTGCCTTTTGAAAGGTATGGAAGGTGCTTGCCCTTCCAGCATGTGTGTAGACACATAAGGGCAATTACTTTAAAAGGACACATTTGAAAATCTATGTGGCAACCTTAAACACTCCCAGAAATCAGAACAAACTGCTGAGAACGCTGCGAACTGAGTTCTCCTAAGAAAGCACTAAAAACCAGATTATCAAAGAGATCCTCTGTGTCAGGCAGTGCGTACTCAGATTGCCTCAAATACTGAGAAAAGCAATAGTACTGTGCAAAGTTTTTAAAAGTACCTTTCCATATGTTTTTGTGACAGAGGTCACTACTTTATTTATATAAAACCTTTCCATTTCTGCCACCACCACTCCAAAAATCAGTCAGCCTCCATTAAAGGTATACAAAATACCTCCAGAAAGGAACTCCCTCCTTGGACCTGGACTTCTCGGCCACAGTTTCTAACCAGCTTGCTTAGATTTCATGTGCATCCTCACGAAGAACAACATCCCAGATATTTCATTTCAAAATGTACTATTTTACCCACATTAAAAAAGTGGAAGCTTCTCTAGAAATGCAGGATTTGACAAGTGCTGTCAATGCTGCTGGCAACTATCCTTCCTTTGCAGAGAACAGCTACAACAAGAACCCCAAAAAGGCTGACCACAGCCCAGAAGGTTTATTTTCCACAAGTTCTAGGCTGAGGCTCCAAGCCCACGTCCTTTCAGCTCCACACTGTACCAAGAGCTTTTTTTTTCCCTGCTGCAGGTTTCCATGGAAATGCATCAGTCACTAATCTAAATAAGTGCGGCTGAAGGACGCCTGAAAACCTGGAGCAATTACGCATGTCATTAGAGGGAGAGAAAATGATTCAACCCAGCTATTAGGAATGTGGCACAGCTATCACTTCTATATTTTGTTGCAGTGTTCTAAAAACAATGCTGCTTTATTTTTTTTTTAAACCCACTCTTTTGCTGCCTGTAAGAGGCCAAAAAAAAAGGAAAAACAAAAAAGGCAAATCAATAAAAATACTTCTCACGTAACAGGCACTCAGTGAAGTCAGACCGTATCAGTTGCAAAACACAAATGGAGTTAATACCATGCATTTGTTTTGCATTGGTACCTGAAAATTTCCCTTTTCATTCCTGGTCAAAGATACTTCACTTTAGTCATTTTGATGACTAATAAGAAAGCGAATACTTTAATCTGCATTAAAGGAGTAGTGAGCCTTAAAAAAATGTGCTGCAAATAGAATTTCTGATTACTACAAAACAGAACCCCCATCTGTAACCACAGCATGCAGGTCAGGCGTAGCTGAACCTCTGCTTATCACAGAGCTGTGGGATCATTCAGATTGGGAAAGCCCTCAAAGGTCATCAAGTCCAACCATTCCCCCAGCACTGCCTAGGCCACCATGTCCCCAAGTGTCACATCCACATGGCTTCTTTTAAGTGTCTCCAGGGATGGAGACTCCAAACCTCCCTGGGCAGCTATGCCAGAGCCTGACCACCCTTTCCATGGAGCAATTTTCCATTATATCCAATTTAAACTTCTCCTGTCCCAGCCTGAGGCTGTTCCCTCTCCTCCTGTCCCTGTTCCCTGGGAGCAGAGCCCAGGGAGTTGTGTGGGATGAGAAGGTGCCCCCTGAGCCTCTTTTTCTGCAGGCTGAGCCCCCCCAGCTCCCTCAGCCACTCCTGCTGCTCCAGCCCCTTCCCAGCCCCATCCCCTCCCCTGGACTCGCTCTTTGCCCTTGATGACACTGAAGCACCACTGGCAATAAACTCCAATTATTTAGATTCAAACTCACAGCATGTAAAAATCAGACTGAGGGGAAAACAAAGGCGGGGGCACATGTATACATTAAGAACACTTAAATATCATACTAAACACCAGCCTGAATATATACATTATCCTTTATGTTAGCTTTTAGTTTGTTAGTTCTTACAGTTTCACATAAATGTCTTTTCTTCATCTGCTAAAGCCTTCAAAAAATGAGCAGAAAGTAGGTTTTTCTTCTCAAATCTGACAATCTTTTATCTGCACCTCAAGCCAGACCCTTTCAAGTTTCATGTTGTAACACTTAGTGGAATCCAGATTAAGAATTTATTTTAAAAGTGACAGTAAAATTGTTATGAAAGTCAAGATTTTAGACTTCTCCTATGACAGAAACTTAAAAAGTTTTATTTATAACACACTTTGAAACCCTCAGGAAATCCAATGGCATGAATGAATCACTAGAAAATTACATGGGCTTTAAAAAATGAACAATAACCAGTCCAAACTTACCAACTTACCAAAATCCAATCTCAGTGAAGATTAAAGCAAAGAATGTCTGATTAGACACAAATTTGGATTAATATTTGAACGTGTAATTGCAGGAATATACAAATATTGCAAAAATTAAATATCGTATAATTCAAATAATGCTATTAGGATGAAATCCTCTAAATTGAAGTGAAAACTATCACGGTGAATAGTAAAAGACAAGCTTATTACTACGGGTCAACATTCCTAAAGTCACCATGACTTTTTAACTCTTGAGGGTGTTTCTCCTCAGAACAGCTCTGCAATTTAGGGAACGAGGTACCTGAGGCACAGGGAGTGAAAACAGCACACCAGAAACTCCAGCAAAAGACAAAGGAAGGCAACAAACCTGTTTTAAAGCTATTCAGCTGGAAAAGCTCTTTAAGTTTGTAAATTTAATAATAAAAATGTATACTTGCTGATTGTTACAGAAACGTCAAAATGTATTTCTAAGGTGTCCAAAGGTTATAAAAGTAGGAATGGCAAAATAAAATCGTTCTAATTTCCAGATGTCTTTAAGTCAAAATGACTAATTCTTGGAAGCAAGTAGTGATATGAAAATGAATTCTCTTAAGACTGATATGTTCCTGAATCTCCATTATGTTTCCTGCTTAATGCCTAGAAACTAATAAGAAAAAACTAATTATGTTGCATCTTTGTGCTTATGAGATTTTTGGTTATGAGATTTGTAAAATGTCCTGACCGAAGGAACCAAACACTCTGTGAATATCACTCATGTGGAAAAATAAAAATGGTGTAAAAGGCTTGAACCTCCCAACTGACTTAGGGAAGCTCCCAAAACCACTTTCAAATCTGAAAATGTGAAAACATGGCCTTGACATAACAAAAACTTGTATATTGTGGACTTTGTGACCTCTAAAGTTTGAATGGAAATAGACAAATATAGAGAAGTGGAAGAGACTTTGAATTTGTGAACTTTTGTTTTGCAATAGTGTCTCAAATACAGGATGTATTTAATTGGGATGTCTACTCAGTAGGTTTATTCCTCTCAAAATATAATTGAGTGCATTAAACCCACCTGCATTAGCCATCTCTCTTTCCTTGATAATCCCATTCCCACCTTCTCACTCTGCTCCCTCTCTTTAACTCCTTCTCATATAAATTGCATCTCAGCATACTCAAATTTAATCCTCAAAGAGACCATGCAAATCTAATCCCCCAAATATATCATTCCAAAATCCCATGCCATTTTTTACCATAATCCTGCACACAGACAGCACAAGGAATAATAACCTCACACTGATAATGATTTGCACAGCTTGAAGAGTTCTTTTGACACTCACAGTGATCCAACTGGTTAAACAATCCTGCTTTAATACATCACTGTCTAATTACTCTTCTAGGGCACTACAAGTTATTGGCAAACATCACAATCATTTTAGGAGAGAAAGGACAAATAACTGCTTTTAAATAATCTTCTTCCCCATCACACAACCTGAAGCTGACAACTTGTCACCTCAATGACATTATGATGGCAAAATTGTGAGATAATATTGGTGGAATGAAAAAGCCTCCTCTAGAAACAGTGAAGAGGAGAAAGGCAGCTGAAGGCAGGCTTGCTGTTGACAGGACAGGATTTGTAGGGAAATGCAGTTTTGCCAGCTTTAGGTGCATTTTGCTACCAGGAGATGAGCTGATCCGTAATTCCCATTACTCCTAAGACCCCATATATTCCCACAAATGCTCAGACCTCTGTAGGATTCCTCTGGAAGCTGCCGCAGGTTGACAGCCACTTCCTTTTCTTTTTCCAGAATGAATTCCTTTTCCATGTTGGCTTGCAATGACAGAAATCCATGGAGAGAGTGTGTGTTGCCAGCCCCAGCCCAGCCACAGCAAGGTGTTGCAGGACTGAGCAGCAGCAGCTCTTCCCAGAACTAAAGGAGGAACAGCACTTTTCCAAGTTTTTCTCAGCAAAAATGATTGTGGAGAAAATGAAATGCTGTTTGCACGTATCAGTTGCTAATCCTGTCTGGAGATACAAAACACTCAAAATAGGCAGCAACTAAAACAACCTGCCTCCCATCCGGGGGTATCCCAGGTAAAGCCAGTAATCCATCATTTCATGTTGGCAGTGTTTACTTTATTGAACACACTTCAAAGACCTGATTTCGCGCCCCCCCCCCCAGATGTTGTGCTGAATGCCATCTGCTTTATTCCTGAAGGAATAAAAGCCATTATACATCTTGCTTCGAGATAAAGTGAAGCAGAATGGTCCTTATTTAACCAAAACAAAGGAATGAGTAGCCTCCTGAAAACATAATTAGCGGTCTAATGAAATGGACTTCTTTACCTCAAAAGTCAGAGGAGTAAAAGTTAGTGGGAGGAAAGACAAAGCCCCATCAGCTTTGTGGAAAGCACAAAATACAGACAGGAGAAAAATCCTCTAACATAAATATATACACATATATATATATATATATAACATATTTATATATATAACTTGATTTATAAATAAACTACCATTAAAATGTACATTTACAATGGATATTTGGAAAATCCTGGAGGAGATTTATGCCACAGTATTTCCAGTTTTACGTTGTTTCTCTCTTATGAATTAATTTGATTTCTCTCTGTTATCAGAGTTAATAAATCCGTTTCTAGACTAACCTATCCCTGAGATTTTGCTCCCTGCAGTTGTAACTGCACAAACCAGCATTTCCTGCTGTCACCTCCTCTGGAAGGGGCACTCACTAAAGATTGCAGAAAACCAACAAGCACACCTAATTTTTGGCATTTCCCGTGCCCAGAAGCAGCACAAACCACTTGGGAAGAGCAGCAGCAATTAAAGAAGATGAGATCTCCTGCCCCGTGCAACTCTTTGGAAGCAGAACTCAGCTGCAGGTTTATTCAGCTCAGCAATTCGTGGCTGCGGCTTGGGACACAATCCCAGAATTTGGTTTCTTCCCTTCACAAAAGCAAGGCTGTGGACACTGGGAAGGCCCAAATTATGCCTTTGACCACCAAAGATTTCAAAGACATTCCCAGGATAACAGCAGGCAATTTGGTATTATTTCTGCTCAGTTAAGCAGAGCAGAGATGGGGTTGTATCACACTCCAATCTATTTTACAGTTTCACACAGTAAAATCTTGTGTCGCTCTCTTTCATGTTTCCTTTAAAGTTTTCTGTAGCAGTTACTCATTTCCAGAGTTATTTCCCTGCTGTACAACATCCTGCATGGCCATTAAGCAGCTATTAGCATTGTGTATTTTACCTTGGCATTTATATTGCATATAAAAAGATGAAAGAACCATCAACCACTCTCTTTTTGTTTATTTCTAATTCACTGACTATATTTCCAGTAAATTATGTGAACTAATGAAATCTCCCTATGTATAAACCCCATATTTATTACCTGTGGAGAAGACTACAGAAAATGACATGTAATTATTTATGTCAGGCCACAATACAGACAGTATCTGACAGGCACAACCAGCCTCTGATCCCATGGAATGAATTAAGAGGCACGAGAGACCCACCCAGAAGAGGGTTTTTTGTATGACAGGATTTATTTTTTTTTAGGGGTTTCCATCACAAATTTAAGGAACTTCAGTAAATATTTCCACAAATTATACATTTTTCCTTCCCTATTTCCTGTACACTTCATAATTTTTAAGAGGCAACATCACAACAGTTACAATGAGAAACCAGATATTCCTTTCCTTGGTGCCTCCTTGTAGCTGAAGGAAATAGGGAACAGCAGGTTCTGCTCCAGGAGTTGGATAAATCAAAACTTGGATTAATGAAAAAAAAAATAAAAAATGTGTGCATTTATTCCAAGTGCTTCACATGGCACAACAGTTTCCTCTGTTTGTCTCTTCCATGATTTATCACCCATGGATCATCTATACCTGCCTGAAACCAAATAGCCACCAGTACCTTCCCCCAACACAAGGCATTGAAGACAACTGCAGGAATATGCAGACACTGGATCAGGAACCCAAAGTCCCTGGGAATTGTCACTTTTATACCATCCCCATGGTCTCCCTTTAACATCGTTTCCCTCACACATTGTCCAGAGACCCTTCAGTCTCATTTTCAGTGACCTCCAGGCAATATTTATATTTTTGTCCCATTTTTTCCCCACATTCTTCACCTGGCCAAACGAGTCCAGGTCATTGCCAAACCTCTCCAATTGTTATCAGAACTTCCCTTCAGCCTGATCTTCCCGTGTGTCCCCCAACACTGTTTGAGCAGCTCAAGCAAGTTATCCGAGCTTTTTGCCTCTAACACCCACATGTTCTGTGTTGCAAGAAAATAAGCAGCTCCTTGGGCTGTATTTAAAGCTGTCTGTTTTATGAGTGCACTCCTTTCACTCAGAGGAGGAGTGATTGCACACTGCCTCAAAGAGACTGGGAGGGAACAAGCACACAGTGGGATGAAGGCAATATGAATTATATTTTACATGTTTAGAACCCATGCTGGTTTCCACTGGTAAAGCTTCAGCCTATTTTATTTTAAATGAATGTATTTTTGTGTTGTTAGTTTTCAAACAGTTTGCACACTGCTGGGGTAACCAATCTATCATGTAGGTAACACAAAAAAATAGTCTCTTTTCTCCCATAGCAACCAGGAGTAAATCAAAAAGAGGTCCCTCATGTGTTGCTTATGAGGAAACAATTTTTTTGAGATACTACAGCATCTTGGGTTCAAATCCATGACAGACCACCTCTGGCACAGGCAGTTGATACAACAGCCAAAGGGTTTAACTCCTTTGGGAAGAGGGCAAGAGATGATGAGCAGCTCAGGCTGGTCACTTGAGAGAAAGCACTGACTCCTGTTCTGAGGATTGCCCTGTGAAACACTCGGATGGAAACACCGGGAATGGCAGAGCTTCCTGGAGTGTGAGGCAAGAAAAAAGAACACCAAAACAAAACAAGCTGCATGGAGGAGCTTTTGGAGAATAAGTCTGAAGGAAGAGCCTAAAGATCTGAGCAGGCAAAGTGAGGGAGAAGAGTAAGGAGGGCAAGAGACAGACAGGAGTTGTTGTGCCTTTGGGATAAGCAGGAAAAGCTACAGGAAATAAGGGATACCAAGCATGATCTATTGGAACTATTACAATCATGGCCAGGAAGAATTTGTCTTCAGAGAAGGGTCAGGAACTAAGCTCAGATATTAAGAAAACAAGAAGGAAAACTATGGAAACTCATTTAATCTTTCATTTTTTAGAGCACAGTTCCTCAAATATATTTAGAGGGCTATTATCATCGGTTTACAGAACAGAACATAGAAAATAGGAACTATCAATAGCCACAAGGATTCTACATAACAGATGCAACCTCTGTTGACTTCAGATGACATGAAAATGTTTAACAAACACTTTATTGCATTCAAATCCCAGTCCCTTATACTCCTACTGTTTCTTCCTTGGCTTAAGAGCACTGGCACCGATTGAGATCCCCTCACCTTCATCCCTTACTGGGAAAGAGATTAGCATTACCTTCAAATAATGAGGGTTTTGATAACAGCTGTTATTTATACATAAAGACATGAAAAGGTAGTGAAATTTGTAAGGATTAGAGTGCTGGACATCATTTTTCTCTGCTGCAGAAGTTGTTTAGGCATTTGGTTCAAAACTGCAAAGTTCCTTGGCTGTTATGAGGGCACCTGAGAGGCTGGCACAGAGAGAGGCAGCAAATTAATGCTCTGGAATCTGAAAAAGCTGAAGACCCAAAATCTCACCAGCTGTTCTGAAAAATTCAGGTGGTACAACCAGCACGAAAAGCAGAGTGTTCCACCTTAGCAAGCCCTTTCCTCAGTGCCAGAGAGGCAATAAAACCACCTGGCCGAGCAGCCCCAAGCCCTGCCTGCAATAAACCACTTGTACTCCACGGCACAGCGTTCACAGCCACTTGAGCTACTTCAGCTCTCATTTTGAATTAGGACAAAATTGATGAGTCAGAGCTGACACACGGAGAAGAAATCAATGCTGACTGCTTTTACTCATCCCAAAATATGCCACTGACTGGGGGAAGGCTGAGCAGCCACTCGGTACTCAGGGCTTTTGCTAGGGCAAGGGGGTGTGTGATTAGTCCCCAAATCCTGCGGCTCTGCGATAGTTTTGCTGCAGGTTTTATCAAGAAATGGTCCTTGGGTCTAAGTGGGATTCCCGATGAGCTTCCGAGAGGTTGGTTATTGTCACATTGCACACACCCCCCCCCTTCTGCAGCCGTGGGAGAGATAATGTGAGTGAGGAGCTCCACTCCACGAGTCTCCCCGCAGTTCTGCTCCACAGAGAGCTGCTCTCAGGGACTGGGCTGCGTGCAGAACGAAGTGCTTTGGAGGTGGGATCTTATCTGGAACATTTCCCAGTGATTGATTATGGTCTCTGAGGAATGTGAACACAGCACATGACAGATTTCCTAGATCTGCAATAATCCGTAACATGAAAGCATATTTCCATAGATACCATCTAGGGAAATGTTCAAAAAACCTTTACACATTATTATTAGAACTCAAGATAAACCACACTGCTTAGCAAGTGAAGCCTCTGAAATAAGAAAAGCAGAGTAAAATGCTTCCCTGCCCTCTTCTCCTGCTGCCGTGACACGTCCTTCCTTAGGCTGTGATACCCGGGCTGTGAGAGCGGACTGAGATGCGGCTGAGCACAGACGAGACATCAGAGCCCATTCCCCCCAAATTCGGTACCCAAAGGTGCCATCTAGTGCCCATGTGCCGAACCCACAGCCGCTCCCACCGGCGCCACTCTCACCGCACACAACTCCATGCGCATCTTCATTATTCTCTGTGTGTGTGAGAGAAACACAAAGGGTAAGTTCTTAACCAGGCTATTTTTACTCCAGGACATCTGACATCCCTCAGCACATTTGTCACTTCCTCCGTGCTCCAACTACTCCATCCGGAACGTGGCTTCTCTCCCACTGCACATTTTTAGGGTAATTGTCTCCTTATGCATCTACAAACAGAAGAACACCGAGGCATTTATGGTCTCCCAGCATTTTCGACACAGGAAAGATCCTCTTGGCCCTGCTACCCAACGCTCACATACAAATCTGAAAGAGCCCCATCAGCACCCTGGCCAGCTCTTGTCTCCTTTGAGGGTATTTTGTGATGTGTTCGTGAAGTCTGTAGGATTTCAGTTCCCTTGCTTATCTTTCCTTCCCTCCTGTAGGAGACTGGCAGTGTGTCATGCTCAGAATAACAGCAGAAAGTTCAGTATGCAAAAATATCAGAATCAGGACAACACAACAGCTCCATCTGAATAACATTACTAGAATTTCCCTATTTTAAAATACTCCTATTTTTTGCTGCTGGTTTTCTCCTGATATTGGCTAACAGATTTGCCTTTTGATTAACAGGCTAATTCTTACAATGCTCTTCTTCAGGTTAATTTTGATTTTACTTGGGAAAAAAAAGTAATCTTTGGATGGCAGGTAGCAGGAGCGGAGGTGAGCACTGGCTTCAGCAGCACTCAGAACACGGGCTGGCCTAGGAGGATGCTCATCCCAAACTTTGGAAACAATAAATGCAGAACCAAGTCACATTCAGCTGTCACAGGAAAACCTCTCTGGGGATGGCTCTTTAGAAAACTTGTTCTTTGGTAACAAAGGGAAACTCCTGGAAAGTCCTCACACTCTTGATTAAATTGCAGATTAGGAAATACAAGAAAAGGTTTTTGCCCAGTACCAGGATAGATCCACCAGAACATGTATGGATAAAACTGTAATACTGAAAAAACAGTGTTACCATCCTTTTTCATTGTCAGGCAGTGAATTAAGACAAACTCCTCATAGAAAATATGCCTATTTACACAGGGATTTACCCTCCTCTGTATGGCTACACTATAAAGCACCAGAAAAAAAAGTGTACCTAAATGAAAGAGAATTCATCTAACAAACAAAACCCTGATAAAAGCTGCAGTGCTCTCTGGGCAACAGTTCTAAGGGCTGGCCCAGGAAGACTCAGGAGAAAGGAGCCCCTTGTCATGCGCATTTTTTTGGCACACTGGTGGTGACCTTCTCTGAAGCCCAGAAGGGATTTAAACAGGGGGCACAGAAGAGTTGTACACACACAGTGCATCCAGAAGTGAAATCAGAGAATGAAATTCCAGCTTTGATTGTGTCTTCTTAAAATTCTGGTACTGAAGGTAAAGATAATTGATTTTCTGTAAGGAAAAGATGCAATCAGCACGTCAGGAATGTAGGAAGGCTCCTGAATATTGATACTCCAGACAGAGATACCAGAACAGGCAGAGTTATTGAGAAATAATTCCTAACCAGATGCTTCAGGTTTTACTATCCTAAGGGAGTTAATTGATTTGTGTAAAGCAATATTTTAACTCTAAGAAGGCTTGATTTACATATTGTCATCAAATCATTACATACACTCATTGAATGCATATAATAACAATTCAAAATACGTTCTTGGTTCTGAAGTGTTGAAAAATGCTGAGCACTGTCTCAATTTTCAGTCATGATTAACACAAGGATGAGAAAAAAAACAATACAAATTGTTGGGGTTTTCACAGTCACATAAAAGCCTGTTTGACCATATAGGAAAAAATGCAAAGTCACCAGTAAAACCTGACTTAGGGCATCAAAAACAAGTGATAAAGTATTTATGGCATGCTCATGTTTCATAGGAGGGAAATCACAATGTTATATTGTGCAGGTTTTACAGAAAACATTTAAGATGTATCTTTGCAAGCTAAAGCCTTTCCTTAAAAACAAACAACTTTAGCAATCATATATGTTTAAAATTAAAGCTTTACAAATGTCTTTTATCGGCAGTGATACAACTTTTAGGTGCCCTAATGCTCGGTATCAGCCTTATTTCAGGAAAAATGCTTCAGAAAAAAACAGTTTCCAGGAAATCACTGGTCTCTGACGTTCCTGAATAGCAATAATGTTAAATCATAATTATTCATAGATGTTTGTGAAAACATTAAAGCTGCTCTTTCATGTTTCAGGGGGTGGGATGAACTGGGTTCTTATTTTCATTCTCCTTTAAGGGACATATTTGCAACTTTTGCCTTAAAGCTTGAGTATAAGAGACCACTTGGGCAAAACTAATTTAATTGAAAGGCATAAAGGTAGAATGGATTAGAACAATTTGAAATCAGAATGACAGGCATTAGGGCAATTTAAATTCACACCTGCAGTTCAGAGTACTTTTCATGATACCCACAACCTTTTTGTGACTCAAATATTCTTTGTTATTCTAGTCTGTCTCCCAAAAGGAGCCCAAATCCGGATTGATGATAGGGCTGGGTGAGGGCGTGCCAGACTGGGAATTAAGTAATATTCAGGCCATAATCATTTCAAGCTTATTTATTTCCATTCAAAACTATTCCTTGTTTAACAGGCTCTTGTGGTTGAATGCTCTGAAATGGTAGTTGAAAGTCAAAGCCTAAATCTGCCACTTAGTGACAGGTTGCGTCATCCACAGCCTGCACTGTAAGAGGTTTTTCCAGGGTTAATCTGCAAGTTCTGCTTAAAAATCAAAACAACCACTGTCCTCCCAAACGCTTCCCAGAACAGGATCCCAGCAATCAGGGATAAATGGTATTTTCAGCCTACCCATTTCAGTATGCAAGTAATCTCTTTGAGCTATCTGAAACACGAGGATTACTAAGGGGAAATCCTTGTTGGGATGAATCCTATTAGAAAGCCCAGATCCTGTTCCCTGTGTGCAGGAACTACCTGTGATACCACCAGCAACTCTTCCCTTTCTATCCCAAGCAGGGATGGGAGCAGCCTGTTGCACACAGGAGGCTGACACACTAATTCAGCAGGCAGCTTTAAACTGGTTCTCCAGTAACCTGCCTTCTGTAAAGCGAATTTCATTGAGTTAACTCAAACCAAATAGTGGGAGCATGAAAAGGGTAAAAAAAGCCTTCCTTACTGGCACAGTTGCTGTGACTGTATGAAAAGCACAGTTTGCTGAGCTGGTGGTTTAAACTAGTGGTTTAATCCATGCCTTTAGCAAGGCTGGAATAAATGTGTGAACCAAAAAGCACCTCTACCTGCGAGCTGCTCCCAGACCCGTGTAATGCCTTGGAAAAGACTCTGCTACACTACCAAAACTCAGCTTTCTGTGCAGAGCTGCCCTGCTCTCCCTGCATATTCATATCTCACACGTGCACAGCTGACTGGAATGTTAGTGAGAGCAAGTTTGCCCCTTTGCCCACTCCAAAGGCAAGTGACAGTGGCCCACAGAGGAAGAGACCTGACCACAGAGCCCTGGCAGGAGTTTGCTCAGCCTGCCCTAGCCTGGGAAGGTGTTAGTCCCAGCTCCTCCCTGGACAGCATTCTCTGGGATTCAACAGGAATGCACACGGACATGACCGCTGACCCAGGAAAACGCCTTCCAAAGAGGTACTTTTAGAGCAAAACTAACTTAATTCCTCACAACTTCTTTCCAGATGACGATGGTGCCACCACAGGGTGCCAGCCTGTCCTCAGCTGCCTTTCTGTTTGATCCCAGCGCCTGCCAAGACATGGAGAAGGGCACGTTCCTTCCCTTTCCTCCCCTCTTCCCATTTGCCTTTGGAGTCTCCTTTCCTTCAGGAGTGGGCTGTGGAGAGTGACCCCAGCCCTTGGCACATCCCACCCAGCACTCCATGCCCCAGGACACCTGCCAGACACTTTTCCAAGTTTATCTCTCATAAATAACATGACAACTTGAAATCTACCCATGTTTCTAGTTCTGTTGGAAAACACTGGGAGAATCCCAAAACTGTATGTGCTTAATGATACCCTACCTAGTTTGTCAATATTGTTTCTATATAGTACAACCTAAGAAACTGGATGCTGTTTTCAAAGGAAAATTCTTCATATCTTTTGATACTATGCAGATCTGATGCTAAATTTTACATGCTGCCTTATTTTTCACCCAGATCAATCTAGAAGAACTATTGAGTGATTTACTGATTTTTGACTTTTAAAAGATTCAGTAACACATCAGACCAAACCAGCAGGAAGATTATCTTTCTGGAGTTACTAGTTAATAAGTGATATATTTTTTGTTTAGACATTCCTACACTAGGGCTCCATTTTACAGAAAAGTCAGGTTTGCTGCCTTTTTAAAAAAAATCACAAATATGATAAATTTCTTACCTAATGGAGCAAAACAGCCTTGCAAAAACTTTCTCAAGTGTTTGGCTGATGCTTTAAAACCCATTAACTTAAGTACTTCCACTTAACTTTCAAATGTTGTGTATGAGTTGCAACATCCTATAAAGTAAGGTCAGGACTTCAATAAATTCTAAGAGTTTATTTTTTGAAGAATATTTGTAACACATCTCCATTTTCAACATCTTACCCACATGGTGAAACTTCAGTGGACCCCAAGGCCAGAAGCTACAGCGGAGCTCTCCTAAGTCATTCGAGTTCATCTTTAGTATATTTTCAGAACTGAACGCTGAAACATGTACCAAAATTAATACTTAAAACCATCTTGTTAGAGGTGAAGCTTCTAATTAAATAATCAGCATCACCTGCACTTATTAGATAGCTAATAAGATATATGCTAATAATCTCAACTGTTTAATGAGGAAAAGAAACTCAGTAACATTTAACAGTTTTCTTCCCAGACACAGTATGGGAAACACAAATTTAGTTTCAAGGTTACTGAGACTTTAAACACACCATTCGCTGTTTTAGAAACAATTTATATGGAGTTTTACACAGAAACATAAAAATAATATCTCTATATTTCACTGGTCAGTAGCACTATTAGACATAGTATCACACACACACAAAATATTCCTCTTCCATCTGTCCATCTGCTGCCCGGAATACAGGTCAACACCATGAAAATGGTGATTAATTTATAAGCAAAGAATTAAAACAAATGGGTAAGAGTAATAGAAAGATTTCAACCATCCATTCAAAAACAAACTACACCCTTAAAACTTGTTTTCTAAAAATAAATCAAGAACAAGAGAAGAACAAACAAAATTCCATCTGATTTACTGGTTTTCCTAACTAATTAGAAACTAGGAATTTTACTTTCCTGCAACTGCCTTGGAGAACACCCTTCAAAGGCACCATGCCCTACCAACACTCATCCTAGTAACTTAGCATTGTGTTTGCTACATTTCTGGAAGATTTTTCATTTTATTTTCTTCTTTGAGTAAGTGAATAAAAAGAGAGGGGGAAGTAGAAAGACCCTGTGACTTTGTGTCCTGTGCTGCTGCTGTGTGGATGGTTGGTCACTGGTTCAAAAGGGGTGAATAATGACAAAGCTCACAGGTTTTGTGCCAGATCTTCAGAGCCACTCATGAACGGGTTAAGGACAAAGAAGGGGGCTCAGCTCGCTCCTCTTTTCCCAAGGGAAGAGAAAAGCTCAGGAGAAGAAACTGATAAAAGCTGAGCTGTGTGGTGGTCATGGGAACACAGACAGGAAGGACCAGAACTGCCCCCGAGCTACAGAAGTCTTGATTATTAAGGAAAAAAAAATATAAATTAATCCTTCTTTCACAGGCCTAGATTGCACTATGTGAGGAGAGAGAGTGTTTAAAATGAGCCTGGCTACTGTGATGTTGTCACCAAGAGCATCACCCTGCCCTTTCCAGCCAAAGCAGCTCCGTATCTCCAGACTCACTGGCTCACCTTTCCAGCCACACTGCCCTTCTGGGTGAGGGCAGCCAAGAGCTCACAGTGGCATCATACCAGGACTTCCCAGTACACAGAAAAACCTCAAGGATTATATTTCCCTTCCAATTTTGCCTTGCACCTCTGCTCTGATTTTATCCAAGTTTTTCTTCCCGCAGCTCTAATCAGTGCCCTTGTATTTAATCTTTTTTTTCTGAGGGCAAGCACTTACCAAAAATCACAAGTTTGTATTATATTTTCAACATCCTCTGGTTCTTAAAAATAAATCAATCCCTGTTTCTTCTCACAGTCTTTTATTCACTGCATGTGACTGTATCTTGTCTTTGGATGGCAAAAGCTTAGCAAGATAGATTTATGATTTTCATGAAAGTGCCTTGGACTTTCCTCTCTAGTTTTGCATTTTCCCCCAACCAGTGGCCTAAGCCCTCAAAGTCTTACATGAGATCAACCTAAAGGATGAGTTTTATCATGGCAAAAGAAAGAAAAAGTATTATCTACAGGGATTTACAGCCAGGAATAGAACTATTCTGTTTCTCTTTAAGTGTTGGCTAACAAACACAAAAAGTTTTATAACTTATCTGAGAGGCAAAATATTTATAATGGCAACAGCAGCTGCAATTGAAAATTTGTTTTATAAAGTGGGGTTTTTTTCTTTAGAAATCTTTCATCATGAAGTTTAATTCTGAAGCAAAATAAAAAATAAATTAAAAAATGAAGTCTCCCATTCTTCCTCCTATTTTTTCATTTTGATTTGATTTGTTGGATTCTGATGGCCAAGGATTGGGCTGCACCCCTAAATCCATGGGGTGAGCTCTGTGTTCATGGAACAGCCTCAGGAACCACGAGCATTTCCCTGCTTACAGCACTGTGCTTTCCCTGGCACTCCCTGTGCAGCCACACAAAGCTTTGTGCCAGGACAGCCCAGAGCACAAATAGGGAGAAGGAAAAAAAAATCCTAAAAACACATTGCAATTGGCAAAGAAAACATTATTGGCCAAAAATTTGCACCCAAAAATAGTTTTCCCCCTCTTGCAGGGTGTTATTGCACCCAGTTGTGTCCAACAGTGTAAAGTGCTTTTCTTAACCCATGTGAGTCAACCCCCTCAGCCAGGGGTGCAGCTTTTAGGGGTTTCTTGTTAACTTTTGTTCCACAAACTAATTTTTTAAGGAACTTTCATATCAATGACACAAAGATATGTTATATTTCATTTCCTTAAACTACTAATATGTTCTACAGGGTATCCAATATAATTACTATTATCATTTCCAATAGTGCATCCAAAATATGTAGCTATTTCAAATGTTTCCCTGGACAGCATCAAGCTATTTTCTCATAGCTGCAAAACATATCCGTAGGTATGAAGTGGAGCCTCTGCAGCTTCCTGTGATTTGTGTGTCATTACAGTTGAACTTTCGGCTACCAAAAAAGACCCCAAACAATACACTGAAGTACTTTCTGCTTGTAAACCATCCACAAAATTATCTTGACTCCTGCAACCACATTTTATATTTATGAATTGCAGACTGAATTGATGATTAAGAAAGTCACGGGGTATCTCCCACATCAAATCAGAAAGCAGATCCCAATTTCCAAACTCGGATCCCAGTTTCCAGCCTCAGCTCCAAATGCAAACATGCTCTTACAAGTAATGCAAGCTCCACCACCATTGAAAATTCAATACATTTTATGAGTTCAGAGCCAGGGACGTTTACCCAGCTCTGTGTGTTTTACCTGAAGACAAACATTGTGCTTCTGAATTGGAAGAGCAGTGTATCAGTGTTGGTGGGATGGTGTTTCAGGGAGCTAAACAAACCCTGGGACGCTGCAAGCCAGAGCCAGCACAGCCCTGGCACGGAGAGTTCCAGAGCTCAGGGCTGGAGAGACAGCCTTCAGAACCACCACCCCACAGCCAGCAGTGCCCTCTGACAGGGCAGGTATCTCACAACGACACATCTGGAGCCACAAGGCAGTACAAATGGCAGGGAAGGACAGGGGGGACACCAGTCATAGGGAAGGGTCTCTCTGCGAGCTCCACGACCACAGCAAAGCCCACTGGAGTTACTGGTCAGGGCTGGGGGCTCTTACCCAGAGCTGATTGAGGTCGAGGAGAAATGTCAGAGAAATTGATCTTAGTATGAAGAAATTACACTTTAAAACCCCAAACTTGCTGGCCTGGGTTAACAGCTCACAAGGCAAGGTGAGACCCCAGAGTTTCCCTCTGATGCTGATCCCAACAACAGAATTATCTGAGCTTTCAAGCAAGGGAGGGATTCCACTTGAATGGCACTGCAGAATAAACTCATCCAGTGATACATAACATAAGAACTCATTGGGATTTTTAAAGAACCAAAATAACACCCTTGCTTTCATGCTGTTTCTGCTGCAATCAGTCAGCCTGGACTAGTGCAAGGTGTCCCTGCCCATGACCAGATGATCTTTAAAGTGCCTTCCAACCCAAACCCTTCTAGGATTTTACCATCATTTCCTCACCATCAGGCACTGGGAGATCCTTTAGCAAGTTGGGAGAGGCCCCTTTCCATTCCTTTGGCAGCAGGCAGGCATGGAAGCAAAAAGCAGTGCCCCAGTGTAAGAACAGGACATGCATTCTCTGACAGCTGCTCTATTTAGGCATCATTTTCCTGATCACCTCCAGCACTGCCATCACCATCTTCCTTAAATTAATAAGAATTTGATCTCAAATAACTGGGGAGTGTTTCAAAGAGTTTTCAGCCTCTGTTGTCAGGCTTTTTATCTGAGCCATTAAAAATCTGAAGGGAAAAAAACCCCAATGTGTCATTTAGTACAGGAGAAAAAGATGACTTATCAACACTTTTGGAATATAGATCTAAGGCTTGCCTTGCTTTTTGTCAGCCATTTTAAGGAAATGCTTTTAAAAGTGCTAAATGAAATTATTTAACTGAAAAAAATGGCATTTTATTTAATCCTGGTAAATACCCAGAATTATTTCAGCAGGAGCTGTGTTCAGATAGAAATAATATTTGCACAGGTACATCAGGGAATCCTGACAAAACACAATTTCAGGGAGAAAATGGATGTAAAATAAAAGTCAAAGCTAATAACTATTGCTACAAGCATCAAGTATAGTTGTTCATGGGTTCATAAGATATTGAGAACTATTTCTAATTAAAAGAAACCCCCAAAGCAAAACTATCAATATGGGGAAGAGAAGTCAATATTAAAATCTATATTCCAGAAAGTGAAAGCTAAAGATTTTTCCCTATTAGCAATCATTGAGACCTGCCAAATTCGTTAAAATTCAAATAACGTGACCCAGATTTTGATGGGTTGAAAAAAAACCCCATGTTTTATGTGTATTTTCCACAAAAACAACTAGGAATCAAAATATTAAGTAGATTTTGAGCAGATATTGCCTAACAGGGCTGTTCAAATTCTGCCACGAGATGAAGTATTCTCTCTTAAACTAATAATTGGGTTTAAATTCCCCAGGAGGCTTTAGCACTTTATAAATCATTCACTTTATAACTTTAACTTTTTCATACTTCTAAAGTAATTTGTGACATGAGACATTTCTGATGTCTCTATGTGCTCTCAGACTTCAAAATGGGATTTTGAGCAGAAAAATGTGAACACATCACTGGAAGCAGAAGGAAGACACTAGCATGGGAACTCCATTCTTTCAGAGATATTCCTCAGTTTGCACTTCTCTCATCCTGTGTGGTTTGACAGACCATTTCTTGAGGAAAAAAAAAAGGATCAGGAAAGGCAAAACTGGACACCTGCATGTCTGATTTCACACCTCAGCAACCCCGGCTGCAGTGTAAATGCTGAGTTCCCTACCATGGAACTTCACTTTCTATTGCTGTGCTTTTTATTTTTAGCCTGTTTGAATGCTGTGGGGAATTGTGCTGCTCCTGTGCAGCTGATTAGAGTTATTCCTAAGTGACTCTTAGCAGGCATGGGAATGGCAGTGAAAGGGATGCAGTGCTTGTCAGCCAAGCAGCCCAGACAGGAAATATTATGAATTAAAAATTACTTACTCAGAGATAAAGATGCAGACAGGTTTACATTCTCTACCAGCTCTAGAGCCAGGCTTGCTTTTTAATTTATTTTTCTTTTGAACAATTTTTTTAAATGTTTTGGCTTTGTGCTCTTCTCAAAAACTGGACAATAATGAAAGCATTACTGCAGAACCCTTGACTTTCCTCTTTCTTCATACTAGACTCATACCAAGAGCAAAGGAAAACCACTGTCCTTTGAGAAAGCAGCTGGCAGACTCGAGGCTTCAAAGCATCCCAACAAACAGCTCTCCTGCACCTGAGTCAGAAGACCAAGCCTGGAAGGATGGAAAGCCTTTTCGGGCACAGCAAACTTGACCAGTTGTGTGGGAGGAAAACTCCAGCCTGCAGATAAAAACAGCTCTCCAGTCCCCTCTGCCTCCGAATTCCCATTATTATTGAGCAATGATTCATTTTGAAGCCTTTCCCCAAACTGCTGTTTATCATTACTGAGAACACAAATGCCTTGCTCAGCAAAGCTAAAGTGCACAAACTTGCTGAGGTTCATTCTTCCGATTTCCATCACTTGAGACAAAAAGTGCACTTGATTTACATCCCCAGCTCCAGAGGCTTGTCAGAATTAGTTGGATATGACTGCACCAGGCTCCTGTGTCAGCTGGGGTTTGTGGGTTGGCTTGCCAGCACCTCACATCCTAGTTCTTTGCATTGATTTTTTTTTTTCCTTTCTTCCAGCATAAAGCAGTTTTCCCACAGTTTGATGGAAGGGAAAGCAAAAATACCCCATACAGCATAAACCATAAATCAAAGCAAGAGTATCTTTATGGATGATCACCGTGCTGAGGTTTGTCACCCATCTCCATCTCTCTTAATGACAAATTTGTACATGGGAAACATATTGTGTGGCAGCAAATCCCTCCTCAAAAGGTGGAACTTTCCAGCATCACGTGAGCCAGATGACGGGTTTTGCAAAATAAAGAAGCAAGGCAGAAAAGAGTATTTCAGAGGTCAGATATCAAGGCAGGGGAGGGGCACTCACTGAAGAGCCAACAGGTCGGGCTCTGGGTGCCAGGCTTTGTTAGCTGGGCAGTGTTCCTCCAAAAGGTATGGATAAAACTCTCTAAACACATCAGTGTCACTACAGAGCCCCCAGTTAGGACCCTGTCTGGGATTACAAAGATGCAAAGTTCTAAAGGAGTAATATTCCTCTCTAGAGTTCTGGATCCATTTGGACTGGCTGACCTTGCATCCACATCACAGCACCCCTTTGCAATGACAAGCCGCCTTGCATGTGAGGCAACCTTGTCCTTTCAGTTTGATTTAAACTGGGGTTATATTCTCTTTGCCATATTAATTTCAGCCATGGACTGCACTGCTGAGTCAGAACACATTTCCAACTATCAGACTTCTTAACTCTTTACACAACTGACATGAGGATGTTTGTGATGAACCTCCCCAATGAAAATATGCCTTTTCCTTCTTATATATATAAGTTCCTTTTATACTTTCTCCACTTAGTGCCTCCAGTAATGTTTTGTCTTTACCTGCTGCTGTTCATGCCAAACAGTTTAAGCTGCACAATAATTTTGTCACAGATACACAAGTACCTTCTACTCAAGGTGAAATCACGTGGAAGGAGCTTTTATCAAAACTTATTATCAAAAACCTCGAGGTGCCCGTCAAGTCAGATTACATCTCTTATTTGCAGGCTCTTCTGCCTCGTTGAAACCCTCTTTCTTCTAGTGGTTTTCAAAGTTGTTTAGTTTATAGAATTTTTCAGTTCTAATGATTTCCACAATGTTTCTATCTATTCTTACAGTTGCCTTTCTGGTTAAAAACTACCAAGAACTAATCCTAACCAATGAAGAAGAAATTGTTTAAAGAAGATTTTGTTAATTTGGATCATTTATAAAAGGTGGGTCATTAAGGGAAGAGGCTGGATGAAAAGATCTTTTGCTTTCTGGTTTTCCTCTTCTACTGCTGAACTTCACACGTAATCATGAACCAATTATATGTGATTAGGCAGTGGCTTTACCTCTGCTGTGTCCAAACAGCAAATTCAGCAAACCAAGGCTCCTGTGCATCTAGGAAGACCAGAGCTACAGCTCACAAATTCCAGGTTTATGTGAGCTCAGGAACCAGAAGGACTTCCAGGCTCGGGCCATTCCGTTTCCATTCCACACTGGGATGCAATGGGATACACACACACACAGACAGAGATCACAGTTCTGTGGGGTGCTCCAGAGTTCATCTGGCTCATGGAGTACACCCAGGAATGACACTCCTCTGGAATACACCTACCATATCACTACCCTGAGATGTTTCAAAATGCAGAATAAAAGAACACCAAAATTTAATTTTCTAGCCCCATCCTTCACATGAAAGGTGAAGCAGGACAGGTTTGACATCAACTGTAAGCTACATAGGAGCATAAACTGAGGAGATTCAGCTTTTTAGCACTTCAAACAGCCTAAATATGTCCACAGAGGACACAGTCAAGCCTGAAACTTGTGTTGTGGTCTATAACCATCCACCCTGGTTCACTGTTTGCCCCGGTCACATCCCGTGTGTCCCTGGCCCAACTCCCACTTGAGCCAACTCTTATTCTTCAAAGCAGCACACAGATGTATTTCCATGGAGTTCCAGCAGTGGTGACTGTTCCAAAGGGCAGCATGGAGAGAACAGCTTGGAGGTGGCAAGGGGAAGAACACTGCAGATCCAACACATGCCAAACCCCCTGTCCACAGATGACAAAGCAGCTGCCAGTTACTTGTACAGCACCTTCCCTTCCTGCAGAAAGGCAGATCAATTTTCTAGCAGCCTGGCTGACTAGATTGCCTGGGAAGGTGTTGTGCTAATTATAAAAGGGGATGGTGGAAAGGAGGAACAAATCTGTTTTTATTGAATGCACAAGGTGTTAAAAACTAAGAACACGGAATACAGAAAATTCTGCGCTTCAGAAATAGCCTGTGTGGCAAAGGATGCATTTTGGTAACACAACTTTGGCTTGTTTAGTAACTTCTGGAATCTGGAAGGAATGTTGGCTAGGGAAAGCTGCAATTTCTGCTTTTCCCATTTGTGTACAGCCACATATGTGAAAGGCCATGGGCAAGGGGACTGTGCTATTACTGAGTAATGTGTCATTGTATTTTCAAGTTGCTGGAAACTCAGGAGTGAGAGATGCCAAGTATTGAAACAAGACAGTGTGTGCAAGAAAGGGCTGGACATGGCACCTCAGCAGGGAGCCCTGGTGGACAGGGGCATGGTCACTCAAAGGCTGGAATGACCTCAGGGGTCTTTCCCAGCCCAAATGTTTCCGTGGTTCTGTTCTTTGGGAAGAGAACTCCCAGTTTGCAGCTGCTGGGAGCACCAGTGACACTAGAGGTCAGCATGGGAGCATCTACATTTGCATTTTAGGCTGGGCCAGGAATGTGCTCTGTAAGTGCTGCCTCCTCAGAGTCTGGACCGGGGTTATTTCATGGAGGAACTCACTCCTGAACCACTCATGGTCACTGAAACCCCGTTCCCTGATTAGATCCAGCCTGAAATACACTCCAGGGCTCCTAGAGCTGCTACAACTACTGATTAGGGATATCCCAAGGGCACAGGACAGGGGAATGCACAGAGGGGGCTAAGGGATGAAAAGCCATGCTATGACAGTGTTAAAAATGAGGCTGGAACTCCATGAAAGGTGCACTGAGAAGAGTTAAAAGACAGCAAGAATGACTCAGACAGTCGAGTCTGCCTTTATTTCCCTATCCTTTGTAAAATCTAAGAGTCCCCCAGGCACATTAGGGAGGAAGGGATAATAAATGAAAACATCAGAAAAGTATGCCTGACCTCAGTGATGAGCAATCAGATAACCTACAGCTCTGAATTCTGAGGGACATGGAGAACAAAATCACAAGTCTAGAAGAAGGTATTTTTGTAGTATGTCCCTCAGGTTGGAGTAATACTCTGTGACGGAGGAAAAGCAAAGGGAAATATCTAAATTGAAGCAGGAGAAACTTCTTTTTCAGTTTACCCAGAACATTTCAACAAAAAAAAAAAAGAGTATATTTTAACACAGTTAGGAATACAAAGACACTTAAGAGTGGAATTGGCTCATTACTGAATAACACAGGAAATAGTAAATATGCAACATTTGTACTCTGTGGTTGTGCAGGAAAAAAACAAGATGTTGTCCCAATCTCAGCTGAAGGAACCCTCTCACTCTGAGAATAGTTCTGGAGAATGTTAAAAACACTTCTTAAAACTAGACAGTACAAAGGTTTGGTGTGTAAGGATTTTTCAAAAGCAGCCAAAAGAATTTAGCAGACCACAATATGCACTTTCTTTCTTGTTGTTCTTTTTGCATTAGATCTCAAATGACATGGGAACTTGTTCAGGCTTCAGCTGGGAGCAGCAGGTCCTGTGCTGGTGCCATCAAAGGGCACAGGAGACAACCTGGATAATTAGAAGCCCATAAGTCTGGCATCAGTCCTAGCAAAACACCGGAATAATTCCTACATGTCTCAGATAATGAAGGATCAAAGAAGGGAAAGGGAAGGAATGCCAGTCAACATGACTCTTTTTTGGGAAAGAGACCCTGCCAAGCTAGCATGGTACCTTTGGAGAGAGCCCAGAGCCAGGTGTTCTGTACTGCCCACTCACTGCCACAGAGCAGCTGGGATGCCAGTGAAGTCCCTAAAAACTGAACTTGTCTTACAAGTGACACTACACATCAGTGCCACACAAAGCACCTGCCCACCACTTTTACTGGGCATGGAGTGTTTAATTGTGGTTTGCTTTCCTCCAAGAACTACTCCTCTCTCTCTCATTCATGCCGTGCACATGACACGCTTCTATTAAACACAATTGTTCCAACTTAATAGCAAAGGGAAGCTGCCTGAAGGAATGTTCCTAAATCTCATTTAGGAAAAGAACTCTTACTGTGGTGCTGCTCTGGAAAAGGCTGAGTTTGAGCTTCATTTCCTCCCCATTGAAATGATCTACTTTCTGAATCATTACCATAAGAAGTTGTGCTGCTTTGCAAAGCCCACGATGCAAATTCCTGCAACTGGCACAAGTTTGTGATGTTTCTCAGCTGATGTTCTTTCAGCGATCCCAGTAGACCTAATTTAATTTCTAATCATTTCACCATGCTTAACACATTTTTCTAAATTACTTTTGCATTTGTACTCTGAGGGAGTACTGGCTGATTTTTGCTGGTAAAGCTTTCCTCTTTCATTTCCATTGTTTCCTATGCAAAGGGAATGCAGCAAAACTGCACAGAGCAATCCCACCATCAGCTGCTTTCACCCCATATTTCAATGATAATATGGCACATACTGTGCATTTCACAGATTTCACAGGCCCAGCTCCAGCCTCAGCCCATCACACAGACCCTCAGCCTGGGGGCAGGGCACTTTTGGAGACAGCCCTGCCAAAGAGGGGAGTGCGCAAGGTCACACTGTCCACTTGGGGGCCCATTTATAATATATATTATTGTGCCTATATATAATATATATCTATATTTTCATCTCTTTTAGACTAGAAGAAGGATGTATTTAAATCCTTAACCATTACTATTCCCACTTCTTTAAGCAAACAGGAAAATAATCAGAAAGTATGAAATAGCTATAAATGACTGCAGACATGTGGCATAAGTTTTCACAATTTCACAGCAGAAAATGTGTAGGATGTTTCTGTTCACATTCTTTTATTCCTTCCAGCTTTGGTAATCCTTCTGTTATTATTGTGACGATTCTTTTCTTAATTCTTTTTATCCTTTGAACAATCAAAGAAATTTTTGCTTGGGAAAAAAATCTTGCCTTGTATTAAACAATGGTGTCACAGCCTGAATTTACTTCCTGCAGTATTTCTCAGAAAGTTCTTCAGGGATTTACCTCCACCTCTCCTTCTCTCTCAAAAAGGGAAATAGAAAAGGAAGCATCACCTTTTCACTCCATGTTTAGTTATCTAGAGCAGTGCTCCTGATGTCTTGCTCCCTCATTCTTTTCAAGTTTTCATATTACAGAAGCTAACTTTTTACCTCCTCTTCTGCTCATCCCTCAAACTGATATTCCATCTTACCAGAGCTTCCATGAAAAACAGAAAAATTAAAATACCTATCAAATATTACAAGTATTTCCAAATCCTCTGGAACTATTATTTTGTGCAGTGCATTATATTCCATTCCATCACATTTATACTATATAAAAAAAAGAAAGTTATACCTTGCAGTTTATAATGACATGCATAAAAAACCCCATTTGTGAATGAATGATACGATGCATAAATTTTAGTGTATCATCTGTGCAATGGTGAAAGTTCTTAATCAATACAACAGAGATCTCAACCACATCAATAGCTGATTTAAAACTGCATCCACTCCTGGAGAACATTAATTATATTCTCAGAGCTCATTTATAATAAGCTTTTAATTAGTGAGGATGTCCTCTCATCTTAATTCTTAAAAGCAAAGAAATGATGAGATGGAAGGTAATTCTTAAAATAATATGCTTTAATGTAGATCTCTTTTATAATACCAGAGCTGTAAAGACTCCTTGCTTAAAGTCACTTGTGGCAATACAGGAGGATTCTATTTCCTCTGTCAGCAGTAAGGATGTATATGGGACATGCCACTAATGACGCCTCCCCTAAAATTTAGGAAAAGGTCACCAGAGGGATCTTTATTGTGGTGAACAAGAGCTAAAGGCATCCTCTGAGTACCTCAGACATGAGAGATGAGTGACAGGCTTTTCTTCCATTATTTAATGGTCTCATTCTCCCATACCTTAGGAAAATAAACCATGACATGACCCTTCACAAAACGCCTGCATTCAGTCTGTGTAAAAGCCTTTCCAGCACCTCCCAGTGTGGTCCCTCACAAGAAAGTCCATTTGCTTGGACAGTAAAATCTGATAAAGAACCCCACCTTTAGCTTCCAATTCAGCAGCTCAGCTTTATTCACTGCCCCCATCTGCAGCATCCCCCAGCCCCTGCTGCAGCACACTTTGCTGGGACACACAGCCAGGGGTCTGTCACACCAGGGCTCGACAGCAGCTCGCTGGGATTACCTGCTTTGCTCTCGCTGGCTTTGCACTGAACTTCTTCAACACACTCCGCAGGAAACCAGCCGATGTGTCCCCGCGTGCTGCCTTCCCAGAATCCGCCTTCGCCGATGCTCAGAACTGGACAGAGAGACACAGGCAGCAGTGAACTCTCCCTTCTCACACAAATACAGCATTAAGGACAGAACACATCCAATAACAACCCAGCAGCCTGTTGGTAGGAGCCAAAGTGCAATAACTCCAGTGCTGGTACCCCCAAAGGGGCACAGACTGACCTTTAAACGTGACCCTCCCTGGTCTGCTTTGGCAACCTCTTCCCAAATTTGTTTTAGTCACAAGTTTCCTTGACCCTCATACAATTCTTTTCCTTTTCAGTTTTCTCATTGCTGCTTTTATCAAGGATAAATGTGTGATCATACCACAACCAAAAAGCATTGTCTGGCCTTTTCAAATAAAGCAGAAGTGCTGAACCCACTGTAAAACTGAACCAACATTGAAATGGATTTTAATAATACATATTTGATATCTCCTTTTTTTTCTGCCTCCTAAGGAAACATGCTATTTTATTTAGTGGGCAGCTCCACAGATTTGCAATGTAGGTTGAGTAATATGATTTAAGGGTTTGAGTACACAGCAAACACATGAACCTCCTGTAGGTGAGACACACAATGGAGATGCTTTTGAAAAGACTTCAATGACTTTTCTCAATAGAAGATCATGACAATATAAAGGAGAATGATTTACCAAGAGGAGAAAAAGCTTTAGCCTGTCGTTGTAATTATCTTGATATTAATTCTAGCACTCAGCAAGGACTGTGACAAAAGCCTGCACAACAACAGGGCATGTTTTTACTAATAAACCATTGGAGGTGAATTATGATAATGAAAGGATCCTAAATGCTTGCAAAGTATTCTGTTTAAATTAATATTATAGAAGTTGCTAGAAATCACTGGATGTTTACTATAAATTAGAAGAATATAAATGTACTATTAAAAATATACCAGACATTAATATTGATAAAAGGTGATATTACCAACAAAAACATATTAGCTTTTAACACAGGTCCTCAGAGCACTTCTGTTGGATGGAGATGCCCCTGAGCTGCCCAAAATGTGCCCTGAGCGCCAGCTAAGCCTGAACTGGCCCTGCTGCCAACAAGGCTAATCAGCCCAGGCATAGCTTTTTTCCCATGTGTATTTTCCAGGAGCTGGGATAATGTCTGCAGGAGCTGGGATAATGTCTCTGCAGGGAATTTTGGCATCCATGGGACAGGAACAGCTCAGAGTCATTTTGATGAGCTCCAACAGCAGCATTTTTGGCCAGGCTTTAAAATCCTGGTCCCTGCCTGGCTGCAATTGAACTGGGTATCAGTGGAACTGCTGTGACTCAATGGCATTGAATCTGAACTCGATTTGCACTATTACAGAGCCAGATGAAAATCAAATCAATCATAGCCCTCCAGAAAAGTAAAAAAAAAAAAATAAAAAAAAAAGGAAAGAAATAGTAATACTAAAGAGGAGGTCAGAAATCTGGTTTGAGACACCAGAACCTCTAAAGATGCATTTTAAAGTAAATATTTACCCTTTTTTACCCATCAATGCAGCCCTAAGCTATTTGTGGTGTTACTTACAGAGCATGGACATTTACTAACACAAGTATTTGACAGCAACATGTTTATAAATATGTCAGTTTTAAGCCTTTTAATGTAATATATTCCAAGAGACAGGTTTCATGAAATGCACATTTACACACCCCTCTCAATAAAAGCCACATATTAAGACTCAGAAAACATCCATTAAGTAAAAATCCTACACCTGGATGGGTCCCAAATGCAATTTATGGAACACTTTGCTGACATACAGTGTGAAACCTATAACTGGCCAGGGAGTTATGGGGTAATGGGGATGGGCACTGACCTTGGATGACACCAATAACCCTACACTGAAAATTAGGCTGAATGAAAAAAATTTAGCAAGCCTTTTTTGGGTTTTGCTTTTTTTTTTGTTCCTTAGAACCTGTAGGTACTGTTAACAAAAGCAAAAAATTATAGGTAAATAAAATATCAACAAATACTAAATATTTATTTTTTACTTAATCAAAATACGATATGGGGCGTAACTAATGAAAACTATCTTGATCTGTGCCAGGGGTTCTTGAAAATGTTTAAAACCTGTGCACATGAACACGAATTGCCAGTCTGATAATTCACTGTTACATAAAACAGAAGCCTGACCACTCACCCAATATATATTCAGTATATATGGGATAGTCAGCAGCTTCCAGTACCTTTTTAGCAATGTAACCCCTGTTCACATAAAAATACATTTCTTATATATGACATAAGGAACTAGAGAAGCTTACTCATCTATACATGTATTAGAATTATTGTAGGATCCTACCATACACTGATTTAACTTCAACTCATAAAAGAGAGCACAGGACTCCAGCCAAAAGAAAAAGGAAAATGTCAGGCAGTGAAAGATTCCCATTGCCAGGAATTAGCTTTTTTTTGTTTTGAGGGGAGTTTTCAGCACTAAATTTCAGTCCTGATTGCACCCCACAAAGTGGTTGGAGCAGAAAGCCCTGAAAGATGGAGGCAGCCTTGCCTAACCTGGCCTGCTGTCCCTCTGTCAGAGCCATGCTGTGATGCTCCCAGTGGTAGGGCTATTTCCACCTCCAAGGGAGACATGCACTGTCAGGGTCACCCACAGAGCAATTCCATGTGGTTTTGGGAGCAGCAGCTGATCCAAATCAGTGCAAGGCAAGAAATTTGCTTTCTAAGTCTATCTGGAAGTGCAAGGTGAAAAATGATTACTCCAGAGCAGAACCAGCCCCACTTCAGACCATTACTACATGAAATATTAAATATTAGCCATTACTAATAGCAAGAGCAAAGGAAAAATACACATAGTCCTACCTGAAGACACAACATCCATGGAAAAGGGGCAGAAGGGGAAACGAGGTATGTCTGGAATGCCAGTCCAAAGCCCACCTCTACCAACAGATGGCTTTGGACTTACCAGCAAGGAGGAACATCATTATGGGGGGCAAGAGAAGAAGGGGAAGGCTGGCGGAACTGAAAAGGCACAAAGGTGACACAGGAGGCAGATGAGGAATGTCCAGGGGGAGAGCAGTGACAAGACAAACTGTTGGTGAGGGAAGGACAAGCTCGTATTACTCCAAGGCCAAGTTGGTTCTGCACAACCAAAACCCTTGAAATAACCTTCTTCAGACATCTCACGTGGTGCCACTACCAAGAAACCCTGCAGCAAGAGCCAAGGCCAGAATAATCCATATATCTATAAAAACTGCCCACACTTCACCTCTCCAGGTGGGCAACCACAAATTAAAGGATAAATAAAAATGTAATTTAGCTTTTGTAGCCATGGAGGCTTTTTCAGAAGGCAGCCTTCATTCCTGCCTTCCCTCTCCCAATAGTGCTTAAGAGACTCATAATTTGTTACCAGCAAGAGATCTCCTAATCAAGTTTCCCTACCCAAGGTCGTAACAATGGTAAATCAAAGGATAACTTTCCCAAAATTAATAATTACGTTTTACCATTTCAAGCAGTTTTTCCTTTTCTTTTAGTAAAAACAAAAGCTGTGGTTGCTATGGCAAGAGCAGGTCAGTCTCTTTATACACAACACAAATTACAAAAAGACGATGTTTTAACAGTACAATTAAGGTTCTAATAACATCATGAATCCTGGTCTGTCTCTGCACAACAAAAGTGCAGTTTAAAACAAGAGTTATGTTCAATTCTATGAACAAAACTGCAAATTGAAACTGGACAACCACCAAAGACAGAATAACAGGAAAACATGGGTAGGCAGGTGCCAAGCAGCAACTCCTAATTTAATGTCTTTAAAGTATTATACTGAAAATCATCCAGATTCTGCTTTGTCAAAGACTAGAGGAAAACACAAGAAAATTATATATATATAAAATATTTTACAATATTATAAATTATAGAATAGAGCATAGAATGCTTTGTCTCTTGCAAGTTTTGCAAGCCTATTGGTAATATATATACTGCAATTAATACTAATATAAAATGAGAATATCAAACAGCTTAATTGCTCAATATACTATTATAAAATCACTTTAATCAATGCAACATGTAAGTTATATTGCATATTATGCTGCTTTCATTATGTCACACTCAAGAAACTGAGAGGTTTTCTCCAGTAAATTCTGGGGATGACTATTTCTAAATCCCTTGAGACACTGGAACGTCAGTGAGTGGATTATTCCAAGTAGCCTTACTTGCAAAAATGTCACTAAAATTTACAGCCAAATTCAGGCCAATGTTTTGCAGCTGCTACAGGATGTACCTGAAGTGTCTTTGTATCATCTAAATCAATTTTTGGTGCTCACATAAACTGCATTCTTCTTTCCTGGGAAAATAAATAATTATATGGTTTGGGAATGAGAGATCATGCTCTGGAAAAAAAAAAAAGAACATTTCTACAACTAGAAGGAAAAAAAGAAAAATTACCAGAACGACAGGAAAGTGTCCCTCCATTAAACTGCAGCATCAAATGGTATTTACCTTCACCCCACTCCTGTGCTACTCATAACAAATGTCATTTACCTATTGAAATACAAAGGCTTTTCACCTGAATTTTAGCTAAGCAAGGTTCAGTGCAAATCTGAGCTCTGCTTTTGTGACTTGACATAACAATCTTCTAGATTCGCTTTTCTAAAATAAAGAAGATTTTTCATTTCCAGTGGATCGAAACCTAACTTCTTTCTCTCAGAAATACTTAATATTATCATTTAGGCTTTCCTCTTGTTGAAGTATCTGTTGTCTGATGTAAATTTTCAGAATTATTTGCCTTTGGAAGGAGAGCTTCCAAATGAGAGACAACCTATGCAACCTATTTCAATGATAAAAACAATTTTGCCTATAAACACCTCCAACAGTAATTAGAACTTAAAAGCGTATGTTCCTGACATTGGGTTGTAGTGGCAACTGATTTCCTAAGCATAGGTAGGAATTTCAACAAAAATTCAATGTTTGATCTATTTTTGCAGGTAAATCAAGCCCACTGTTTAGAGACAAGAACTTCCAGGTGACAGCTCTTTGCCAACAACGTCCTATGAATATTGTGTTTTCCCTGTTATATAGGTGTCTGTTAAGTAGTTTTGAGAAGTGATGGAGAGAGAAAAAGAGGATAAGCATAAATTCTCTGTGCTGGTTTGAATGGTAGTAAGAAATTCAAATCAAGCATTGCAAAAGTCAACGTCTGTAACACTGATCACCAACTCTCCTGGGGAAGGTGCACACAGGGTCAGGTTTGCTCTTCTCCACAGTGATGCCCAACCTCCAGATTAGGGACTGCAGAGCAGAGGGAATGAACTGAGAGGAGGTCCCAAACCAGCGTGGATGTAGAGACTGTGCTGTTGTGTTGGGCTGTGTTGGTGCCCTCACAGGGCATTCCCAGCTCCTGGTACTCCCCATTTCCTGAATATTTCGGGCCAGCTGATGACTCCTCAAGAAGGGCTGTCCTGGAGTAGCCAGGAGTGAAGGCAGTGGGGATTTGACACCCAAATCACTCCCCACAGCCCTGAGAGCACAGCGAGCTCTCCTGCCCGAGCAGGAGCAAGGCTGTGCCTTTGTTACACCACTCTGGCAGCACAGCCCTCTGCTGCTCTCCAGGTACAAGCAACTTGAAGAAATGAGGTGGCATATTAGCTGTGATGATTCATATTTTAGCATGTTAAGAACTGAAATCAAACCAAGCAAGCAAGGAGACAGTAAGAAAGCAAAACAGCCCCATGAATGTGGGTAAGATTAATATTCTATTTCACATTCATTCCATCCTTCACATGAAAGAGCAGAAAAACAATACTGATGCAAACCTCCTAGGTTAAATCTCGCTGCCACACTTATCCACATAAGCTCCAAAATGCTCTTGAAGAAACAAAACATCCTTTCTGAGGCTCTTGCCTTTCCAGTATTTTATTTACAAATCTAACAAGTGCAAAAGCTCGGGAGACCAACTTTCCTCCTGCCCACAAGCACTGCCTGTTGGCAACATCTTCAAGCACAGCAGGGGTTTAATACTCTTTCTTTTTCAAAATGACTTACAAGTAGATTTCAGGAGAAATGAAAATGTTAGTGATATATTTGGATTGCCCCACTGGCTGAGATCACGCTGAAGTAAAGGCAGTGTCACAAGGGTCAGTATTTCTAATGCTGAGAACCACTGACTGCCTGCCCAGAACAGATGCTTGAATCACTGCTCCTGAATTACTGCTGTCACTCTGACCCTGAGGAATGGAGCTGAGAGCATATCCTGGCTGGGCCAAACTCTCCTCTGATGTGCAAACTGTGCTGCACAGGAGGCAGCTCGCAGGACTCATGAGAAAGTCTGCTGGGGCATATTTGAGATACTGAAATAACTCCCTGTTTTTCTAGACACTAAGTGTTTTTCTAAGACACTAGACACTAAGAGTTGTTTCATCACAGTGAGAGCCAAAGAAACCAAGCATTTCCCAGAACTAGCCTGTATTCTGTTTGCCTTGCAAGGGAAGGACAGGAGGTGGCAATATCAGGGCAGGAAACAAGAAATGTGGCTTCACACTTGGAAGCCACCCATGGACAAACTATAGTGTAAGCAGGTCCAGGGAGGGGATTCTGCTCCCATAAGACCCCACCTGGAGTTCTATGCCCAGGTCTGAAGTCCTCAGCACAAGAAAGACATGAACCTATCAGGGCAGGTACAGCTCAGAGGGCTGGAGCATCTCTACTGTGGACACTGAGGGAGTCCAGCCTGGAGAAAAGAAGGGTCTGGGGACACCTCATTGCAGCCTTTCAGTAACTGAAAGGAGCTTATGTAAGAGAGGGAAAGTCATATCCCAGAATCACAGAAAGGTTTGGGTTGGAGGGGACCCTGGAAGTTTCCAAGACCAGGTTGGACAGGGCTTGAAGCAGCCTGGGATAGTGGAAGGTTCCCTACCCATGGCAGGGAGGTGGAACTAAGTGGTCTTTAAGGTCCCCTCCAACCCAAACCACTCTGGGGTTCTGTGAAAAACAAAGCTGTGAGAAAAACAAGGGTGAGACTTGAAAAGCTCTCAAAGTATTTGAATCAGAGAACCATGCAGGCTTTTCCGCTCTAGGTCAGAGAAGGATGACCCATATGCATTTCAGGTAGGTTTTAGCATAACACATTTTGGTTGGTTGGTTTCCAAGTGACCAGAGACTGCACCGTGTTGACTGGCACCTGGAACTCAGACCTGTTACCTTTCCACCATTTGAATTGAACTGATTTGATTTGAATCCCAGCTGACCTTCTCGAGGATGCACAGACACTTCTCTCTTGCTTTATCCTCATGGAAAAGAAAAGTGCTGATTCTTTGCTCACAGAGAACTTCAGAGCACTTCATTCCCTTCATATCTCTGAGTTTTGTTATACCAGAGACCGCTTGATTTTCTGTGGAAGAATTCAATTTAGGAATGCAAAAGCTGATTTCAATTCATATATGTGTGTGCATTTGGAGTGGGGAAGACATTGCTATGGACTTTACATACAGAATAAAGAAAGAAACAAAATAAATGAAAAGTGTTTCAGTGAGGAAGAAGACTAGCTCTTTTTCCTTTATGTGAGAACATAAGATTAGGGGAGTTCTGGTACAAACAAAGGTATCAGATTTATTTTTGCAACAGCCATGGCTCTTCTCTCATGAGCAGAGACACACAAATGATGTCAGTGTGTATGACTAACAACTAAAAATAAAGCAGGTATTTTTGTGCAGTCTACGTAATATCCTATTAATACAAGACCATTTTGTTTAGTTTACATTTCCTTTGAACCTTGCCCATTCACAGATTTCTCTGAGAAGCTTCCTTGTATCACACACTGTGAACTATTGTCACCCATGCACTTCTACCAGTTTTAGAAAGGAAAAAAAATCTGCTTCCTCTCCATCTGATGAAAACACTTTTCATCAAGAGTTTAGGAATTCATCCCTCTCTTCGTGACCCTTCTAATTCTACCAAGTTAAAAAAGAAAATCCATAAAAACATTTCCCAACTAATCCCTTTCTCTAATATGTTCTGGGTTTTTATCCCTGTAATAAATGCTGTGCTACATCTTTCCTGTGATTAGTCTCATGGGATGGACATGTGAGGAGTGCCTCCCCACAGTCAAACACGGGTCAGATCCCACAGCAAGTGCCAAAACACGCTTGAATTCCCCAAAACAATCCAAGAAGCAAATACTTGGACATCAGTGTTTTATAGAGGACAGAGGAGAGGGGATAAAGCAAAGCTTTTGTTTTTCAGATGGGAGGGTAAGGTGTTTCCCAAGAGAGGAAAAACTGAATTCCATGAGTTTAATGTTCTTTCATTTCCTCCAAGGACTGCACACAGCAAGTTTCTAAACCCCAAAGAGGCATGAGCTGACTGGATCATGGTCTCGCTAAGGAAGTTTCTAAAAGTCAGTAAATATATCCAGTACCAAGTGGAATTTCTGCTTAGAAAAAGAAGAAATGTAGGACCTCCTGACAGTCAGTTCTGGAACTCTCAGAGTACACAAGAAGTACTGAGGATTAGGAGTTCTGCTGCTGGTGCTTCTGGATGGTGGAGAGGGACCCAGCACACTCTCATTGAGTAATTCTTTGTAAGTCACAGAATCCTGGAATGGTTTGGGTTGGAAGGGACCTTCAAGATCACCCAGTGCCCCCCCCTGCCATGGGCAGAGACACCTTCCACTAGCCCAGGTTGCTCCAAGCCCCATCCAACCTGGCCTTGGACACTTCCAGGGATGGGGCAGCCACAACTTCTCTGGGAACCCTGTGCCAGGGCCTGCCCACCCTCACGGGGGTGAGTTTCTTCCTGAAATCTAGTCTAAATCTACCATCTTTCAGTTTGAAGCCATTCCCCCTTGTCCTGTCACTACACTGATTCTCTATAAATAATAGCAGTTTTACTGAAACAGGGACGGCAATCCAGGTTTAACTGGACCTGGATTTTTGGCACAAATACTAAGTTTGAGCAGCTTCTTCAACACTGTTACACAACTGACACTTTTTTAAAGCATCACTGTCTTTTTACCTGGACTCTTTGTTCTCTACATGACCTTGCTGTGTTCATTCTGACATATTTTTTGCAGCAGCTGAGGAACCATTGACATGGCAACACAAAATAGGATTTGATCTTGTTCTGGAAGTTTTGCCTTTGATGGCACTGGGAGTGCCAGACGGTGTCTCAGCCCTGCTATGTAAACAGCCTTAAATTGTGTTTCACAAGCTTTAATCCTAAGGAATAGCACTGACAATCCCTATGTACACTTATTCTTTCTCCAGACTGTCCCTAAAAGCAGACTAGCATCTATGGAAAGCTCACTGGACTTCACTGCAGCAAAGTTCTCTGAAATTATTTAAGACAAATGTGCCTGGAAAAGCTAGACCTCTACCAGATTTTAATCCTAAATGCAAATCATATTCTTGAAGCTGAAAAAATAATCTCTGTGGAGATGATTTGATGTTGGATGGGCACATCCCCCTTTTGCTAACAGCAATAATTAGTTTATAGCTAGTTTCAATACTTATATTTTCCCCATAAATACAAAAACCCAGCCACAATCTCACTTTGTATTTCAGCATTTTGCTATCCAGTGGTCAGGGCCCCCACACTTAGATCATTCCATGGTAAGAAAATCTGAAAGGTGGACTGATTTTTTCTTGCAATATTTTCCAATTACTGTCATAATAACTTAGAACCAGAAGGTCCCAAATTAACTTTTTAAAAATATTAAACTTCTAAATAAAATTTAAATCCCTTTTTCTTGGGATATTTTTGCATGTGATGGTCTCAAATCTCCATGCAAACCAGCTTCCAGATGATGAATGACTCTCCAAAATTCAGCATGCCAAGCAACCTGTGCAGTGTTTTCTCTTTTGCCAGGAAAGGGTTTCTGTCTTGCCCCTCTGCAGAACTGCCTGGAGTGTCTGTTGTCTTCTTCTGATGAGAAGAATCTATGTTGGTCCTACATCCTCCACACAAACAAAAATGTTCCTACACCTTCAAATCCAACAAGTCAATGGAACTCTGGGTACAACATCCCCCAAAGAATAGATGACGGGGCTAAACAACACTCAGTCTTTGTCTTTTGACACTTCCTAGATCTCTGTCAACACTCAGAAAGTTATTTATTACCACTCACAACCTCCAAAAATTCATCCTTTGTAGGTACCTGCAATTTTTTCTGCTATTCTCAAATTTTTGGAGATCAAGAACAAGCAGAGTTCTGGGGTGTGCTTCAGTCTCTTTTTTCTCCCATGTTTTGTTTTCTACCTTATGCAACTTTTTTTTTTTCATTTTTATGCCCCTGACCAACAGGAATCTTTCTCAGCTGTTTTGTTTCTCCACCCTTGCAGTGAGAACTCCACAGTCCACAGAGCAGACCCAAGGTCTTCCCATTTTAGCCCTTCCCATTCTTCTGTAGAGGTAGGAAAACACCACAATTGCTTTTAATTTGCTTTACATTGTTGCATGACACTTACTCATGATGCAGCTTTACCTTTCTCTGAATCATCCCCATTCTTTTGACACCTGAAGGCTTTTAGGTAGTTACTCTGCATTACTTCTCTGGCATTTATTCTCAGAGCTGGTTCCCAAACATGCAAAGTTGTCAAATTTGATATTTGGTGTTTCCAAGCAATTTCACAACCTCAGAGTTTGCCTTCTACTTCACTCTAGCCTAGATAACTTCCATTCATTGGGGAACTGTAATCACTACTTCCCACCTGATCAGGGAACAGTCTTCAGAACAGCAAAATTATCTTTTCAGCCCAACAGACTCTGCTAAGTTTAACCTTCCCCATTCATCCTTGCATTTAAAATGAATCCTACATATGTTTTACCTTTAAATGCAGTGTTCTTCAGAGTTCTGTCCTACACCTTTGGAGTTAACAAAAATTATTAAACCTACAAGCACTTCAGAATCAGTACATCCAAAAATAAATATGCAAAAATACCTTCTAATTGCTCCCTACTTTTTTTCCAACTACTGTTTGCAGGCTCAAGGGAGGAGGTTTTAGAAGTTTTCCTTTGTGAGATAAATAGTTTCCATTGCAAGAAAATTTGCAGCTGCTTAACACTTTTATTTAGGACACTGAATTTATTGCCTTTTGTTTGGTTTCCATAACTGTTATTTGGCTTGAACAGAAAAGGTCTTTTATATTCCATGACTAGTTTTACCTGGATGTGCAAAATCCCAGCTGAGACTGCATCACACCCCACTCCAGGAAGGTGAGTCCTGGAAACCCTCACCCACTTTCTCAGCTGCCCTCAAAGTGATAGCACAAAGCCTGGCCTTGATTTAAGCTCAGTCTTAGCTGGGAAGTGCCCCAGTGGGCAGAAATGAAAAAGCACCACCACGTTTCCTGCACAGCATATTTACAGGTGGTTCTCCCAACCTACTTTTCTCTACTAAGCCAACACATTGTTTCTTGAGGAAAGGGCTTGCAGCAGAGTTGCCCTGATCCCTGTTTGCCTGCAGAGCTGTTTGGATAGCTGGCACGTTTACAACCCTTCAAAGCCCTCGTGGTCATTCTGGAATGTCTACAGGAGCAAACTGAGTGCTCTGGGTAAGAGACAGTGCTGCTATTACTGCACAAACTCCTGATTTTCAGTAGTGCTTGGAAGTTTGAACGGTAGCAACACATGCATTGGTTCCAAAAGAGAGCTAGGAGCAAAATACCCTGTAAAGAAACAAATGCATAAAAGCACTTCTACTGAATTTCCCTCCCTAAGACAGAATGTGATTTTAAATTTCCATCTAGAAGAATACTGTTTATTGACAGCTAATGAGGCACTCACCTTTGACTCTGTCTCCTTTGTGCAGGTGAATTTCCCCTTCCCCTTGAGGTTGATATGGCTTGACAACAATAAAAAGTCTCCCAGGGACAGCGCTGTAAAGCTTCCTCTTGGGCCCCTGATAATCCAAGGCAGACAGGGCATCCTTGTTGGCACCGGGACTGTAAACAGCACTGGAAAGTGAAATTAAACCGCATTAACTGTTTGTTTAACAATGGGACAGGTAATCATTTGCCAGCACATTAGCGGGGTTAAAATAAGCAGTGAGTGACAGAATTGTCTTCCAGTAAGACATCTAACCCTGCAGAACAGAGATGTGTTTTTCACCCAAAAACAGAAGCTTTTAACGGTTGAAATCTCTAAATATGAAACATGATCAACATTCACCTGGCCATAATGGCCTAGAAGAGAAAGCATATGTCAGTAAAGTTTTTGGGTTTTAGTTTTTCTGCATGTTAAGCTTGCACATTCACAGACCCCAATGAAATTTAGAATTTATATGTAAGTCGTACCCTACCAGCATCTCAATTTGTCCAAGAGACTTTCAAACATCAGTATTTACAATTATTGTTGAGAATGGAGCTCTTTGTAACGCTGAGTGAACAAGGGAGACAATTGAATTATTAACTAAATGGGCTGAATAAGCAAGTTACTTCATCACTCCAAGGCCTGGAGCTAAATTTAGATCTGCACAAAGCTCGGTGCTTATGGCAAACATTCTCCAAAATATCATTTCTTCTCGATGGCACTCCAAGACTTCAGAACAAGCCATAGCTCATCAACCAACAGACTTCTGGCGTATAAAGAAATTATTAAAAGGTGGTGGGAAATGCATAAATACCAATACCAAACCTCTGGAAAAATAAGTGAGCTGTCAAAAATTTAAGAAAGGAGAAAGAGGCAAATATTAAAGAGGGTAGAAAACCTACAGGAGGTATCATAACAAACTTGTACTGCACTACTATTCAACTTGGAAAAAAAGCATTAAGCTTGAGGTCTTCCACAGAAAGTCTAAACCCAAGAAATATTAATGAGAAAGAAGATTATTAATAAAGATTTACTGGGAAAAGCTAGGATACCAAAGGAAGAAGGATGATTTAATGGTGATTTAGCATTGTAACACTGCTGCTTCCTTTCTTATAAGAAAATACCTCAAACTGCTTTAAGCAAAATGAAATACAAGGGCTGGAATTTGATGGGATTTCACCCTTTTTTTTTTTTTAAACAAATCTCCTACCAAAATAGGAGTCAATAAGTCAACAGGTACTGAAGAAGGTGTATGGTAAGAACCCAAACACAGTGAATGGTTCATATCAGGAACACTTCCATTCTCCTGCAGTAATTTCTTCATCTTTTGGAATAGCATCTCCTTTTCACCCCCTCCTGTTATTCTATTACTGTCAAGAGGTGCTAATAATGATACTTAGTTTGTAAGAGAGCTCCAACTGTATGGCTGGGAAGGATTTTGCATCAGAAACCTCAGGCATCTCTCATGGTTGTTTAAAGGAAGACTGGGGAAGATGACGTTCAGGTTTCAGTTCTTTTGCTCTGTTCCTTTTGCCTTGGAAGGGAAGGAACACTCATCACCATCAGAAATTCCAGATCTATAAACTGTGGCTACACATCCGATTTCCACTCGCATCGAGCTGTGTTTCTGCCTCGTCTGCTAGCAGCTCTTCACAATGTTATCTCCCAGCATCTACTTCAGCTGCTATCACAGAACATACATTCATTTTCTCTCTTACTGAAGGAGAAAAGGGAAATGACACATTTAACCCACACAGTGAATGCATAACTTCCTATGCAACAGGCTCTCTGATGGAAATCAGCGCTGCAACGTGGGTTAGAGGACTTTTAAAATAAAAGATCTTTCATCTCACTCCATTTCCCCAGCCTGGGCTCCAAGCCCAGCAAGTCCCTTGCCAGAAAGAGCAGGGGGAGGGTGCAGAGATTTCAGAAGATGTGTGGACATGTTTCTCCTCTCCCCCAGAAGAAGGTGGCCATCCTTGCTAGCTCAGCCCTGACTGAGGCTGTGTTGGCACCTCTTTTTCTGATCACTGTGGGACAAATCCCACAGGAAGGGTGTCCATTCCTTTGCCTCTCCAGCCCCAAACACAACCAGGTCGCCATGAAAAGCAGCAGCCTCGTGAGAATCATAGAACAGTTTGGGTTGGAAGGGACCTTCAAGATCATAACATTGCAAGCCCCCTACCATGGGCAGGGACACCTTTCACTAGCCCAGGTTGCTCCAAGCCCCATCCAAACTGGTCTTGGACACTTCCAGGGATGGGGCAGCCACAGCTTCTCCATGCACCCTGTGCCAGGACCTGCCCACCCTCACAGGGAGGGATTCCTTCCCAGTGTCTAATCTAAATCTCTCCTCTTTCCATTTGGGAAGATAAAACTCCACACAGGCTCCAAGGATCACATGAACCCCTTCCAGCATCACTTTCCAGCACGTCTTCACAACACAAACTCCACTAACCCTTTGTCAAACTCTGACCTTCTCCATTATCCTGCCCCTTCTGGTTTCTTCTGCTCCACAAGCCAACCTACTGCTATGTCAAAAAGGGCTTTTTCATCTAAGGGGAGTGACAGCTTCATGGAGAATGTTCTTATTTGCAAATAATAAGCAGAGACAGCAACAAGTCCCACATTCGGTTGACTGTAAGTAGGTGGTCACACAGCTAAACAAAGCCTGTGAGGAAAGGGTCATGCAAGGTCCCATTCATGGCTGCAAAACAGCCTGTGGCAAGAAAAGGCATTATATGGGTTAAATTATATATAAAATCCTTTAAGTTGTCTTTAAATTTAGAGAGCCTCCAGCTCTCTTCTCAGTACCTGCACGTACTCTGGACTCTTCTGAAACAAGTTTGCTGGGACACAGGAAACTGTAGTTGTGATACTGATGCACTAAGAGAAAGACCAAAATTTTAATTCCACAAACCCTCAGGCATTAAATTGGTTTCCACCATCATTTCGTGCTCAAAAAGGGAAGAGGAAAGAGGCTGAACAAAGTCAAAGCAAAGAAATATTTGCTCAGTCAAAAAAGTTTTCTGTCACCCCCACCTCCAAGGAGTGATGATACTTTAAGGATTTGAAGTGTGTTGTCCCAGGAATACTGATGAAAAAGCTCTTTTTATCCCTGCCAGCTAAAATAATCATTGACTCTGAGGCAAAACCTCCCACTCTGATGGCATCAGTGGAATCCAGTGGAACATGAAAGCTCATTCTCTGAAAAGCACCTCATGGCCACCCCTTCACCAGTGAGGTCTGATCACAGACTGGTTTTAACCTGACATTGGCTCTGTGAGGAAGTGCCACCCAGACTATCCCCAAAGGAGCTTTGGCCACTACTGTGGCTTACAACAGAGTAAGGTGAGTTTGCTTTGCTGCACGAAACCACTGGTGGAAGAAACTCATCCCCTGTTCCTTCCATCTCCTTTCATTGATTCTTACACTTCAGCCAAGGCTGTTTCACAAAGCACTGCTGCTATCACTGACAGTGCTTGTCAGTCAGGGTGCCTGTGGCCAAGGAGAGAAGAATGTGCAAGGTGACAACTAGGTGACGTTTTGTTTTACTGACTTGAGAACTCCAGTGAAGATCCATTACACCTACAAACGACAAAGAGGAACCAACAGCTGCATTTCTTAACAACGCTCGAGTCCTTTTCTACTCCGAACAGCCGATTTCTCTTTTATATTAGGAAAGTAGACAGACAAAGCCTGATATTTTAAGTGACTGGTGAGTTAAATGTGTTTGGTCAAAACATGTAAGGTCTCGCTGACCCCATCAGTGCTCAGCTCTGATGCCCTCCTTCATTTGGCAGCTTTGCACTTCCACCCCTCCTCCTGGTGCAGCTCCATCTCTTGAACATTTGGCAGATGGAGTTCCTGAGTCCTTCTCAAAGTGAAGCTGTAATTGCCTCCTCCCAGGGCAGTGGCTTCTCAAAGCTGCAGCTTCCCTTTGTGACCAAAACTCACACACAGCCCCCTGTTTTATAATATTACTTACAACACATACATCACTCTAATTAGTTGGGATTTGCTCTCCAGTGGGACGTGGTTGCAAGGTATTTGTGTGGAGTGCCTGCTAAATCACATTTGTGATTCAAGAGGAAAGGACGAGCAGCAAAGCCATAGGTAAAGCAAACCCTGCAGCACAGATAATTGTGAAGGAAGTCCACGACATCCACCCCACCATCTCAAGGAGCCCCCTTTGCTCTAGGCCAGCCTGCAGTGATTCCCTCTGGTTTCCTCTTTGGTTCAGCACACAGCTACAAAAGAGAGAACTCAAACATTCTCTCTTCCATTACCCATGACGGTAACATAGGTCCAGGCACAGCTGATAGAAAGAGTTTACTTTGCTGTTAAATCCTATCACTGTTCCAACTATTAAAAGATCTGGAGAGATAGCACCTCGATTTGGAGGTGCCAGCCCTGTGTTAAGTCACTGCTGAGCTCTGCTGAACTTTAAAGCCTGCCTGGCTTCTGGAGAGCTGTGAGAAAACAGCTGGCTTTGTCTGCTGCTCCCAATTAAAACACTCACACTTGGACACGGTCTGCTGTGCTGAGATTTAATACCTATACATCATATAGAGTGCAAAGCAGGCGTATAACTAACACCAAAAACATGGCAATCCAGCACGATTACTTTAGGGACATCTCAAATAGCCAGAAAGTCACCTGATGTGCCTGTGCTGCTGTCGCTTGGCATCATCTCCCAGCCTGTTGAGGGACGGCGAGCGGCTCCGGGAGGATGGAGTGTAACTCCCCACGGTCTTTACAGTTCCATTGGGGTTATTCTGCATCTGTTGGAGTAGATGAGGTGAAAGGCTGCGGTGTGAAGAGGCGGAGGAGGACGCTGACCACTCGGGGAAGTTGTTGATGTTCAGGTTGTTGTCGCTGTTGGAACGGAGCAAGATCCGAGGGGCTGCCAAGGTGCTCGGAGGTCTCCGCCTCCTGTTGGAGTAGGTGGGAGCCTCCCTAAAGGGCACTGTGTGAACAAAGGCATTCAGGGTCATCTCAGATGATTTCACCACTCACTCACATTACCACCACATAAAAAGATCCAGCAACATATGGCATTGTTTCTTCTGCACAGACAGAAACTCTACCTTGCCAGCAGAGCTGATTGAAGTCATTATCTTCAAAACAGCATCAAAATAAAAAACAACAGAGCAACATTAACCTGTTTCCTGGCTTGGATAAATAGTTAGGCAATACCCAGTGGCATGAGCGAGCTGAACAGTCAGAACTACGGCCTGGGAAATGGAAAACACTTCATTATTGCCAAGTTGGAGGCTCAGAAAGTTCATTTTCATGCTGTGTTGTCACACTCAACCAGAAAGGCACAGAACAGGGCTGACCAGCAGAATTTCTGAGGCTGGCACCTTCCTTGGCCCAGGTGGCACCCAAACTGGTCCACCCCATTCAGGCCTAACCTGAAATCTCTAGTGCTACCAGTCACCTTATCCCCATCTTCCAGGTTAAAAATCGAGGACATGGCTGCTTCTGCTGGCAGAACTCTATTACTCTGCTGCAGTCCCCAGGTGCTCCCCTCCTTCTAATCTGGGTAGTGCCACCACATCTAGTACTGTTGGATATGGAGCACATCACCCAGCGGGAATACCCTGGCTCCATCACGTGCCATGTCCCAGGGAGGGCACGGCTGGGGCCAGAGCTGCAGAACACCTGGCAATGAAACAGTCACAACACAAAACAAGGCGAGGGCAGGAAAAACCCACCCGAGAGCACAGGGGCCATCCCCTCAACACTGTTCCTGCCACATTTGCATCTCCTTCTCTCCCTGTAGTGGGTCAGTCAGTTCCAAATGCAACTTAAAAGGCAAATTCCCCAATAAAAAGGCACCCAGCTATCACTGGATGGGATGCAATTTGCTACCCTACCATAAGGGAATAAAGGATTAGACCCCAAAAACTCATGCTTGCCTGGGTCCCCAGTGTTGCAATTCCCCTCCTAAATTCACCTCCAAGGAGCTCGTGGGGTCACAGGGCTCGAGCCAAAGTGCACACATTAACACCTGCAAAGTCACAGCAGGATAACTAGCAAAAAGAAGTCAGGCATTATTCTGGGGACTTCACTGAGCTGCTGTAATTCTCAAAGAAAATCATATTTAAATTCGGAAAGAAGCCCCACAAAATAGCATCCTACATGTCTAAAGTGCCAGTAAGTGCCATTTATGAAGTGCCAGGAATGTCTACTCATTCAATACCCTTCAAAACCACACAAAAAACAGAATAAGAGTGTCTGTCATACCATGCAAGTAAATAAATTCACATAAATATGAATATACATAGGAATCAATCTGTCCTGCCTTGAAATAGAGCCTTTAATTGAGAGAATAAAGCAAAATTTAAGGTTTCAAAGCAAAACTGAGAGCATATTTATAGCATAAAATAGAAGTGGAACTGCAAGTAAAAGAATGGTTTATATAATTTTCACTGGAATCAGCTTGTGATTAACTACAATTCTGAATATTTTAAATTAACATCCTTTGTATTTCTAATGAGCTGAAACTTTCTCTAGTAAACAACCCAACAACATCAGAGCAACCAAACAAGACAACAGTGTGCAAAGAGAAAGAAAGGGCTTAAATTCCATATTTCCTTTGGAACAAGGTTGAAAGAAGGGAAATAGTCTTTCAAAGCTGTTAAGGGGGATAAAGCAGAGAAGTCCAGTATTTATGCTGGAAGCTGGCAGAAACCCTGTATAATTTTCAGGCCATTTCCAGTTTTTCACATTTTGTATTTTTTTCAAGGTTTCAAAGCAGCTGAGTATGTCACTGAGAGCACCTGGGTGCTTCAGATGTCACACTGAAAGCCCTAGTTAGAGCCAACTTACAGAAAACTCACAGCATTTATTTCCCAAATTGGCACATATGTATCCTTAGATTGAAGTAGGGGGGGCAGAGATGTTGCATTTCTGCATTCCTCTATTTTTGACATTTGGAATACAGCTCTAGAAATTACTTCACTGAAGACAAAGATCTTTGCCAGGTACAATAAAGCAGAATTCAGTCAAGGAGAAAGCACACAAAACTGAATATAGGGAATGTTTGACGCATTTGCTACCTGAAGGTCTAATCCTGCTGCCTTAAGGTCACCAAAGTTTGTCTTGGATTCAGTACAAATTGAGCCTGACCCATAGAACTTAATGTTTCGTGAACTTACACAGGTGACACTCCCAGCAGCTTGTCCAGCCCTGCAGCAACAGCCCCAAACCCCAGAATATTGCCCACGTTTCAGAGATGTTTCCTGTGACTCTGGAGAGGCTGGTGGGATATGTCCTGGTGGGAAGGGAGGTGACAGCATGGCCAGAGAGCTGCTGAGCACACTCATACCAGCAGAGCTGGGCAGCCAGGGGACATTCAGCCTTTCCACCTCGCATGTCTTTTACCCACTTAAGAGTTTAGCTTTAGCTTTGCTATTAATGTTCTTTTCTTAAGGAGAGAAGTACGAGCAAAATTAGCCTTTACTAGAGAAAATAAACAGGGAAGGGGACAACTAATGACACCAATTGACGCGTGTCTAACACAAATCTTTTATAGAAAGAGTTAAAAATAAGCATTTCCATGCCTGAAGTGATTAATATTCCACCCAACTGCTTCTTTTCCCCAGCAATCTGCAAAATGTAAGTGGGTGGATATTTATTTAGCTGCTTCTTATCGGCATTATTTACATTATTTTCACAATTAAAAAAAAATTATTCACAACACAATATGATGAAATGCAAATATCCGTGCTTTCATCCCTGTTGGACACTGGGTTTCCCTAATATTTCCCCCACGTTCAGGACTGTAAGTCTAACTGTTGCAAAACTTGTCTGGGAAAAACACTTGATATAAAATGCCTGAACTAATTACATGCCCCTAAAGTTTAAATTTATCATCCCTAAAAGCATACTTGAAAGTACCATCTAATCCTTCCTTCAGCTCTCTGAGTTCTATTCCTGGCACTTCATACATCTGAAAGGACAATTCAGCACCATTCACTGACAAAATTCATCCTGGAAAATCCTTCCGTGTCTCCAAATGCATTTCTTAGGGAACAAAAACGTTTCTAGAACTACTTGATTCTTCAGAGAAAATCCTGAAAGGAACAAAGTCACATCCAGCTTTAATAAACACTTGCCTAAATTGACTGTCCGACATCAAATAATTTTGAAAAAGGAATTGCAGGAATTGATTAATTATAGAGTCACTAAGCCCCATCATATTCAATGTACACAAGAAAACACGGGTCTGAAACATCAAAGTGTTCTGCTTTCATCGCTTACCTTCTTTCTTTGTGAAGGCATTTAACAAAGACTTCATTTTCCCTTTTTACTTTAGCAGCAATCCCCTCATTATATAACCTTTGCTGAGAAGAAAGAGGTAAAAATAAAAAAAATATAAAATAAAAAAATACTAAAAAAAAAAAAAAAGATAAATAAAAATGACTCGAGCTACCCAATCTCTATGTGTTCAGGCTGGCTGCACCCTGACATAAGCAGCAGGTTTCTGGGCACTGTGGAATTGCGAGCATCGCCGGGCATGCAGTACCCGGCGTTCTGGTGACAAAGCCCACCCCACATTCTGTCTGTCAGCTGGGAGCCAACTGTGCACAGACTGGAGCTGCTCAAAAAAAAAAAAAAAAAAGGAAAAGGAAGGCAAAAAAAACCCTCTTGCTGTCTCCCCCAGCATTAGTCATGTGGCCCTGGCGCCGCCACAACCGCGCAGAGCAAAGGAGGATGCTCCTGCTCCTGCTCCGCTCGCATCCCATCCCTTCGCATCCCATCCCTGCGGCTCCGTGCGGGGCGGGAGAGCCACGGGGGCACGGGAGGCACCTGGGCATGCCATGGGGGCACAGGAGACACCTGGCCATGGCATGGGGGCACGGGGGGCACAGGAGACACCTGGGCATGCCATGGGGGCACGGGAGGCACAGGAGGCTGGGCAGGGGGAGCTGCGTCCGGCGCTGAACTCGCCCCGCGGACTCTGGATGCGCAGAGGATGCTACTGGCTACCTGCTTGTTTCTGTTTGTTTGCTTGTTGCTGTTTGTCCGCTCTTTACTCACTTTTTACTGTCTCTTTCCTTTTTGCTCTTTCCTTTCTGCTATTCACTTCCCCTGCTTATTCCCTTTCCCCTCCTTTTCCCCTTTTAGTCTTTATCCCCTCTTTCCCCTCTTTATTTCCTTTCTTCTCTTTATACCCTTCCCCTCTATATTTCCTTTCCTCTCTTTATTCCCCTTCCCTCTTTATTACCTTTCCCCTCTGTATTTCCTTTCCCCCTCTATTTCCTTTCCTTTATTTATTCCCTTTCCCCTCTTTATTTCTTTTCCCCTCTTTATTTCTTTCCCCCTCTTTATTCCATTTCCCCTCTGTATCTCCTTTCCCCCTCTATTTTCTTTCCTTTATTTATTCCCTTTCCCCTCTTTATTTCTTTTCCCCTCTTTATTTCCTTTCCCCTCTTTATTTCCTTCCTCCCCTTGTTCCAGAGAAGCAATCTGAGGAACAGTACAAGTCACACGAGGCTTCACACAATCACTAGTTAAGAACCTGCCACTACACCACATCTTACCATGGCCTATATTCCAATTTCAAACAGGAGAGATACAAGCACAATTATTTTCCCTTCCCCTTACAATGCACTGGGATAAAAGAGAATTTCTTTTTGCACAGGGTAAAAATATGAAAAAAAATCAAGCTCTTTTGCTAAATTTAGTGTAGACAGCAGAAAATAAAAGATGAACTTTTGAAAGTACTCATTAAAAAAAAAATAAACCTATAGCTGTGCCAGGCAGTGCAAACGTGCTTCCAGAGGAAGAGCAAATAATGAAACAGGCAGACAGGAAGCAGGGGGAGGTGCTAAAAATGGCAAAAAATTAAAGCATATTTAGTTAAATCTGAGATACAAAAATTCCAAAGAACAGGAAATTCACTGTGTTAAAAAAAAAGAGTAACCTACATTAAAAAAAAGGTCCTAAATAACATAAACTATATAGCAGCTAATAAATATTTATTCCACTTCAGGCTTCTCTGATCACCCCTAATGCATCTATTTTGAAAATTAGGCGAGTTTCTTACTGAGAAAACTGCTTCAAGACAGAAAATAAATTACTTAAATGGATTTAATGTCTTTATGCATAATGATCTCATAGTTAACATAACACTGAAAAGAATTAGTAAGCATAAATTAATTGGATAGCTTAAACTTAATTTAACATTCCAGTGTCAAATTTACATAGAAAAGAATATTTCTCTAATATAATTTTACGTTTTAGTTCAATTTATTTTTAAAAGCAACTATCCTTAGCAGGTGGAAATTTTGCCAGTGGAAATGTTGGACACAGCATCAAACACCTTTATTTGACAGGAAGAATCTTCTTCTCAACTTTTAATAGATGCAAAGCTTTCTAAAGAATAACTTGGAACTTTAATTCATTAACTTATAAATATGTGCATTAATTAGCTCCCCAGAAGAACCAATGTAATTTCCAGAGCAAGAGCTGCTACACCAGAACTGTGCCACTCATTTGAATTACAAGCTTTTGTGCTTTCCATTTTCTAATACCTGCACCCAATCCCCCTGATTATATTTGGAGCTGCAAATGACAAAGGAACCGTGAGCATTAATGAAATCCTTATTTTGGTTTTGGGGAGGTCAGTGGCTCAAAGCAAGGAGAGCCAAGTCTTTAATCCCAGCAGCTGGGCAAGGACAGGGTTAACCCAACCCTGCTCATTCATGTCTCTTCATATACAGGAAAATAAAAACAGACAGGCAACTGTAGTCAATCAAAATCAATCCCAGGGGGCATTTTTATTAGATTCTTGCCAGAGCTGTAACGTTTCATCATCTAGAGGTTTCTAATCAGTGTTATAAAAACATAAAAAAATATTAAAGTCACTTGAAATTATTGAGTTTCGTGGAAATTGTGGGAACTCTTTCTGCCCTACACCAGCAGATGTATCACCTGAGGAGTGATCATTTTATTCCATTTAGCTGTCTGTCTTTTCCACAACGCAGGAAATACAATTTCTTCCTACATGGCAGAGCCTCCTGCAATAACCACTCTTGTACAATGGGAAAATAGGACAATCAAGGAAGTCAGTGAATACTTGCAGCTGCACTTCTTGAGTTTTTCCTCATTTTCACTAATAGCTTATTTGAGTTTCTTTCTCTGAACTGAAGTCCTGAATTCTATGGTGTTGGGAAATTTCAAAAGGAAATATTCCAGCAGCTCCCACTTTTTCCTGAAAGATTTTCTGCCTCACAACTATAGTCTTGGTATTGCCATCTCAGGACAAAAACCTAATGATTTGACTATACTAGTACAGAAAAGCCAATATAAGCCATAAGCCATCAGCATCCTTAATCTAAAAATCAAAGGAACCTCCTAAACAGAGGTGAGCTAAACCCTCATTTCCTTTCCTTTCACAGGAGCTCAGGAAAGTCTGTGGGAGCTCTGCATGGGGATGTGAGAGGAGAAAAGGCCACCTCAAACAGAAATCAAAATATGCACTCTCCAATTAATTTTGATGAGCATTTTTGGTACATTTGTAACAAAAGGCTCCCAATTTTTACAGGTATTTGAGTCCTCCGCCCCCATTCGAAATCTGTGGAAAATCAGTGACTTACATACTCCTGAAGATCTATTTTTAGGCACTTGGATGCCTTTTAAAAAAGCAAAAAATTATTTGTCCAAAGCTCTATTTAATCATCCCACCAACACCTGTAAGGGCAAATGCTTCTCTGATAACAGAGGACCACAGCTATGGCTGCCATGATTTTATTCTTTTTTTGATTTTGTCCATTTTGGAGTTCTTGCCAGAAAAAAAATCCCTTTACCATCTAGGTTGCTGTTAAAAATGCACTTCTTAGCATATATAAATGCATTTCTCTCCACTATAAAATGGGCTTCCCGTATGCTGAGCTACCAAATGGAGAGTTAGGCAGGAAAAGAGAGATTCAAATATAGACTTGAAAGTACATAAAGGCTCTTGGTGGCAGGGGGAACCCAACCAAGGATGCTACAGAGCTTCTAGATTATTTACTTTGTCCAGAAAGCAACAGGGTGGGCAGAAACCCAGGTGGTGGCAACAGATTCAGGAATCCACCTCAGCGAAACACTTTTATAAAGCAAAGGGTTTGGTTGTGTTTTTTTTTGTTTTTCTGAAAAAAAATGTGGGGAGTTCACTCAGTTAAACCAGAGAGATGCAGCTGAGCCTGCTGAAATGATGCTCAGAGAGCCTGAGCTGCCCTGCCATCGGGGGCACCTCTGTTGGCACCGCCAGCATCTTCTCAGCGCCCGGGTACCAGCGGCATCACCCGGCAGCCTTGGGGCAGCCAGTCTGAGCCTGGAGGGTGGAACGGGGGCAGGAAACTGTGTGGAGGAGAGGACAGCTCAGGAACAGATGGCAGGAGTTACCAATTAGAAGGAGAAGCAAAAAATAGCGGTGTGAGCTCCAGAGCCATGTGCCAGACGCCCCTTCCGTCAGCGGGCACCGCCGCTACATCACCGGCCACGCACTGCGCTCTCTGTGACAGGGGCCACTGCCACGCTGCTCTCCTGAGCAGCTTCTCCCCAGAACTTCCCTAAAAACCAGCACCAAGGAGCTGGAAAGGCTCAGGCACAGCCATGTGGATGGTTTAACCACGGGGGATTTTTCGTGTGGTGGAACGAACTGGGCGCTGCCGAGTCCTGCAGGGAGCACTTCACTCAATCCCTGTTATTGCAGGTATCTAATAACAAAACCTGTGAGGTGTGCTTGGGGGTACATTCCAAGGGAATTTCAAAGCTGATGAATATATAGTTGTCACACGTAAGTGAAATGAAAATCTCGGGAAATGAAAAGCCTTCCTTCTTGCCATGCTCAAGTGATTATAAATAAGCCTTCACTAAGAGTAGAGCAGCAATGCAAGAAAAAACATTGCAAGAGCTGCACGTGTCTGCAGAAGGGAGACATGTTCACCTCAGGGCTTTACTTTGAGATGCTTATACAACATCGAGTAGAGACAGAATCTTCGACTTAGATTGCATTACAAAAAATGCTGGATATTGCTGAAAACTTGTTACGTGTCAGAGCAAATGTCTGACACCTCTTTGACAGGTTAGAAGGTAACAGGAGCAGAAATTATGATCCAAAAGAGTGTCAATCTCATGGCTTTTCCCTTTTTGCAAATTAAAATTGCCAGGCTCAGTGTGGCAGCACCTGCAAATACGTGAAGCTGTGCCTGCAGCGATACAGATACACAGAGCAGAATTTACCTGAGAGCCCCCAGAAAACCTCAGTCACCGAGGACGTGAGGCTGCTTTGTGGGAGGAATCTGGGTCAGGGGTGCAGGCAGGAGCAGAACAATCCAAGGCTAAAAGGTGGGGAGATGAAACCCTCTGATTCTGTGTGCAAGGCTGGAAGGGGGGAGGAAACAATGGCCAATAATGAGGGAGATGTCTTGCAAGTAGCAGCTTGGAGAGAGAGAGAGAGAAAAGCAAATGCAATGAGATGAAGCTACAATAGCTGAAGGGGAATTTCAAAACATGACTGAAATCTATCAGCAATGCCGAAGCAAGCAGACCATCTGAATAAAATATGAATGGCTCACTTTCATTCTAACAGGTAGAGTTGCAAAAGCAGTAACTTCTCCAAATAAACCCCTGTATTTTCTGTAGATCTCTTTCTGCAGAGCATTCTCCCTGGAATGGGAAGGCCAGCTCTGGCAAGGGATTCTCAAGGTTTTATACTCCCAGAGCACTCACAGCCCTCATTTCTATAATGCATGTTTGGGTTGAAAGCAACATCCAATGACACTCTGAATAATACAAATAACTACAGTGAATATTTCTGTCTGTCCTCCATACATTTGTGCACCCACAGAACAAAGAGTTTTCTCTGCTGGCTGTGAAGACAAGGAAAAACAGCATCTTTTAAAAAGTAAAGAGCTATTGAGAACCCTTTCAAGAAAGGCAATGGGTGATTTGCAGTTGATAAAACATGATACTACTTGTTGTAATTGATTTCTTCAAACATGTATGGGGCTGATTTCAAGGTCTGTTTTCATCAGCAAGCAGAACTCACCCAGAACGGTTCATCTTTATACAGCAGCAGACTATGAGTAACCAGCCACTTAGAAGTGCCAATGAAGCAAGAGATTAACAACTTGTACAGTATCTGGACAGAAAGATCTGTTTAGCTCAGACTATCAGCCTGAACTGAAAGCAGTCAAGTGTGAAGCCCTGAAGCTGCATTCTTTTACCTCCAACAATAACACAGAAAATATGACTCAAATATAATTATATCCCACCAGAAATTCCTAGGGTCTTTAAACAAGCTGGTGAAAGGAGGGGGCAATTTTCTTCTCTAATAATACACTGGGAAATCTTGTCCTGATGCAGCACCACTCAGAAGCATCAAAGCACACAACAAATTAATTTCATTCCTTGCATTATGTATATATTGAGTTGGGAAAAAATATCATTTAACATGAGGGGGCTGTGCATATCCCAACCCACATAGTTTATGCTGAATAAAGAACTAAATTAAAACCCAGCATCATTCAAAGAATTTCATGGCTGGTGGCTCCTGCAAACAAGGATGCCTGACTCTTCCTCTAATGTCTGACACTGCTGGGCCTCAGAGGCAGGACTGGAATTTGGGGGTTGCAGTGTTTGACTGTGTGGGTTGCAGTGTTTGAACTTGTGGGCTGCAGTCTGATGTCACAGAGGAGAACAAAGACAAGTGGCCCTGCCCAGGATGCTTAGCAAAACAAGTGCACCAATATTGGGTTGCCCAGCGTTCCTGTGTTCTTGGGTTGCACAGAAAACAATCTCATTTTGCCTTTGTGTAACTTTCTTCCTACCAGAAGCTCTCAACGAATTCCTTACACCATTATGTTGTTCCAGGCTTTATTCAGTGATTTGATTTCACTGCTTTAATCTAAGTGTGAACCTCTTTAGTAAATAGTGGGACAAAGCATCTGTGCTTCCAAAAGTGTTGGTGGATCATGTCAGTTTTATTTAGAATAACACCATTTTCATAACTGGAAAGTGTATAATGCTCTCAATGGGGCGGGGGAGAAAAGATTGGACTCTTGTAGAAGTTTCAAAATATGTAAGTGGTCAAAGTGGTCGACTGGTGTAACAGAGGCACATGTGAAATCCAGTACAACTTATACAGACAGCTGGACTGGGAGAACGGGGGGACTGGGCAGACTTATTTGTCAGGGCTGGGTTTGAGTTCGCCAAGGCAACAGTGGTAAGAAAACAGCAAAGAAACTAATCCATAATATCTTCTTTTAGCTCCTCTTCTTCAGCTCTTAAATCTTGGCGTCCTTCATTGCCATTTTGCAGTTCCATTTTCCCTTTTACTGCTTCCATCACCAGCTCTCTAAGGATGATCTCCCCACCTCCCCGGAGCCAGGGGAAAACAAATAGCACATGAGAGCACAGCAGGAGGGAAAATGTCTACAAGACACCACCTCATGGCAAAGTCACATAACATTAGCAACAGAGACAAATGGGCAGGGAGAGAAGCTGGGCACAAAAAAGGTGTCTAGAAGAGAAGGATATCCAGGAGGCTGCAACATACAGATGCTTAACAACAGTGGAATAAAGTCACCCAACCTTCATATGCAAGAGTTAAATTGTAAAGAGAAGAGGGGACAATCAAGCTGTTAAAGTGACATTACTATAACTTTTTAACACCCTATTGCACTTTGAGGGTAATATTTTCAGTGAGTAAAGAATACAGTATTTTACAGAGGAGACACTGGTGGGCTTGAACTGCCAGCAAAGGAAGGAGAGAACTGTGAAAGCTTTTCACTCTGCTGGCTGATTTCCCACAGGTTGAAATTACTCTGGGATGTATTTAATGACAAAAAAACTTGCATTACCACTTCCATGTTTTACAGCAGAGCAGCAAAAGGAGCCCACTTTTATCCTGGCAGAGCTATTACCAACAAAACCATAAACTAAGCACCACGAGAATGAAATTGTTGCCTCTGCAGCCTCCCTGAAGCCCAGGGATCTGCAAGCAGTGAGAGAGAAGAGAATCTAAGGAGAGAGTTCTATTGGGGCTGGGAGTGTAGGAGCAGCCAGTAAGACATCCAAACCCCCTGGACTTGCATAACCCTTGAGAAAGCAAAAAGCATTTCTGTGACTGTAAATAGTGAGAGCCATCACTATGGCACCCACATTATCCTCTGCACACTGTTTTATCCCTCTTTTCTAGTGTAAGTGATCTTCAGGAATTCATCCTTGGCTCTTATTCTCATCCCCTCAATTCCAAAGAGGACCCAAGCACCCAGTGAAGTCAAACACACATGACACTTTTGAGACCACATTTGGGTTCCCTGAGCACAGAGTCTCTCCCTGCAAATCTCCAATTGTCTTTTGTGCTAAGGATGGGAGTTGTGCAGTGCAACCATTCACCCCCCAAAATATCTTCTCTTCTAAATAGAGGATAGCAAGCTCTGAAATCATGTTATTAAGCAGGATCTTTAAAAGATAAAACCCAATAATTTAAGCTGATAATTGTCTCGCTATCCTTAGTTCCATTTAGACACTTGGTGTTAAATAGAAACTAAAACATTGCTGACTTATTCATTAAAATAACAGCATTTTAAATTGTATTAGTAGCCTACATTTCTTCATCTCAAAAATAACTGTTAATGAATCATGCTGGTATAAGTAAGAAAAGATAAAAAAAGCATGTATGTGCTGTAACAGGGGGTTATCTCTGTACAAACATGTAGGTGTTTGCAGCATTTGTAATGTTCTTGGTGGTTAATCCCATTGAGAAAGGAAGGCTTGCTCACTGAAGAGCCTCTGAGGTGGATTAATGATTAAAGTAAGATCACAATACTACCCCTACTCCTGGATCAAGCCATTATCACAGGGGTTTTACAGGGGTTGAAAATGTTGAAGAAAGACTTTTCCCCCTCCCCAGTGTTTATGATGCTCCCTGCAGACTAAGTTTTGCACTGACAGCTGGGTTTAGATTTTATGTAACAAGAATACAAAAAACCTCTTGTTTATATAGGTTAGCAAGTCAGAGCAGGTAAATAACTGAAAGAATAAAGAAGGTGCAAGCTTTAAACCCGCCATCAAAAAGCAATCTTACGTACACACTATTTCAGAAGCATTCCCATTTATTCTTATGTTTCTGGCAGCAGTGGTAGATGTGATATTCATTAATTCAGTGGAAAATGCATGGCTGACATCCAAGACACTACTATGAAAATAGAAGTGTTCTGGATATTATTTGGCAGTCACACCCCCGGCCATCATGACTACTACAATGAGATTTGGCTTCCGTGATCAAGTTTCAAAATAACTCTGTTTTCTTCCGGACAAGAAGTGATGCAAATAAAGCCAATGCACATCCCCAAAAAAGCAGAGCAGAGAAAGGAGAGCAATTGGATAAACAAGCAAACTGTGTGTGTTGCTCTCTGCTAAGCCATGGCATTTGAGAGGGCACTCCAGAGTAACTGCAGAGTGTGTGTCTAGGAGAGAAACCATTCTCACTTTGGTGTTACCTGCCCAGGTACCACCCCTGTGTAACCACTGCAGCACTTTTCACCGCAGGAAGGATGAGCCACCCAGCATCCAGCCTGTGGTCAGCTACATCTACATTAAGAAGATGATTGCACTCAAATTCGAGGGCACAATTTAGGTAGGAGAATTTTAAGAGATAAACAGCTTATCTATAAACAAGAAGAATCACATGGAGAATACACTGTGTGCCAAAAGAAAAAAGTACATAAGACAGGGTAATATAAAATACGTATTTCAGATCTTGCATTAGGAAGCTTTTTTTTTTGTTGTACAGACATCTGTAATAGAGACTTAAAGCAAAGGAAACATCCAGCCCTTGGCTCCACCAGTGAACACCAGACACAGTTTCACTGGGAACCTGTGATGCAGCAATCCTGCAAGAGTCCCCAGCAGAACCACTGCTTCAAACAACAGAGAGGTGACCACAGTCCCCAGGACACCTCTGTTGCAGTGGGAGACAAAGACACAATCATTCTCACTTCCTATGCTGTGTTCCAGTGGAGATCAGGAAAGCCTAAGACCATTCCCTCAGCAGGGTGATGACTGGCTGAGGGTGATGAAACAAGAACAAGAATATATGGACATCTATAAAGCAGAGAAAAACTTTTATAGAATCACCTCAAGTAAATTTTCCATACATTTTTAGTATTTTTTCCTGGTTGAGAATTTAACAAGAAATTTAGAAATTACTCACCCTAAGTCCCTCTGCCTAGGATGCTTCACTTTATGTTGGGAAGCTGCAAGGAACATCAAAGGAATTGGTAGCAGAGAAGGGGGAGAAATAAATGGGACCCACAGGACACAGGTGAGGTCAAGAAATAAAGTTCCAATTGAAGTGGGAGGACTGGAAGAAAGGAAGAAAATACAGCAAATTCCAGCGACTCCCAGTGAACCTGGGAGATGTAATCTGAGAGAGATATTCAGTGGAGAAAATGGAGGTGGATTGGTGCTTTAAGATGCTTGGGAATCCTTTCAAATCAGAGCCCTCGGTGACTCAGGGCAGCGTGTGCCATGTGCACACAAGGGGGAAGGCAGCGGACACTGGGATGCTGCACAGGGCACAGGGAGCAAAGTGCAACTCCTGCAGCTCTGCTCAGATCTTCCTGTCTCTGAGCACCAGCCACCAATTCAACATAAGGGTTTAGCAAACCACAGAGCAACCAAGAGCAATGCAGGACATAATGGAGATGCAGGAGTGACTAATTAGTGACTGAAATGTATGTAGGAAACACTACAAAAAGCAAAGGCTCTGAGCAAACTCCTACAAGCACTGAGAGAGTCACAGAGTTGTGACACTGGAACGCTTGCCCTGCTGAATCTACAGGGTTTAAGTACTGAATAAAGGGAAAGACGCAAGTGTTCAAACCCCAGTTGCAGTAAAAGGGGTGTACCTTTTGCCATGGACTCTAATGGGATCAGTTTTCTGTCAAGAAATAAAGGACCTTTTGAATGATGCAAGACAGAACTATCCCAGAGCAAAAGAAACAGACCTGTGTGGGATAACTAGGAGAACAGGACATCATAAAAGTACAGAAGGTATTCAAAGCATTTCTCCTCTCCCCCATCACCCCTTTGAATAATCCCAGTTCCTGGATTTGTCTAAGCCCATAACTGGGAAGAGAGAGAGGTGCAGCCCTGCTCCACCACAGGCAGCTGAGGGGGAAGCCAAGCAGCTTCTGCACCAGCCCCATTTCTGCCCCAAATCCGTGCAGAGCAGTGAGTTTCCCCCTGTCCCCACTGCCCTGAGTTCCAGTGCCACCGACACAAAGAAAACCCTCTGCTGCTTTGATCCAGCAAGGAAGTGGAATCATCTGTGGAGGAAAAGGGAAACATTTCACATCTGTAAGCTCTTCAGAGTACAGATCCAACCAAAGACAGCCAGGGAGCCCTCCATTTCTTTCTTCAGACATCATCAATATTTTAATAGATAAGGTTCAAAATATTAACTAATAAACTCAGTTTTAATTAGTGCTCCAGTGGACCCTCATGTAAAAGTATGGGCAGAGTTTTCTCTGACTTAGTGCTTTCTTCAGCTTACAAAATCAAGCAGCTTAGCATTTAAAGGTTGTTAGGCTTCTTTAGAAGAGACTACACGAGACTGATCATTCACTGCCAGGACTGGACAGCCTTCTCTGAGAATAGGGATTGCTACAGGTAAATAACATCACCAACAAAACACAGATCCTCTCTCCTTATCCTTATCATCGCCTTACTCTGTCTCAATGTGGATTTTAGTTTAGAATCTCACTAATTAAGGCTCCCTGAACGATTTTAACCTTCATCTGTGCTCCTTAAAGGGTGGAACTGTCAGGGTTTTTGTTGCTATGCACCATTATGGCTGGGAAAAAAACTTTGTAAATCCAATTGATCTTTCTTATCTCCTCTGTCACTCTGGGATACAGGAATAAAGGATGGGGGGAAGCAGCTGTCTCCCAACTACTGTTCTGTGGCTGATGAGCATTTTCGGGGCTTTTACAGTTTTGCATCTATCAACATTCTGCATTTTCAATACCTACCCGGTGCAGGTGATGCCTAGAGTCAGGGACAGAGCAAACCTCCCAGCACACAAGTGTGATTGCCAGGTCAGAAACTCATCTTCACTGACTTCTCTGCAAAGGAAAGGCATGCAAACACATACAGAGGACAAAAGAGGGGGACAGAAGAAGCCTCAAGGCCCAAGGACTGTGTTAGCAGTGATGACTAGACCCCATAAGAACAGAGAGCTCAAGAAACTGGCTGGTTGAAAACAACATTATCGCTCCAAAAACTCCTGTGATGAAGGAACAGGGTAAGGACACTGTGATGGAGGGCTGAGGTAGTTCAGCAGGAATCTTAGGATTACTCTGAGACAAAATATAGGGAACACTTTAAACCATATGAAAAAATATGACAAAGGAGATAGTAACTTTCCAAAACACGGCACATTCACACAAAACCTGCAACAAGCACAAGGCTCACCTAGCCTGATACTACATGTTAGAGACTCTCTGGGAGTTTGGGGGGCTCCAGGAAAGCTCCAAAAGCAGGAGCTTGTTTGGACAATAAAGTTACGAAAGGAACAAAAACAAATACCATAAAACAATGCTAGTTTTTGTTTCATTCGAGAACAGACCAATTTTTCTTGAGCATTAGGAAGGAAGGCACTTACTAATCTAAAGGCATTAAAAATTAGTGTTCATAATAAGCTAAGAAGGACATCAAAATCTTTTCTAAAAGGAGTGCAAGTGCTAAGTAATTCATGTGAGCAACAAAAGCCCTTTAGTGCAGCAAGCACAGAGCAAAATCCAGCAAGCCCTGCTGGACTTGGGCATTTCGGCAGCATATTCCCAGACCAAGGAGCCAAAGGGAAGAGGGCTCATGCATGATTTCTGAGAGCCAGCAGGGCCTGGCAGGGCAAGAATTACACCAGAGCTACAAGACATCCTGTACTCCAAGTATTCCATGCAGATCCACCTGAGGAGCCCATGGAATTTCTGGATATGCCAGGTTGTCATTCCCCTGGCCAAGGAAAAGTGCCCACAAAAGCACGGCTGCCAAGGGATGTGGATTTACCATTGAACACATTTTCAAGGCCCATTTAATTGAATTTTGAAAGATTATTTCGATGGGGCACAGGCATACAGCCAGTTTTAAAAAACATCCCAAAAAGTACCTTTCTACACCATTAGGTAGCAACCACCCATTCTGATCTAATATTTCTATTTCCCTGGTGCTTAATTATAGTTAAATCAATTTACAGAATAACTTTTATTTATTGCTTAGATTTTTAATTATATTGCTACACACACAAAAAGAAAAAATGTCATTATTTGTATGAGGTGACACGTCAAGAAATTATCATTCAGCACTCAAAAGGACTGTGATTTTCTTCATGGGTATTTAAAAGCAGTTTGACTAAACAAATATGTTTCATTTGCAGAGTATTCTAGGAGGACTGGGAAATAAAAACAATTAAATAGTACCCTACAGGAAAATACCTGCTTCTTTATTTTTCTCTAAAGTTTCTAGATCTCCATTAAGAAAAATCTTTCACAAATATAGCCTGGAAAAATCAACATTTTCGCCCACTGTGGTTTGAATATCCTAATTCCAGCCAGTCTCATGTATCTGTGAAAGCCATCATTAGACAATTTCTGTCCCATAGCAACCACTTTGTTTTCTCAGGGAAATAAAATATTTCTACCTCCTTAGGCACTACCTTTCTCTGCATGGTTTCCTAAATGAAGCTGTTTGCAAGCCAAAGCTGAGAGCACAATTTACACTGGGATTCTCAGGGATTTGTGCCTGTATCTGTGGAAAATAAAAAGCCAGCTTTTCTAGCTATGTGTAAGTGTGTGTGCACACAGCAAGAGGGAGTGTCCCACATTTTATATAAAAAGCCTGGACTTGTTAATAAAATATTGAAAGCTACACGTTCAAGTTAATACATTGATGTACATTATTAAACAATTATCTGGAAGAGAGCAATGGAAAGAAGAGAGAGATATTTTTTAACAATCTGAACGTGCAATGATAATTTCTGTGTGAATTTAGTAAGTGATAAAAAAGTAAATAAGACACCAGAGACTTCAAGCCACTTGAGAGGATCTTTTTGCAACTCTCAGAGCTGAGAATTCCAAGGTATCCAAAAATTTCAGGGTTCCTGGCCAGAGCCCCTGGTCTCAATTCTCTCTGTGGATCCGGCTTTTTCTTAAAAGGGGTTTTTAATTATTGAATCACACTAAAGTGACTATATCTATTTTAAATAATTCACTGCTGCTATTTCACTGTGCAAGTCACTGTTGAAATTCCCTCCAGGCCTTACACAGAAGAGAAGCACAGAGTGTAGTAGTAAGACACCAAAACAGTGGCAAAGCAAAGCCACAGGACGAGACCTGGTACTACACCGTGACTCACTGGGATCATCTGAGATCATCATCATCATCATCACCTGAAGGCTGTCTCCACTCAAGCATAAAAGGACTATCATGAAAAAAGAATCTGAATTTATTTGATTTTTTTTTCCTAATTAGATAATCCTCTCATGTCTTTTCACGACATCAAAAGGTTACTGATTTAAGGACTGAACGACGGGGGGCACTGGAATGTGCAAAACGTATCCCAGGGGAAACTTGAGATGCTTGAGAGATGGGAGGCTAAACAGGATGCAAACACCCACAGAAATGCTGCAGGAAGATACTAAGGAAGGAAAATAAGAGTCAAGTAGCTGTTGTGCTACACCAGATCTTAAGGAAATCCTTATTCTTCCACCTAAATCTTGCAAAATAAAACAGAGTCTACAAAGGTGAAGGTTTGAATTTTCATAACTGTTCCTCAGGATTGCTGGTTTCAGCAAAGATGAGAAGTTTCCATCTCTATTTCCCTGAGCTTTTCCAACCAGCACAGGAAGAAGACTGGTAGGAACCTGCTTGTTCTCACTGTAGAATTCCAACCTTTTTGTCATTAAGCTTTAATGAAAGGAAAAGCATGATCTGAGCAGCATTTCACTGGTGATGCAGTGTGATGGATGCATTGCATAATGTCGTGGGATATCAAAAGATGTGTCCTGGTGTAACCTCCCTAGGACACAGTGAGAGGCTCCTGACAATCCAGAAGGCACATAACAGCTTTGAAGCCACAACTGGAAAGTTGTCACTTGTTTTTAATAACTGAACAGGATCTATGACTACCCAGCCTTCGTGGTCCAGGCTGCTCAAGTGCTTGTTATAAAACTACTCCTTCATCACCTTCTGCAAGGCTCATCTCTCTTCCCTCATTTATTATGATTCCTGTCATATGAGCATGGAAAAGAACGGCACAGAGTGGACTTAAGGCAAGTTTTGTGCTCCTTGCTTTGGGGGCTGGCTCAAAGCTGCACTAATTAAACCAGAGCTCCCCAATGGTGCTTGTCATTCCATCACTCCCAAATTCCTGGGTGATGGGGACAGCTCAGTCCTGCTCTCACTGTGCACCCTGAGACACAAAGGACTGATATAAGACCTGGCTGGGCTTAGGGAACTGCTAAACCATCAGTTAAGTCAAGCCTAGATCAGCTCAAAACTGATAATGAAATATAAATTAGTGGAAGAACAAGGAGTAGTTTTTCATATCAGTATTCTAACTCATTTGGGCACTTTCATTTTCAATATTTTGTATAAATTCCTAACATGCTTGGTATAAATTCCTAAAACACTTGGTATAAATTCCTCTTCAGTTGCACCTTCCTAGTTTCAAGAATCAGGCCTATTTTATGTACCAAAGGTGATCCCCTGTACTATGTGTTATGATCACATCAGTTAAAGATGGAGCAGAATTAGGACCCCATGAGATTTTAACTAAACAATTGTCATGGCAGATTCTGACAAGAACAGGAAAATGTCATAAAACTAAGCAGAACTGAGCAGTCCTCAAGATAATTTCCAACCTCTAGTGAAAACAGAGCAGGGTCCATCTATACATTTCCTTACAGAGGCTGTAACCGTGGCAGAAGAGGCAGCACAATTTGATTCTGACAGCCTGTAATCCTCGTTATGCCACGGTGTGAACAGAAATGTTAAAAAATCTCCAAACCACTGCTTTGTAACTTCGAACCAAGAGAAACAAATCCTAATCAAACTGCATTGAAAACTTCCTCCCTTTTAACCAGGGCTCAGGGGGAAGGCTTAAAACATTCCTATTACAGCACAGCAGCATTTTGGCTGAAATAGCATAAAATGCACCTGAAAAGATAATGGAGAAGACTGGAGAAGGGAATTCTAAGGGGAACTGTGAGCAAACTATGGTGGGAGATTGGAGACACAGACATGGGTAACAGCTTCCTACCTTGGACAAAGGGCAGGAGGAGTCACTGCACACCATTTCAGAGGGTCAGCAAACCCCAACACTGCAATTAAAATGTTGACTGAACTCTTCCCCAGGCTCTTCTCACAGATATTGAACTCTTCTCCAAAATCAAAGCAAATGTTATTGGAGGTATCTCAACAGCTCTAAGTGGGTCAACACTGCACAGGCAAACTTAAAATCTGCCAGCCCCCCAAGACTGCAGTTACCAGCAGCTGTCAGTGTCCATAAGCACTAGTCTAAGATAATCTCCACCGTGACAGTTCCCTAAATTAATGTGTAACTACACTGAGTAATTATTTCTTTCTTTGAGACAAAACAGTGACAACTGATAGTAACTAATTTTTTGCTAACTGAATGTCTCTCCCCAGGATACATCTATACATCCCCAACGTACAGATGTACTCCCCAGACTTTGTCCATAACAGAGAGGCAAATTATGCCAGAGTACACAACAGCTATCCCATATGATTTATTCCCCCAAAATGTACTGCACAGGCATTACAGAAAACAAGGAATCTGAATCATGTCTTAAATTCATGATGGGAAAAGTATTGGCTAATAAATCCCTGCTGATTTTCAAAGAAGTTTATTTGGGTTTTAGGGGACTGTGAATGTGGGTTTTGTTGCTTCAACATGTATTTAAGTTCTGAAAACACCTCCTTTGATCCAGCATCAAACACTTAGTCACACTCATTTCTGAAACTCAGATCCACACAGAGCTAAAGTACAGTTAAAGTGTCAGAAGAGTCACAGCAAATACACCTAAACCAACACAAAGTATGTTTAACATTTCCTTTATACTTCTGATAATACTCAGCACACTGCAAGATCTCACATCTGTTCTTCTTTTCTAAAGCATTTGAAGCATTTTCTTTCAAGTTTTGAGAAGTTAATTACTCTAAAATGGCTTCTGTCACTCAGTGCACCATGAAAAATGGCTATGCACACCCCCAGGTGTCTGTACACATGTCCATGGACAAGTGAGCTGCTTACGCACACTGCAGGAGTCTTTTCCTAAACTGTTCCTGATAAACATTTCACCTTAATAAGGATGGCAAATTGGAGCTCCCTGGAATTCTGCATGGCTCGTGCAAACCTCAGGGCAGCATTAAGGCCCAATGAAATCCCAAAACTGGGATGTTCGAAAGGACATCCGTGCCCAAATTCTGTTGGCTTTGAGTAAAAATTAAGCAGCTATTTTATTAATAATTAAAAAAATTCCAGCATCCATTGTTCAAGGAAATTGGAGTCTTTCTATTAAGAGCTGAATTGTAAACCACATGAAAACACCAGTGTCCTGACACAAGGTAACACACCCGGCTATATTAAGCAATAACCACTCTCTTTTGAAATAGCTAATTTTGTCAATACCATAAAGCATTCATATTTTTATGCACAAGTTTTCTAACCAAGGCTGCCCTTTTTCTCTTGCACTTTTATTGTCTTTCCAAGGAAAAAGGTAGGAAGGACCATGTGGAATAGGCTACCTGTTCACAGAACCCTTGCTCAAATAGCAGCTACAAGAAAACTGTGAGATGAGGTGCAAAACTGCATTATTTTTCCTTGACAATATAAACATCCACTACTCCTTGTAGTAACACCACTTTTAAAATAAGAGAGTGCTACTCTCAAACATCTCAAGGAGTTACAGCCCCTCTGACACACAGAGTGGGGTTGCAAAGCATTTAATCACTACATATATGATTTCATATATATTGGCACAGTATAAAACATATCAAGAAGGTTATTCTATTCACCATAACGAATACACTAAACCCACTCTACTCCATCCATCTTTTCAATGTTCTGAGGACTAAATGTGGAGTTCAGAGTCATTCTGAGCCCCAAATTTTTAACAGAATCATAAAATCACAAAATGCTTTGGATGAAAAGGAATCTTAAAGCTCATCTTGTACTTTGTACATCCCGTGGGCAGGGACGCCTTCCACTAGCCCAGGTTGCTCCAAACCCTGTCCCACCTGGCCTTGGACACTTCTAGGGATGGGGCAGCCACAGCTTCCCTGATCAGCCTGTGCCAGGGTCTGCCCACTCTCGTAGCCAAGAATTTCCTCCTAGAAATCCTCTTTATCTACACCAGCTTAGGCTCAAGACAGCAGACGATGGGTCTGTGAAGTCTTTCCTTATGGGAAAGCTGTGATCCTAAAATACTCTGTATTTCATGGATTTTCCTTTACTGGGAATAAGAGCACCAAAATCAGACCTTTCTACTACTGCCCCCAAACAGAAGTATTACCATGGTTTAATCCTTACCTGACAGCAACGGATTCCAGGGACTTCTACTTGGATATGGGAAGCAGGATCCTTTAAGAAGGGCAAAGGAACGAAGGCAACATCAAAAAGAGGTTAGCTGTCAGAATTCTATTTCAAGGGCAGGGTTTGAAAGCAGAAGCTTATGGAAGCAAAGCTCTTCTGATGGCATGGTTTGAAAATGGGAAAGTGCATAAAATAAACATCCAGAGGAGATGAGGAAGCAAACTCCACTTCCTCAGGCTTGTCCAACTCCACTGCCCCTGCCATTTTGCACATGGAACGAGTGGGAATGAGGAACTGGAAGGTGATGGAGAGCATTAAACATGAGTGAGGCTGGCACAGCAAGGTGACACAGGACTTGGAAGAGTGGAATACCTTGGGGACACAGCTGGAGCAACGAGGAACACTGACCTAAGAGCAGTGCTCTGCTTGGCACACGTGCAAGACACCAGCAGCACCCCCTCCCTGCCTGCACCATGCTGCGAGCTCAGCAGCACCATCACAAAAAGATCCACTATCTTTTTGGGAAATGGCTTGCAAAGCGTGATTTGTAACAATTTCAAACTTTAATCCCAGTTCAGAATAACTTTTCTCTATTTCGTTTCTGTTATTCCTGGGGTATATTTTGAGAACCCCTCTGTACAGTCTGAACCCAGCCCAGAGAAACTGCATTTCTGCCAAGGATTTTCTCTGTGATTTTCAGCGTCTGCACATCAAATATCAAAAGAAGTTCACAAAGGAACTCCTAGGACTGGTTTTGAATATTTATGGACTCCTGTTATTGTAGCTATTAATCTGTTTTTAAACAATGGCACAACTCAGTGCCTTGTTTACTACACAACCCCTGCAATTTCACACATTTTCAATCTTTTATCTTCCCAAATGTCAGGCTAAGTTGACTTTAAAAGCATTATTTTACAATACACTTATTCATGTCTGGTGTCTGTAAATTCAAGGGCTACTGTTCCAGTTGGGGAGTCTGGAACAGCTGGGTTTTATAAGACTGTTTTGTTCAGTAGCATGATTCTATATTTTAGGAGTTCTTTTTAACCACACTCCCACAGGACTCTCATTTTAAACACCATTATCCAAAGTATTTGATATGTTTGATACATCCCTGGAAGTTACCACATTTCACCATTCCAATTAAATATTTGCTTTAGACTGGCCAATGGCATAAGTTTCAGAGTTTTGATATTTTAAGGATCAAATTATCTTGAATAGATGCCCATTATTTATAAGCCTAATCACAAGCAAACAAGGACAATAGTGGTGATTTAATTTTTCTAGAAATCTGGAATGTCAAAGGGTGTTTATCCAATAAGCTAAAAAAGAAGATATCTGCCTAATCCAGGTATTGAAACAAGTGTATAGTAAGAAACTCATAGGGCCCTGAACAAATTATTAAGGGAAAAACCTGAAGAGGTTTTCCTAGTAAGTGGATCATGGTGGGTTCAAGTGTTATTTCAATGATTACAGCATTTAATGTGTTTATATCTACCTCCATGAGACATTCTACATATTCCATACAAGAATTGCATTTATCTGTGCTCCAAGGCTGCTAGTGCAGCAAAGGACACTCCAATTATCTTTCTGGGACATACTACGGAGCAAGAAGGAGGTGTTAGAAGGAATCAGTGTTCTGAGATAACCTTAGAGGCAGAAAAAAATATATATAAAAGAAAAACCCTGTTCCTGATAGATTTAGGAAGCTTAAGCAGCAGGTACAACAATGCTGCATTGAAATCTTGAGAGGGAGTCCCAAGGAAAATAAGCTCGAAATGGAAAATTGGCAACTGACTTTTTCATTCAAATAACAGGTAGTCAAAAGGAAGAGAGCAGAAAAAGCAAACATTACCAATATTTTGGCATTTGTAGGAGTTCTCCAAAAAAAGCTCATGTAGGTTCTCTACAGCTTTAACCCGAGAAAAAAAATGCACATTAATGCTGCAAAGGAGCTGACACTTCTCATCTGCAGCCCACTCAGCCAAGGAACATCCACTTATATACCCTCATGCATTATTCACCAGGAAAATGGAAATAATCCACCAGTGGTTCAGCAGCTCGGAATCAAATGCAAATCAAGGCAAAGCAGTGAAGGAGGAGGATCATTCACAACTCCTGCACTCGCTGGAGGCTCCCCAGGAGCAGCACGAGCCACTCCAAGCCCACTCTGGGGCATTTGGGAATGGGCTGGGCTGCCACAAGCACTGCACCCTGCCCATGATTTGGGAAGGAACTGGTCTAGTTTTATTTATTCAAGCAGGGGCTCACTCCTTGCCAATAAAGGTGGGCACACATCTGAGAGAGTCTGGTTCTTTCTTATTATCATCACTAAAACTCCGTGATTGTTATAGCATTATACGTTATGCAATCAGATTCATTCTTTACCTGAGTAAGAAATTTTGGACTCAAAAGTTAGTTTCAGTTATGTAAAAAAAAACCCAAACCAACATTCCAGTGGGGGATGAGGTTATTGGTGTCACCATCTTCATTTCCAATAGCAAGATTTAATGGGAATTACCCTAGACTGTGATTTACAGCAGGTATTTTATTATCTTTAGGAGTGTACAACAACAAACATTAAGCTCAGAAAGAATCAATGAATTTTTAAATCCATCCCAGTAGTGAAGTTCTACCCCATTACCGATGCGGACAGCAGAGGCTTGCAGCATTTCTGCAAGTTTATACAAATTACCCAGGACAAATTTGCCATGAAATCCCCCTAAACCTTGGACCATGAAGTAGTTCAGGGTGCCTGAATTAATTATCCTCCAGGCACGCCCAGGTGGCTGTAAACCCCATGCATTAATGTTCTTTATCAGAAATTAACAGCCAAAAAATCAAATATGCTGCACTCTCGGTTGCAAAAAAAACCCCATCCATTAGGGTCATATATGTTTGCAAAGCTTTCAGAAATATCTTTGACTATCAGAAAGCCTAAGGAAAAACAGAATCCTAAATTACAAATATTCCAGGTACAATTTAAGATAATCTGAAAGCTTAAAAAATCCTTTACAATAAGCTGTTTATATCACTACACACTGTAAACACATACTCAAGATCCTTAATTAAATGGATTATTCATTTAGGTGGAATAATTAAACAACTATAATTCGATTGCTGACCCAGGACATAAACCAGGAGCATTCTAGAAAGAAATAAAAAGGAGATGAAATATGTACCCAAATAGTTTGCAAATACTTCATTTCTCTTCAAATCTAAACTAAATTGACCTTATTCCAAATTTTATGTGGTAAAAGAGAAAACCTTGAATACACAGAGCTTGGATTTTGAGTCAGTGCTAATTAAACTGATTTTTTTTCCACATGTTGGCAGGGAAAAAAACAACAAACAAAACAACCCAAAAAGGTAGCCCTAATGGCTTTATTTATACACAAACAAATCTTGACTCGGTGTGTTCATCTTGATGCAATTAAAAGATATTCAGCTTTGCAGAAAATATTCTTTTTCTAATGATAGAAGAAGCTTAATGACTGATCTGGATTGGATCATTTGAAACCACCCATTCACATCTTGCCACATTAGAAGTAAGCGACTGCTAAAATGTTATTTAACACCAAAATACAAAAGCTATTTGAAAAGGACACCCTGTGGCTTTCATGAGAGTAACATAAGTGTAACAGCATTATTGTGGACCAAAAATGGGCAGAGTATATTTTTATTATATATTATTATATTGTATATTATACATATCCCAGTGCCACCCAGGCCCTTACTGGCACCTCCCAACCAGCAGAGACAGCTATGGTGCTCTCAAAGTCAAATTTTGGGAGTATTTACCATAAAAGAAACCCCACAACAAACACAAAAAACACTTGTCAAAATTCTGAGATGTCTTTACCATGGTATGGTACTTGCCTGACCTTTCCTCACTGCCTGGAAGCAATTCAGCCAGAATGGAGAATTTAATCCTCCACAACCTGTATTTTAATGAGTCATTGTTTTCCTATTCCCTTCTAGTTTCCTCAAAGCTTAATGGATTTGAGCATGATATCAAAATGCTGCAAATAAAACAAAAATACACTCAAAAAACAAAAGCCCTTTACTTTTCTTAATTTAAAAAAAATATATATAACCAACCAAATTTATCTGTAACCAGTAAAGGACACTCTAAAATTAGAACCTGTTAGGGAGAGTAGCAAAGTGTCTAAGCCATATGCTGGTGTAATATATACAAGGTATAGATGTCCTTGCAACTTGCTCCTTCAGAATCCATCACAACTGCTGTGGCACAGCATTAATCCAAGAATTCTAGATTTTAATTTGTATACAGCACCAGGTCAGTGTGAACACTTGGATGTCAGACATTACACTTCGTCTTCCTATGTCAAAAACATGTTGTTACCAGATAAACAGTATAAATAAAGGGGGAATCTCTGATTTTAAACTCCTCACTCCTAATTAACTCCATTTTCTCCCTTGGACAGAAGACCCAAAGCAGCAAAGAAGCAGCTTTTTAAATCTGCACAGATATTTTTCAGCCCACCAGCTGCCCCCACCCCCCCCCAAAAAAAAATTTTGCCTTTTTTCCTCTGCAGGAGGAAACCCAAACACACCCTAAGATAAGGCACTAGCCTAAATCCGCACTAATTTCTGTGGCTTTTATCCAGCTTTACACTTCTTTAATGCAGAACACCATTTGCCACTTGCATAACAGAGTTCAGAGAGCAGCAAACTCCCCCCACCCTGACATCTGAACTCTCCCTCCTCGCTGGCACAGAATGAACTGCAGCTGGTTATTTGGGGCAGCCAGGGGGAAACACACACTCATGGGGAGAGGACAGGAGGAAGGGCAGAGGAATTCCTGGGCACCTCTCGCAGGCGTGATGGGCATTGCCACTCCCCAGGGTGGAATCAAGTCTGCTGTTTCATCAGAAAGTCTTTCCTTAGGTACTGCTGCATCCAGATCTCTGCACATGCCAAAAATGAGGTTTAATTGCATAAAATTCTGCCAGTAAATAACTTGGGAAATGTATTTTCTAAGGTGTTCTCCTGGAAGGATGAAAGCCACTGTTAACCCACGAGGATTTTGACTCTACCACATCTTCTCTTACTTAAAAAAAAACCCACATAAAAAATCCTCCCGTGCAGGCACGCGGAGAGGAACCTCCACCAGCTTTGGAGCTTCAAGCGCCAGCTTTGGACAGTGAAGACAATCAAGGGAAAACCTTCTCCATCCCTAAAAACCTTCTGTCCTCCCACTATGCCCAACCAAGCCAGCAATGGGAAAACACCCCACAGAAACCCAGAAAAGGGGACACACTACTTACCACAAGGAGGAAAACACAGCCCTGTGCTGAAAACCTGCAGAAAGTTCTATCTTAGGAATCCAGCAAATTAAATTTGCTCACACTTAGTTGAAATGAGAAATGTCACTTTAGGTGTTACATTTTTTTTGTCTTTCCTGGTTAACTTGACATGTAAGAATGTTCCTCTGTTGCTTACTATTGCTAATGGGCTAAAAGATAAAACCCACTCTGTCCTAAGTACAGAATGGAAAGGAGGAAAGTCACCAGGCTCTTGGGATCACTTTGGATTGGTTTTAATTCCTAAACTCCACACTACATGTCACAGACTTGTTAAATAGGGAAGTCCATGCACCCAATGAAAGTCCAACAAGTGTTGGCAAAAGAAAAAGAATTTTAGCTTTGGATCAGTCAAGCTCTGAAAATGTGATAAAGCCCTGCATAGGGCTGAAATTCAGGCTTGCTCTCCTTTAGGATAAGGGGATAATTCTTCTTATCCAAACAATCAGTTTCATATGAAATTGCTGTGGGAAAGGAAAAGTCAACACACAGAAATCATTGTCACTTCCTGAGGTGCAGGAAAGGGTTGTGCCTTCCATGGGAATAGAAGCTGAATAATAACCAAGGCAAAGAACTGGTGCACAGAGGTACAACACACAGAGAGCTGGCACTGACAAAAGGGAAAAAAACAAGGAAAAGTGACAGCAAAGGAAAGAAATCATGATTAAATGGGAACTGATTTGAAACAGGCAGAATATGGTCAGCTTAGGCTAAAGAGCTTTTTCGCACTGCAAGTCGTTTTCAGTGATTCTCTGCTGTTTCCCTGGGTTTCCACCCCATGAATATCCAGTGCACATCAACTACCCCCAAGGAACAGCCCAGCCCTTGTCCCTGCAGCTGGGTCAGAGGCTCTGGGGTTCTGCACAAAGGACCAGAGCATCTCCTTCCCCCTCTCCAAGTTCCCCACTGCCTCCTCAGCTGTGTATTTTTAAGACAGGGAACCGCAGGGTTTAATCACAACCCCCCCAGAGAGCAGATGCCATCAGGTTCCTCAGCATCTCCTCCCATCCTTCAGGTAACTGCTCAAGACTGAATGATAAATAAGATTACCCTGGAATACCTGTGGATCAGGGGAAAAAATTCTGAGCCACTGCTACTTGAGAAGTCTTTATTCAAAGGCACTTCTCATGGAATTATATGCAAATATTCAATTGACTGCTGAAATACAGCTAACAAAATATACCATTCCACTTGTTATTTTATTTGTTTTTATATGCATCATTTCCTGCCTTTAATTTTAATTCCATGCCCTCTAAGAAATGCAATCTCACAGACATATCTCCCCTTTTATTTCCCTGTAATAACATCATAACAGTTTTCTCCAGCTATTTGCAATCTCTTCACTCCCTTCACAGCTTTTCCAAGTCGTAGAATGAAGAAATATGTAAAAATAGGCCACAAGAAACCAGACACACTTGATCTGCACAGCAAAAATAGAGCTCTTTAGCACCTGGCATTCTCAAGAGTGTTAATGAAGCTGGCAAGATAAGCCACGCTTTGACCCAAAATAAAAAGCATAACCCTCAAAAGAAGGATAAATCTCAACTACCACAACATTTGGCTTTTTGCTTTCTTGCAAGGTGTGACCCCAGATATCTGGACAATTTTAGTCTGTTATAATCCCTGGGGTGAAATTCCACATGTACCCTGGTGCCTGAAATCCCAGAAATCCTACAGGTACTCGTGGCTGGGTGGGAAAGCCAAAAGGAAGCAGAGACACTCCAAGGACAAGCCAGTCAACTGAGAGCCTGCACTTGGAAGGCTTTTTTCAGGAGCAACAAACAATTTCTTCAAGATAAATAAATGATTTGTGTTAAATTATGGATCTGATAGGGCACATTTAAAACCAAAAAGGCATCGCAGAATTGATGTTAAATTCTGCTGTCTCAGATGTTCCAAAGAGATGGCAGAAGCAGTTTCCCAAGCAGGAAATGCTCTCGTGCAAAAGATTATACAGAAATAATGAAGATTTATCAAGTAATGGGTTTTTTAGTAAGAGAATAATTTAGGAGAAGGAACAAAATCCGGGCATTTTGTTTCCACAGTTTCCATATTTCTGGAAGCCCAAGAGATGGGATGACAGGTTTAAGATGGTCTCTTTACTTGGATACTGAAGTGCAAGTCTGCTGGAGTCAGTAGAAAAATATAATTAACAGAAAGCAGACACTCCTACACACACAAACAATACAATCTTAATGCCAGAAACCTCCCTGCCTCTTCAATTCAGTAAATCTTTTGTTGTTTCCATTCTACACGGATTTCACGCAATTAGAGCCACGTGGCTGGGTAATATTTACTCTGCAACCCCTTCTGAATCAAGATGGTGTCACAATTCTGGCTTTTATGAAAAATTCTGAACAATTACTTCAGCATAGAAAATGGAGCAGAATAGCCTTTGACTTCAAAACCTGCATATCAAATCATCAAGGAAAGAAAAAGGTAAAAAGAAAAAATCCAAACAGAATGGAGATTTACTGGGAAAACAACCTTGTTGCACAGCAGGACTGGCAGCAGGGCACGTGTACTGCACTGGGCACAGTGTAGGAGACAGAACAATTGTCCACGTGGAAAATGTCCATCCACACCACAGGGAATGAGTGGGGAGAGACACTCCAGGGAAAGTGGTGCAACATCAGCTCATTCCATACCCAGCCTATTTGTATTCATAGCTGTAGTTACACCCAAATACAAAGTCAGGCTTAGGCTAGCCAGCAGATAAAACTTTGTCATATTGGTTAACTTGGACACTGAAGAAATTAAAATTGTCATGCCCTAACAACATGTGCCATCCATAAATTCTGTCTTCAATTACCATGTGCAAATATTCCTGAAACCTCACAAAGGCAGAGAACTCCAAATAATTATTTCTCTGACATCCTTAGAAAACAGCCACTGTAACAAACAACATTTACTTCCTTTAGGACTGTCACTTGTGATGGGAAAGAACCATGGAAAACAGGAAACGACATCCTTCTGATTCAGCTGCAAAATACAGACAAATCACCTCGAACACATTTTTGTCAATGAAGTGGACATCTGGCAATGAAATAAAATCGGAAAAACAAAACTCTCCAAATACCAGCTCATTAAAATAGAGAAGGAATGACAGAAAAGCATCATTTGCCTTGGATTCCTTGGAAACTCTGCCCAAGATCCTGAGGAGAACTGATTTAAATACTCAGCGAGTGTTTACTCTGACATATCTTCCCCAGCGTGACAAGACCTTGACTGCAAGAGGTGCAGCTTCTCCTGAACTCCAAGGGAAAGACTGTCAACTCCAAGAGAGCCCAGGAGATTGAGATATAAATGGAGTAACCAGTGTGAAATACTGTGAACAGTGTGAAATGCAGTGTGAAATATTACACTCATTACAAAGCTGTCCCTTCATGCCTCACAGCCTGTCCCTTCATCAAGCCTCGTCTGCGATTTGACAACAAACAGTCTCTGGGAGGATACTATTTCCTTTTCAAGAGACTGCGTATTACCAGGCCATTCTCCCAAGAAGTTCTGACCTTTGTACCTGGTTATTAAAATCAGATTATTCAAAAGATATTAAAAGAGATTTCTGCAGTGAAGCCTTGGTCCTCAAATTGTCAAACCATTGTATGCTGAATGGAAAGCTTCACACCAACTTCACTTTGATAAATAAGCTGGTTTGGATGAAGACTGGTCCGTTTAGCTGTTAAAAATGATATAAATATAAATTCAGCATAATAGAATGAGGAGTTCCAAGTGAGGGAGTCAATGTAGTGAAATAAATCTGTTCAAAGGGAGAACATTAGCAATTACTGAAAAAGCCAACTTCAAAAGGGTCTTTGAACCGATCTAAAAGAGAGATATTATCCTTGCAAACACTTAGTTTTATATTCATACTAAGGATTTTTTAAAATACAAATACTTGTTTCATATGGTTGGCAAAGTAACCAAATTGTCTCTGTATTTGGAAGACTTTCCCCATCCAGACCCAGTTATTCCATGGAGGTTGTTCCCTTCCCCAAATGGGAGCTCGACTGAACCTCATTCTCTTCAACAATGCAATGATTAAGACACACACTGGGACAAAAAAATCCACATATTCACAAGTTATAAATCCAGTCTTGTGCCATTAATCCTAACTTTGTGGACTGCTGGCAGCCTAATTACATAAAGGAAATTATTGGGTGCACAGAGAGGCTTGTGATGAAGTGCTCAGCACAAAGAGCTATATTACACACAGAGTTTCATGGGGGTTTTTACCTTCTCCTCCCTTTTTCTTTTGTTTGGTTGGTTGGTTGGGGCTTTTTTATTGGGGGGTTTGTTTGCTGGCTTGTTTTCCTCTTTGCATTTTTCTCTGCACTTACTTTGGGAAACACAGGAATGTTCTTCAGGAAGTATTCCTGACTATTTTTATCAATCTCTACTTTGCTTTTATAAATATATATATATAACTCCAGCATTCATTTCATGTTCTTTCATCTTTTTCCTGTGTTCTCACCATTGTAAGTGGAAGAAATAAGAGAGCCACGGGAGTCTGCACACATCTATTTCTCCGCTTGTCCTCCCTCTATTTCTGACCTGGCTTCCGTTTGAAATCCCACATGGCATTCAACACAATCCTGGAGAGCTCTTGAGGCTCACGTTGAAAAATGATTTAAAGAAAACACATTAACTTTCCAGGAATACCAGAAGTCTCTGTGAGACACTTCAAACAATTTGTCTTCTGCAGCACCCCTTGTTGGGCTGCCTCCCTTACCTCAATAACCCCCATTAAGGCTTCTAATACCCTCAAATTGCTATTGCCATCCAAACCCTCCTGTTTTGTTACACAGAGACTTAAATAGATCATGGTAGAAACACCCTGATCACACATTCCAGTGGGCACAGCCTCTTAAAAAAGGCACAATTGCAGAAAGTTTAGGGAGACAGATTTTACAGGAGTCTGAGAAGGCTCTTAATACAGACCAAACTGACAATACTGATCAAAACCCACTAGTCCATGGTAGTTTCTTCTATTTGATCCAAACCTCCATCCAGGTTTCCCACATCAGAGTTTTTCCTCTCTAGGAGTTCAGAGCAGCTCTGAAGGAGTGGCTTTAGAAGGGAAATGCTGCACAGACACAGCACAGCTGAGGACACCCAGCCACCCTCAGTTGCTGCAGCCAGACTGATGACACAAACAAGGTACCCCTGTTTAAAGAGGGGGCAATAACTCCACAACTAAACCCAAAGGATCCAAACCCACCAGATCACAGCACCCAGACTCAGCTTCCCAAATCCCATTTACACTGTGGCAGGCCTTTAACAAGACAAAATGCTTTTCTGGTTCTAATCCAGTTCAAACAGGAATTAGTTAATATAAGTGCTGTAATCTGCACTATGAGAAGGTCAGGCAGCACGATCACATAAATCTCTTCCAGTTTTATGATCTATGACCTATAAAACTGAATCTGAGATGACTGAACAAATTTCAGGTCACATATAAACTCCAAAGTGCTATTTTCTTTTCACATCCCCTCAGCCTAATTCAGCTCCTTGACTTGTTCTAGTACCTGCCCTTGTCCCCCAAAGACATCCCAGTGTAGGATCAGGCACCTCTCCTGGAAGGCTGAACTGGAAAGCACATTCCTGAGGGATGGGTCACTTTATAAAATATAAATCTTACTCTTTGATTTACAAAAATACATTTCCTTTTAGTCCCCAATGAGAGCAACTATCCCTGGCATCCTCAAATCATGGGGTTTTTCTCATTCACTGTGTTTTATGGCCTTATTTCTTTTTTTAATTCAGTGACTTGCACTAGATCTGTACATGGCCTCTGATTTTAGCCCTCAGTGGCGTCAAGTCAGTGAAAGTTATTTAAAAAACCACATGAGCAAAAAAGCTATTGGCACTGAAAGGATCCTGCTTTATTGCAGGCACAGCCTTTAAGGGCTTGGGAAAAATCTCTGACCCCACTGGGTGATTGATGAAACAGCACTGATGGTAGGAATGTTACCAGAAAAAAGGACAATTCCCAGCTGCTGGATACAATGGTGAGAAGGTCAGAGCAGGTGAGAAGCATTTCTCCTGAGGAGCAGCCAGTGGATTAGGAGACAGATTTGGGGAAAGCAGGAGCTGGGAGCTCTGGAAACACTCCCAGCCATTTGGGTCTGAACATAAAGACTGGGACAAGACTCAAACACGTAGCAATTCTGCCCCTTTCTTCCCATTCCTCCTCTGCCACTCTCCCAAGCACCTCAGACATCCCCAGGGCAGCCCTGCACGACCTGAGACCAAAACTAGCTCAAGTTTTGAGAGCAGCCTGGCATTCCTCTGGTGGGCTATTTTTGGCTCAATTGCAAAGGCTCTTCTGGTTCAGGCTGCCAAATAGACTCTACCAATCCCTGCCCACGTGGCATGTAGCACACTGGTTTCCAGAACCAGGCCAAATCCCCCTGGCATGAGCTGGACTCTCACCCATGGCATCACTCCTCTCCTCACTTCCCTGCTCGGAATTCCAAGGAATTCCACCCAAGGAATCCCAGGCAATGCCCACACATGACATGCTTTGCACCACTCCCATGTTCTATGCATAGAGTACACCCGAGTTCAAGGGCCAAGGACAGTCAGCTCCTGAAAACAAAGTTTAAACTTTGAAATCAGGCTACTTACTGCACTGTTTTGTCCTAATGCACACGCAGAAATAAGGAACTTGCGATCAAAGGGAAAAAAGACAACTCCTGTAAGTTTTTTGAGCTCTGTCCTACATTTCAAGATGTAATTAATTAACACACAATTCCCAGTTTTCCAATTTGTTTGGTACCACACAGCAAGACTGAGCACACGGAATTCTGTTTCTTGCAGCCCATCGGAATAAAACAGATAAATAACAGCAACAAACTTACTTCATACAATCAGCATTTGTTTGCTGAGATGTCATTAATGTAAGGAGTCTATTGCTATGGAGAAGAGAAATAATTATTACTTATTACTTCAGCAGACATATTTGAAAGAAACTGCAAAAGGAATGCACGATTATGACACTCTACCAAACAACATGCATTGAAAATGTGTTTTTGCCATCCTGCTTACACTAAAATCATCCTTTTTCCCCCCAGTAAATACTTTCTAGCACCTGAAACAGGTCTGTGCTCCTCACAAATGACAAATATAACACGTTTCTGTCCCTTTTGCTTCTATTAAGTAAGTTGTGATAAAAATAGAACCAGCCACTGCACGCCGCCGATGGTTTGTAGGTTTTTCCTTTGATTTACAGCCTTTTCTTGTTTCTGCTCTTCTCTGGCTCAGGGTGATTTCCTCCAGCCTGAGAAATGCTCTGCAGGCATTTGACTGATGAAAAATCAAAATTATTAAATGGCTCCCCAGCCCGAAATAAATAAGTAAACAAAGGGAATATTCAATGGGCTGGCCAGCATTTAATAGCAACACTTACAGCTGAAAAGCCAAGACTGCTGACCTCAATCACTCGGATCTAATTAAAGAAAACGAGTTAGAAAAGCAGTTCTACCACAAACCAACTCCTAGCCTTGTGTTTTGAAATACCTGGTCTGCTTATTCTACGATCAAATACACATTTTCTTAAGAGGTTTACAGTCACAATGCCAATAAAACATATATTTTTACTCATACCTGAACAATCTTTTATTTAAAAGCAATTTCCCTGTGTGGCACAGGCATACAGCCCACTATACTAGCAGATTTTCAATATCATAAAAATAAAAAAATCCATGTGAAAGCACAGACAAACCATCACACACACATATCTCTGCATAATTATAGAGGAATACAGGAACTCTGACTTGAAGCCTAGCAACAGTATCCAAGTATTAGTTAGTCTGCTAATCAACTCCCAAAAACTCACACACCAGCCCAATGTGTCTCATTTTTCTGAAGCAAATAAAAAAATAAAACAAAAGAATCCTATTGCTTTTAGTCCGGAGCTGCTGAAGGACAAGATGTACAATATAAAACAAACCTTGTTCACTTGAAGAAGAACAACCCATGTCATTTAATCCATCTGAAAATTCATCTCATCACAAAGGACCAAGGCAAAAGAGAGCTTTAAAAATAGGTTATCCAAGCCAAAGGATTATCAGCTTGCAACATACTTAATATCTGCATATCTGTATCTAATGAAAGCTTCAATATTCTTACATATATGATTGGGTTTTGTACCTCCGTCCTATAGAAGCCATAGTAAATTCCGTATAGCAAATGCTTCCTAAATCTGCTGTGCTCATTTACTCACAGACAGCTGCAGGCTGGATGAAAACAAGCAGGGATTAACTTTTCTATTCATCACATCTTTTAATCCATCACTTTCTCTTAGTTTGCAATAAATAAACGCATAATGTTAAATAAATTATGTGTGCTATAGCTAGTTTAAAAAAAGTTGTTTAAAAGGGATATCATTATTAGTAGTAGTATCATTATTATTTTTAATGGTGTGTAACTGCTGTACTGCATATCAGGAGTACATGTAATGTCTTCCTCAGAGCAGAAAGGGAGATGGAACAATAGTCACTGAGCTGAAATGCACTTCTGGGTTCCAAAGACTTCCAGAGTAAGCAATAATTAAAATAAGCTACTTTGATGTTGTTGTTATTCCTCAAAAAAACTAATTTTGGGGGGGATGATGAATTGAAATAATCTGTGAAGCCATACTAAGCATTTCATACTGCTTGGAAAACAAGTTTCTAAGTACCTTATGGTAAGAGGGTTTCTTGCAGTACGAAAAATACTATTGTAATTTGTTTCAAATAGGATTACTTTTTAAATGATATGGCAATTTTCATTCACCTTTCAAACAGCTGCCAAGAAAACAAAAGGGATTCCCTCATAAAGCCACGATTACAATGCAATCTGATCTTGTTTTCAGTCCTTTACTGATACCCTTTTTTCCTCTCCTTTGAGTCCTGTATCCTTTATGTTTGTCTTACAAAACTGCATCATCCCTGTGTGATTAAGACCAATGTCAACTTTTCTGTCAGTAACAGCAAGGGGGTTTTTATTGAACTAAGCCACAGGAATCCCCTGCAAGGCTTTTTTTTCCCCCCCCCTCAGTTTGTGTCTGAAAATGGCAGTACCAAGCAAAAAAAAAAAAAAAATAAAATTCATCTGCCCTAAATTCTTTTCATGCACCACTTTCACCAAACTGGTCACCCACCTGATGTACTACCTGGGGTGGGAAAAGGAACATGGTAAAACACAAGTGACTTGCTCAGAGAAGGAGGGAAAGGATGTGTGAGAGTTTGGAACTTCCAGAGGGAAAGGTCACATTGTCTAACAGGATGCAATAAGTACCAGATTTACCAGATTTTCATGCTGATACTGTGGCTAAGAGGAAGCAGGTCCTACAAAGCTCCAGCCTGAGGGGAGACATGAGGGCTTACAAAGGAATTTAAATGCTCAGTGAAGATTCATGCACTGATTGGAAGGGTGAGAGGAGCCTCTGGACTGGGATTCCAGATCTCCCCATTCCACGAATTATTTTTACCTTTTTTGGCTCTAAAATAAATATTTTTCCATTCTTCTTCTTTTTACAGAATTGTGAAGTCATGATTATTGCAAAGAAACTTATTTTATATATGCCTAATTTTTCAGCATTTCAACGCCTCTGTCTAATACAATTTAATTTACAATTGAACTAAAAGCAAAAGAACAGTCTCTGTGGGATTTGATCTTTAGAACCAAGATTTAGTGGTTCTCCTGTAAATCAGGATTTTCTGCTGCTGGAGGATACCCGGGTCATTCTCCACCTGAACTGCTTCCCCATCCTCTTCAACAGTAGGGCCAGTCTGAGCACCACAGTTTGGCAGACACAGGCAAAGGGGCTAAAAACAGACTAAAATAAACCCCATACCCCTTTAAGAGATGGATTTCAGCCTCTTCTTAGCTGAGTTTAAATGGTGTTCCACTCTAAATGCCAAGAAGGCAAAGGCGGAATAGAAAACTAGTGATACACGCAGCACTTGAACATCTCTATTTATTTATTTGTGGGGAGTTCCTGAGGGCCAGTGCACTGAGATGGTGATGCTTTTGCAGCCTCATCCTGTTAACCCACAGGCAGTGGATTCCCCTCTGCCCCGGGAAGACTCAGCTGTGCCCTCTGCCATGAGCAGAGCAGTTTTGGCACCAGGACTGCTGACAAACTGGAAGACACCCACATAAAACCTTGTGCAACCAAAGCATCAGTGAGTTCTCCCCACAGGGGTTTGGGACAGCACAATTACCTAAGAGTAACGTCATGTGCCAAAACAGATGGATGTGGAAAGTGTAGCTCCTCACTAAGATCAGAAATTCCAGGTAAATACTGATTTTCATGTTTTCACTTGTTTCTGTCACCAGATAAAACCTGCTCTTGAAACTACTGCCTAAGGTGCAGCCTCCAGTCACTGCCACCAATGAAAATATTCTCACGCTTAGGACAACACACCCAAGAAGAAGGTAGGTGGGTTTTGAAAGAAAAATATCATTTCCACCTCTATTACTTAGCTGTGTATTACGCTTGCATTTAAAAAGCATCCATGGCTAAAGCTGCTGTGTAGGAGGATCACTACAAGTTAAAGTGTCAGAACTTTTCCAAGAGCAATAGGGGTTTTGCCCAATGAATCAAGAGCAATGTGGAGTTTCCTGCAGCCTCTCATCCCAGTGAATGCTGCTGTGGATAATCAGGAATATCACTGACTGTGACATGATGGAACAGCTCACCATGCAGCACCTTAACCCCCCAGACAGGAGACCCCCAAAGCTGCACATGCACCAAAGCATTGCCCACAGTTGTAGCTTGTTGTTGAGTCTCAAATAATCACAAAATACAAAACGATTACAATTATCACACGAGCCTGAATTAATAACAACAAGGTTTAATGAACTGGTGTGATAACAAAGTTCAGCGAGTAACCAAAAATACACTTTGTGCGGGGCGAGGGATGAAATGTTCCCTAAGTGACTGATAGTGGGATCTGTCCTTATCTCCCTGAGGATGCTGCCCAGGCTCTCTGCTGTTCCTTCCCCCACTGCTGCCTCTAAGGAGCTACACCACTCCAGTGATGCACGCTGGAATACATCCAAATCCATATGATATAGTGGATACCCAGACAAGCACGATAAGCAAAAACCAGCTGGTTGAAGTTGAAATGCTGACATCATTCTGCATACTCATCATCATCCCAGCTCGCAGGTTTTCTGCTCAGGATTTGGGTCTTTGATTTACTTTTTTTTTTTTTTAACTGGGAGACATTCCAGAAATAGACACTTGGATGACTTCACATTTTTTATTTTTTTTTAAGTAATAAATCTTAAAGGAAAAATGTCCACTTAAATTAAATTAGGTGGGAGGAAATAACATAATGTAGCATTTATTCTTTAAGACAAATCTACTGATTTAAATAGTTATGCTCAATTCACCACCATCTTGCAAAAAAATGCACGGAAGTACCAATATTTCTATTTCTCAATGGAAAAGCAAAGCCATCAGGAAAATTTGGAGGCTATCAAGAACTAAGAGGGCAGAAATAAAGGGAGCACTTGAGTCTAAACAACCATTTCCTTTCATTTCACAAAGTCATAAAAGCATTAGTTGTATGTAAATGTAAACAACAACATGTTCAATCTATTGGGAACAACTGGTTCATTGTTAGTTATGTTTTTACAGATTACTAATAAATACAGAAGGATGTGGAATTCTTACATGGAAAGGAACTATCCTTCTATCTCAGAGAAAAAAACCTTCCAAACTCACTCTGAACTTTCATGCAGAAATCATGACTTTTATGCAAGGTGTCCTTAGTTCTCTCAGTGAGTTGAAAGTATCACAGTGCTACTAAAGTTCACATTACCACACGGAAAGTTTCATTCCATTCCTGCAGATCATATGCAGCCAGGAAAGGAAATGGAAAGCAGTCCTTAATCCAGAGCAATTCCTAACCCTAAATTCCATGTGAGCTGGTCTGGTTCGCCCTCTAAATTAAATACTATCAAGTTATAGATTTGCATCACTGAGTGAAATCAGTGCAAACAATGGCACAGACCCTCCTGCTTCAAAAGAAATGCCTTTTTTCTGTTCAACTTCAGGATGTTTCTGTGGAATTTTAAGGTACTTGAATTAAAGCATTTTAATTCTTTTTTATTAAAGTGTGTTGGGAACAACTTTTATCAAAGTGGTTTTATTTTCATGGCAAATATCTTTAAAGAGCCTAAAGGTTTTGGGGCTTTAGTGCCTGTCACTACTCTTGTCTCAGTGCCATGCCCCAAACCCAGAGTTGGCTTCTGCCATGTATTCATTTCTTTGTAGGGAATCTTCTTTCTCCATCTTCTTCTAACCAACTACTCCTACTTAAGAGCTGCTTTAGGGTGATGCCAAAACAGCCTGAAAGAGCCAATTTGGCTCTTCCAGGGATGTGGATGTGTATTTAATCTGTTACAAACTGATTTATACTTACAAAGCATCTACCATTCCTATGCATTACCTATCAAATTATAATTTTCACAGCATATTTTGAAAACATTTCAGCTTTTTTCTCCATCTTCATTTTTTTTAGAAGAATTAATTTTAAACCTCACTGAAATGATCCTTGTCATCAGCCCTGCAGTCATTATCTCACACAGAACCAGATTTCCCATCTTTGCAAAACCCTCAGCTTATTTGCAGTGTCTGTAAATATTTTGCTTACCAATATCAGCTTCCCTGTGATTCTTGATATATTCAGCAAGCTCAAAATTCCCCGCTATTATAGCCACCTAAAGGATTGCAAAAGAGGTACAATTAATGCATTGCCATCACTTCCCAGGGAGGAACACAAGCATATTACATCACTGAAAGAAACAGCACATTTATTTTCACTTCACAAAGCAGAGTAACTCTGTATTGCTTCTATTCTGCAACACATTTCTGAACCAAGTGCTGTCTTAATCTATTAGATCACTTTAGTTGCTCCTTTCTCACTACTTACCTGAACAAGAAAAACAGGAGCTAAAATGCAAAGCACATGAGATAACCAGGGAAGAAGTACTCAGAGCTACAAATACTCAGGTGCCTCTAGGACACCATAATAAGACTGAAACAGAGAGACTGGTAAAGTTATGCATATGTATAGAGTTTAAATTGCCTTAATAAATCAACTTCTAAAATCACAATTTGCTTTTCCATTTATTTTCTGGTTGTTAAACACAGATGTGTAACTATCAATTCAGAATTCTCATCTAAATGCACTTAAAAAGAGAAACATCTCCCTCAGCTATGAGGAAAGTCATTTGGCTATGCCATTGCTGTCCCCTCCCTGTTTCTTCTTCTCCTACTTTTGCCCTGAATATTGAGCAAGTGTCTTTTCTGGCCCCGTTTGGCAGCTATCAGATGCTGTTCCCCTAATGGTTTTGTGGCTTTCCTGATGTATGTACAAGGCATTTACTGGGCTCACCTTTCCCACAGCAGCTTCTGCATCTACAGGGTTCAGGTAAAAACAAAACACAAACAAAAAATCCTGCTTGAGGACTTTCCTCCATACAGGGCTCTTGTCAGACATGAGAAATTCCTGAAAACTCAAGGCAATTCCTGAGCTGATGAACAAGAAAGATTATTGTGCCTCTCCACAAACCTCAGGGATGAAGAATCACACCAAGGAAGACCGAAGGGGAGGTGTATGAAGTGAATGTAATATCTTTTGATAAAACAGGCATAAGCTCTTATTTCTGCCCTCAGCACAGGGAATTGAGTGGACAAGTTTATTTGCTATCAACCAAAACAAACCAATGTGGAAGCGCTTGGAAAATGGAGACTTTACACACAAGCAACAAGAGATACAGACAGAAAACCTTGACTATTGTGTGTATGAGATTTTGCAAACTTGCTTTAAATGGTAGACTCAGAGCAGGCTCAAATCCTGACCATAAACTCCATTTCACCTAAAGATAAAACAATTACACTTATAGAAAACATATGCACTTCTCATCCAGCATCTCCCGCCCTCAGTGAGTCTCACACTTGGTTAACAGTGAGACTTGATGATCTTGGAGGTCCTTTCCAACATAAATGACTCTGCAGGGGTCAGAGTGAACTTTCCATGTATCCTACCACAACTAAAAGTCCCATTGAAACACAGGATTGTGATGGTTCTTTGTTACGGGTGTGGGTGCGCTGCCTTCCAGAGAAGAATTCACTGCACAACTCCTAAATCAAACTTTCCTTTCTTTTGGCAGCCCTGGAAGTCCTTGCAGAATTTAAACAAACGCTTTCAAATGCAGTGATTTAATGTCTGATTTTAATTTTGGACTAAGCAAGCAATAGTCGGTGTAAAGAGGGACAGACTCATTTAGTTTGGGTTATAAAGTCTATTGTCTGGTTAAAGGACAAGCAAGGCTTGTATACAAGTATAATAGAGTACCAGAATAACTTTTTTAGGTTACCACAGAAAGTTTAAACAAACAACTGAACAAACTATTTATCATGTTCATACCCTGAATCCAGGTCTTCCCCCAATTTCTTTTTAATGCTTTTCAGGTGCCATCTTTTTTTCCTTGGCAAGTTATTTCTTGTTCCATTAAAAATGTCCATCCAATGCAACAGGTAAATACAGTCATTTTGTTTTCCTTTCAAGTACACCTATTTGTATTCGGGTAGAATTCAATGCCTATGGAGGGGACACCCCCCATCACCTGTGAGCCAGCTGACCCTTGAGGATGCAGCCACTGCTAAGGAGGTCTGGGCATTCCAGGGGTCGGTGAGACAACTCCATGGGGAACACCTGGGCAATCTGGGTGTTTGCACCTGGGGGCTTATTTTCTCCTCTCTCTCTCTGTTGGGTTTCTTTCCTGTTTACTTGGCCACCTTTGGTAATAAAACTGCTGTTTGGGTTAAGCTTTCTGTGGTGTCTCAGTTTCAGCTTCCACATCCCTTCGGACCCCTATTTTCCCTGGAACACTATTTCATGGCAGAAATTCCATTCCACCTTTGTGTATCATCTAGAAATTACACTCACTATGTTTGTACTCATGTTCTAAAACAATCCTCTGTCCTTTAAACAATTAACACACATATAATATCACCATACTTACTAGTGCAAATCATGTCATTATTTTCTCAATATAATATTAACAGTAAGGAAATGCTTTGCTTTGGGCACTTCTCAGTTGTGCTACATCTAATGTTGATGGATTCCTGGGAGGAGAATGCATTAGAATGAATCAATAATACTGTTCATCTTAATCCTGCTGCTGCTTTTAACCTGTGCTGCTTCTCAGATATGTCACAACATTTGTGCACATCAAGAGATCTGCAAAGGTCAGATCATTGCCAAGAGAAGCTGGGGCTGCCCCTGGATCCCTGGAAGTGTCCAAGGCCAGGTTGGATGGGGCTTGGAGCAACCTGGCCTAGTGGAAGGTGACCCTGCCCATGGCAGGAGGGTGGCACTGGATTAAGGTCCCTTCCAACCCAAACCATCCTGTGATTCCGTGATTCTGTGATCAGGGAGGTCAGAGACAGGCAGGTTGGTGCCACCACTGCCATCTCACCACCAGCTCAAACCACCCATCTGAAAGGAACTATATTAACCACTTCATAGCAGGAATGACTCCAGAAGGAGCCTGCTGCTCAGCACAGGTGACACACCAGAGCATGTCCCCCAGGCCCCTTTGGGCAGCCCAGAGGTGTGATGCTCCTGCTGCTCCCTGCCAACAGCACAGTGATACAACAGCAGAGCCACACATATGCTCTCTTTCCACCTTCCCATTCTGCAGCCTGCCTTGGTTCAGGTTCATAAAAGCACCATTTCTGTGCAAGCCTGAGGTTTTCTCCCCGTTACAAGGAGGCTGTAACACCTCTCTTTGAGGCTAGCCCTAATTAGGATGGAAAATTCCAACGGGGAATTCAGCAGTGACAGGCAGCTTGCAAGACAGCAGCCATGTTACTCAAATACAAGAGTTTTTGATGCAGAGCAGATTTTAAACCTCAAGTATAAACATGCTCTTCAAGTGATAAACACATTTTATTACTTGAAAAAACCCCAGATATTTCCAGATAACTAGGAGACAGCTTGACAGAAAATTGTTCCTGTACTTGCTTCTGAATCAAGCACTGGATTCAGCAAGAAACCATTTTTCTCAATTTAATTCACTTCAATTCTCTAAAAAGAGTATGTAAAATCCGAACAGCAAAATGAAGAGGAAATATGTGAAGATCTAAAGAAAGCAAGAAAAAGCTAAAAAGTACAAATATTCCTTGGCATGACATCAATGTACTTCACTTGAATTTGATGGGTAAAGTGTGTGGGAGAAAGTGAAGTCAGAGCAGAATCGGAAAGACACCAAATTACACTCATTCAATTTGTACAGTTGCAAACTACAAAGCAGGGCAACTGCAGCCCCTTTTCCATCCAAATGTGTCTTAAATGTGTCCTGAGTTACAGTGTGTTCAAATAAAAATAAAAGTGCTAATGCATTAGGGCAAGTGAATGGCCTTCACAAGATCCAGGGCTTGGACCAAATTAAGGTGGCACAAAGTCTCCCCTTGCTCAAGATGAAAACCAAACCAGAGACTAACTGAGGCTCTATATTTGTACTGAAATTCTTTGTGCTTCAGAAAAAGTACTAGTGTGGAGTCTTGGCAGAAAATACCAGAGTTTGATTCTCCCTGTGCTTCAGAATTTACATGGTTTTAAATAGCTGTAGTTTGCTTTTCAGGATGTTCTGCAGACAAGTGCTACATTTAAAATGGAGAGGTTGTGGCAGGAAAGAAGGTTTTGTTTGAGGTTTCTTTTGATCACAAGACAACTCCTCTTGGCACTGAAAAAGTAGCACAGGCAGCAAAACTGCAGCAAAGTATTTCCAATTCCAGTAGGAACTGGATTCCAGTCATCAAAATGCATCACATGGGTGTTTATGGACATGAAATATCACCATGAAAGGCTGGAGGTAGCACTTTACAACTAGAGGCTATCCACAGACTCTCTTATGCTGAAACTTCAAAAACTGCAGTTTTTTTAAAAACTGCATATACAGCAGTCCTGCCATAATTCAGGTGCTTTCATTCCTGCAGCAAATGTCCTTTTGACACTTATCTTACATCAAAAATCTGCATGCCCTTTGTCCCGTTATTCTGCAGACCTGAAAGAACCTATTTATGCATCTTATAAAAAATAAAAAAATACTCCCATCCAGCTCCCACTGAAACCTGCTGCTTTTTTGGCCCTGTTGTTAAAGGGTGCCTGTACTTTGCATCAGCTCCAGCATCAGACAGACCTCACCTGCAGCGACCCAGCATGGTGTCAATCAGAGCCCAGCAGAAAAGCCTGACTAAGTAGTTCAAGCACAGCGCTTTGAAATCCAAACCAGGCTTTTTCTCTGCTGCAGGCATTTGGTTGGGATCCCTGCCATATTCTACTGTATGATACAGAGAGCAGAAATTATCTTGGGGTGGGTTTTTAATCATCATTAGAGGCAATTTTATATGAATGACAGTAACCAAAGGGAATCACTGATCAGCTCCCTCCCAAATTTCCTTGACCCCTCTAAGGTTGTTAACATGGGCATCTAATTATTATCAAATTACCTTTGACATCATCCATGACTGGCCTGGGGAAGTTGCTATGCCTGCACCAGGGAAGTGAGCAGGAAGAAAAGCTAAGAGGGAAGATGGATCCTAGGAGGAGAGGAAAGTAAAGCTGAGGGGAGATGGATCCTAGGAGGAGGAGAAAAGAGAGCCAAGAGGGGAGATGGATCCTAGGAGGAGGAGAAAAGAAAGCTGAGAGGGAAGAAGGATCTTAGCAGCAGGTAACTCATTCAAAGTAAAAAGGAAATAGGGGCAAACCACGCAGCTGGAGAATGGCATCCCCTCCTATTTCCACAATATTCTGTCCTCATAGAGTCACTGGGAGGAAAAATAGACACACTGGGGCTGTGAAGCACCAAGTCAGCCACGCAGTGAGCAGGGCAGTGAGTGGAGAGCAGAGCTGGCTGTCCCTGGCACGGTGTGTCACACACAGCACGGCCACTCACTCTGTGCCCACACAGGGACCTGCCAGGCTGGGCACAGCCCCCAGCATCTCTCTCGCTGTCTCACAGCCAGATGTTTCTCTCAAACCATGCAACTGGTGGCAGTGCCTCACTGTGCCAGTGCCAGATGCTCTGCTGCCAACTGAAGCAGTTTAATCAGGGCTTGGTGAGTTGCTGTGGGTGGTGACCAAGAAACTTGAATGAATGAATGAATGAGAGAATGAGTGAAGCAGCTGCAAGGCAGAGACTGGGGGAGCAGGCAGGACATGGGAGCATCCCACACTGCTAATCCAGCACAGGGCACTGGGCAGGCAGTGACAGCCTGGAAACTGGAGAGGCACCTGCACAAGGGGGTCTCCTTCTCCTGGCAGAACATCATTCTCACCCCTGGCTTTCTGATCCTCAGTCAGAAACCTTCCCTCTGGGCACAGGCACTGTTTGAGTCAGCTTTCAGGAGTCAGAAATTAAACAACTGAGGCACCTGGTTAGTTCTGCTCTCCCGAATCCTGTTCCCCAAAGAAATTCAGTTGAAATAATGACGAATAAAACTACTTTGTGCAAACAGTGGAAGTGGCCAGATGTCCCGTCATGGGTGTCAGTGTGACAGAGTTTCAGAATGTTTTCAGACTCCGGGTCAGAGAGAAGTAGCACTGACTCACCAACTCAGCCTCGTAAATGCAGTTCTCAACATATCCATTTACTGACAGTCAACTATTTACAGTTTTTTGGATCAAGACCAATGCAGTGTTTTGTTCTTTTCGGGAAACTGGAAATTATATATACATTTTACCTGGCACTAACCTTTCACAATTGCCTTTTTGCTGCTCTTGACATGTGTCACAGGCAGAGATTATATTAAATTAGAGCATGATCTTTGTCGCCTGTTAACAAATACAATTTCAGAGCTTTATGGGTCCTTTTTGCCCTGAAAGGCAAAACCCAAGACTAAATTACATTATCACCCTTTGGAACAAACTGCTCCACTCAAGGAGAAACAACAGCAAAAAAGACAGAAATTGAAGTTGCCCCCCCTTAAATGCAGGTAATGACCTTTGACAAACTTTCTGCGTCGGACTGAGGAGAGCATCCCTTAGTTCATTTATGTTTCACTCAATCCAGGCTGCTGCACATGCTTGAATCTTGGACGAGGTGAGACCCAAAGCTCCAAAATGCACCTGGAGAGTGGAGGGGGCTGTTTGGGCTGCATGGCTGTAGCTGCAATTCCCAGCAAGCACAGAAAGCATCAGCACTCCCCACCTGCTTTTTCTCCTCCCTCCTTTTCTGCTGAAATTGCATTTTATTATTCTTTCCTTTTCAGGACTGATGTATTCACTCTTCCCTTGTCTCTGCTGCTCAGCAGTGCTTATTAAAGGGTGGCTTTTCCAGAAAGCTGGCAATGGCAATGAGTTCAGGTATGACACTGTACATTAAGGAGAGAACTCCATTCCAGGACAAACTGTGGCTCCAAACAGTGGAAATGCAGATGGACGGGTGGGATACTCTGAGGGAAATCCACCCTACGTGTTGCCACCTTCAGTGGAAACTGCAAGAAATAAGTGATACAACCCCATGAATGAGGCTGTACCCATAGGACACTCCAGAAGTCACCTTCCACTTAAACCAGACTTCTAAAATCATCAATCATTTCTTGTTCCACTGAGGACTATGCCATTTTAACAGTGAAGAAACACCACTGAAGCACCACAGATTCAGTATCAGCAGAGGCACGTGAGAAATTAACACCAAGGAATTTAGGAGTGGTTGGAATCACTTCCTTAATTAAAAGACAGCCAGAATCATCTTCTGTGTATCATAATGAGGATGGGTTTTCTTAGTATTAAAAATAAACCAAGTTCTGGAATTTTTAATAAGCGTAAGTTTCCAGGCAAAAATCATATCAACAATCCCCCCCACAGCTGCAATATGGAAAGGTGGATAACCCAGCACCAAGGCAAGCCCTAAACCATCCCATTAGCACCACAACCTTTGGAGATGGTTCATTTGGTACAAAAATCTGATGGTGTTTCGTGCGGGGCAATGAGGGGCAGCACAGTTCAACTTCAACACATTTCCTTCCCACTGTGTCTTTTCCAAAGCAAAGCTCTTCCTACTGAAAGGAAGATGTGAACACTGTTTGGGGTCCAAAGGCACTCTGGATGCTGTCACAGTGTACCATCAAGCACATAGCACTCATCCATAAGGACATGAGAAAGTTAAATTTGGGTTGTTAATCTTAATTAAGACCCTGTTCCTGTGTATGTCTGAGCCTGCCCGTGTGGCACAAAGCACTGGGAGGTTCCACCCCTGACAAACAGTGACACAAAACCACCCAACACGCTCTGCAGGCTCAAAAAAAATATATAAATCTTAAATGGATGTGCATGAGTTGCTCTCCTATGGGAGAAGCATGCAGATTTTATAACTCTCTTCAGTGGTACAGATGGAGCTCAGCTTGGAAAAGCAAGAAGCAATCTGTGTTCCAAATTCCCTTTCCATAGGTGTGGGAGAAAAATGTATTGATCCAGTACTGTTGGTTCCTTATGCAATTTCAGAGAGCTCCCACTTGAAATTTATTCAAAAAATACTAGAACATGGCCAGAACTCACCCTTAGGAAATGCATTCTTTTGTAATGCCCTAACACAGTGTGGCAACTTGGCAAATTTCTAAGCTCAAAGCACAAATTTCAGGTATTTTCCAACAGAGAAGATGCTAAGAATTCAAAATGGGTCTTTTTCTGAACCAGTTGGGAAATCCTACACAATTACCATCGCCTTGTAATCTAAAATAGAAGTGCTGAATAATTATGAATCCCTGTTTTGCTTTGCAAAATCAAAGGGCAAAGTGTCATCCCACAATTTTGTAGTTGCATTGATCACAGCTGATTTTTGGCTTTGAGGCTACAGCGCTGAAACACAAAACTCACCCAAGTTTCTTCGTTCACCTCATCGACAAACTGCTTGATTAATGGACTATTAATATCACTAATTCCCTGTCTTTATCTCCTGAACACTTGCACTGCGGATGACATGAAACATGACCTCAAGAAGACACACATTTGCATTTACACTGCCAAAAAATGAGGAGTTTTGAAGGAGAGGTGTAATACATCTAATACATGTAATATGTCAGAAGCAAGTCACCGTTTTGAGTTTATAATTGGGAAGTATTTTGTATTTAATAAGATAATGGTTTTGCTGAAAACAGATCAGAACTGAAAGGTTTTATTTTATAAAATGAAATTCACTGATAAATCCAATTTTAGCCATTTGAAGTTTTATTTCAGGTATAACATTTTCAAATTTCAGTAACACTCACTGAAATAATATAAGCTAAAGAAAAGCAGCAGAATTTTTTTTTAAATAATAGCCAGTAAAATTTTATATTAATTGCAGAAATAACCCACATTCTCCACCAGGACACTAAAATGCTGACAATTTGCCTAAATTACTCTATAGTAATGTCATGAAACTATAAGTAAAAAATCATACTCAGCATTTTCCTACATCTTCTTTCCTGGACAGAAGAGAACTCTTAACACTTTTAATTATATAATGTAACACAAGCTCAATATTATGCATTTTGAAAGGAACTGTGTATATTAATATAACTGATGTCCAGTAGATGGCAAAATACCAACAACCATCACCTTTAATCTTGAAACTTCATTCATTTAAACCCCAAAGTAAATTTTTTTTTCTTTCTCTTTCCAATCTCCAGTTCCTATTTTATTGGATAGCAGGATTAGCATTACCTTTTGGATGTTTTCTGTACATTATCTGCTTGAAAGACAATTTCATCTTCATCACTTCTCGATACAACAAAGCACAACAATGTTACTATCCTTTAAATAGTCCTTTGAAGACAGTTTCTTCCCCAGTGAGATTTTTTTCTCCCAGAGCATGCTGCTGCTCCTGTTCCCAAATTTGCCAGCACATGTTAGCATACTGTGTACTAAAATCTCTTAGCAACAATATCTTAGTGTCTAACATTTCCCTTCTTCCAACTATGATTCACGGAGCCATCTGGAGTCAGATATTGACATGCAGGAGCTTAAAATAGACACCTTGCATTTGCTCAACAACTAGTTTTAGCATCTGAAAATATAAATTATGGGGAAAGGGCCAATGTTTCTTTGAGGCCTGTCCTTCCCTTGATCAGTGTTTAAACAGAGACTTGCCACGAGCACCTCACCTCAGTATTAAGGACAAGGGATTCACACTCCCCAGCCCTTTACATGAGCCCTCTAGGATATGTCCTGTCCTCCCTGGGGGGAACCACCTCACACTGCTACTCAGGCTACTTTTAAGAGTTTGTTTAATACTTTTAATACTAAAACCTCAGTGTTTTTCACACCCTTGGAGCCACGTGGGAAGCATCCTGCCATGAGTGGGACAAGGTCAGTATCTCAGCTGGGCAATGACAAAGAGAATCCTGCAGCTGTAGGGGATGCAAGAACATCCCACACTCCACTCAGGGAATGAAAGAAAACTTACAACCACAGCCTCCCAAGCAATTGCTTTTGCCCCCCAAAACTCTTATAAAGCATGCACTCAAGAAAATAAAGCATTTTGTTTTCAGCTACAGCAAATTAACTATGAGTGGTAAGGACTTTGCATAGTGCAAGTTATTCATGGCAATGTAGTGTGCAACTTAATAGTGCTGTACTAAAATGAGGAAACTTTAGTTTAAAATAATCATATTGAGTAGATTACATGATACAGAATCACAGAATCACCTACTACAGAAACACAGACTATTCTGAATTGGAAAGGGTCCACAAGGATGGAGTCCAGCTCTTAAGTGAATGGCCTGTAGAGGGACAGAAAGAGCTGACAGCATGAAACCATCTTAAGTGTGAGGAGCACACTTCCACCCCAGTGAAATCCAACAGGCTTTTATCCACTTCAAAGGAGCTGGGATTTTACCAGAATACTTTTCAGCAGTTAATATTTTAAAAGCAAGCAAACACACAACAACGTGCAGACGAATCCAGCTGAGCATTCCCCACAAAAAGCACACTGCAAGCAGAATGGTGCTGGCCCCTTTTCATGCCTAAACTGCTGGCTTTGCTTGCAGGAGATGCTCCAGCCCCACAGGTCTCCTGGGACACACTCAGTGGCCACGAAGCGGTGCCAGAGCTGAGGAGCCCGGTGAACTGGAGTCAAAACAGAGAAGGCAATCACAGTGAATGACCTCCTTTTAGCCTCCTGCAGGGCTCTGGGTAGCACTCACACTTCAGATGCCTTGCTCCTTTGCCAGGCATCTTCCTAGGATTTAAGAGATGTATTTTATTTTACACTGTCCTTTCAGGAAGCCACACAACTGCATTCTCAAAATTTTACTACAATAAGTCACAACTGATACCTGCAGATTAAACTAAGCCTGCATGGACACAAAGATAAAAAAATGCAAGTCCCTTCCTCACAACATGGAAGCAAATTGTCTCCCTCTCTGGGCTTTGGAAGGCAAACTGAACTCCTGGGACAAAAGGATCCCTCGTTATGTAAGAACCAGCTTGACAGGAAGTGTTGAACTGAATATGGCAAGTCGAGCGGAGGACCACAAAACATGTCAGAAAGCAAAAAAAGAACATGCAGGCAAATTCAGGCCCAACCTCCCTGCTACATGACATTCTTTTGCTTCCTCCTGTTTCTTTAGATGAGGAATAACTAAGAGTTTTAAGTTATCCTCCCTTTGTACAGACTGCATTAAGCCTCCTCCGTGGTCACTGCATGTTATTGGGACGTTTCATGTTTCTATCTATTTTAAAAGTAGAGAATAACCCTTGCATCTTCTTTCTGCTTCTCTGCTAAAATGCCACCTACCAAGTTATTCTCAAGTAAAATGTGTTTCTTCTATGCCTGTGTTTTAATAATTAAAATGAAAGAGCTAAGTGTGATGCACACACATTCACAATTACAGGCTCATTCCTTGGGAATATCCAGCTCAGGCTGGAAAGAGCCATCCAAAGCCAGTTATTACATAATCCTCATTACTGCTGCATGGGTGAGCAGAGATTTCAAAGGAGTATTTACTAAAAGCAGATAAAGCCAGGTTGCAGCATCAGATGAATCAGATAAGACACAGCCAGCAGAAAAATTGACTTAATTTTCTTTGGCCCCTCCAATACTCTGCTAAATCAAAAAGCCATGAAATGCAATCTTCTTCAGCTGAACTCTCTTAGAAAAAGACTGAGGATGTGTGCTATTTGCTGGCTTTTGTTTGAATGGCATCACGGAGAATTCAGCTGCAGTGTTTACATGTCTGCACTGCTGAGGAGGACATGGCAGCCTTCCTCCAGGGAGAAGCCAAACTGTGCCACTTGAGCAGCTTCTTCCCCAAACACTTCCAGAAATGTTCCTACTCACGGCAGGCAGTAGGTACTGCCCACTATTTCACAGCAAAAACTTCTTGGGATCTCCTTCTGCAAACAATAACACAGCGTTGCCTCAACTGCAACACCAAATAGCTGGAAATGCCTTTGGAAAGCCCTCAAGATAAAACACTTGGGGTTAATAAGATACTGTGGTGATTTTACCTAATACTTTCGGTGGATTCACTCCAAACTCTGAGGGTCAACTAAAATAAAACCTTTGGAAACATCTAGTAATAGTCAATGCCAGTCACACACTCTGATGAAGATGGATGTGGGATGGCAGCATATGCCATGAATGCTCCCTCCAAAAGGCAGTGAAAGAAGACTCTGAGGCTGTCCCAGAGGCACAGATCCTACAATTTTATAAGGAACAACTTGGAAATTGCCAGAAATTAATGCTGAGTAGGCTGTACAGTCATGCAAAGACATGACCCCACCACATGCATTAATGGTATTAATATTTCAGAATGACATGGTTTAAATTAAAATGATGCAAATCTCCAGTGGCTCTTGCAGCTTCATCCATGACAACTAATCATGTCTCAATCATACACAAGCCTTTCTTAATTTGAGACAGAAACTGGTAGTAACCCTTGCAATTCAGTTTGATTAATTTGGTCCCTCTTGGAAGTCAGTTTCAGTCGCTTCTGAGCTTTTGGAAGCTTGGTGGAAAACCCAGCAGATTGGCTCAGGGATGCTGCTTTATCCAGGGAAACTGCTGCAGGTGGGAACACCCGAGGAACAAGAGATGGACACCCCTGACTGGGTGGGGAGAGAAAGGAAAAAAAGGGGAAAAAGGTCTTGGAACACAACACAAAGGATGGTCTCAGGGAGACTCCTGCAAAAGTTTGCAGTAAGTATTTTTAACATGTCTGAGTGTGGCAATATTTTGCCTTGCTCAATAAAAGATAAACACAGGATCTAATCCCTTTATGCTTTATCAAAATACTTCCATTTGGCTGCTTTTCTGAAAAAGGATTAAGACAAAGAAGTGATGAGCCAGCAGAATGCAAACCATCACTGGGTCAAGAGGAACAGATTTAACTCCATCCTGGATCCTCATGCATTTTTCTGCTCCTTCCTCTATCTCTTACTATATCCAGCCCTTATCAAGTCAAGTGAGAGTTATCAGTAAAAGCCTGATAGGCTGAGGTCTGACTTTTCAAAAGCAGCATCAATATCTTTAAAAGTAGCCGTAGAAGGGATTTCTGCTGTCTCATATTTTCAGCAGAAGTATGACCTTCTGCTTGGTTACCTTCTTGTCACCATATATATATATATATATATTTATATACATGCATATATATGTGTATATATACATATATATTTATATATGTGTATATATACATATATGGTAATATTTTTATGTATAGAAAAATAAAAATATAAAAATATTGATCTTTGGTAATTGTACTTCATGTGCCAGTAAAGAGAAGCACCTGCCTAAGGGTTTGTCAATACTTCTACATTGACAATAGCAGAAAACCTGCTGACACTTGAGGTCACTTTAACTTGCCATCAGTGCATTTTCCTGTTGGAAGGTTATTTGGAACATCTTCCATCCTTGCTGCTCTCAGGGGTATTTCATTTGGCAGCTCTTCCCCCAGTACCCCAATACCAATTTCCCCCACATCCCTTTGAGACACCAAATCAGAGCTACAAAGGCTGATGTGTACCCAAAGGCAACATGTTAAATTTTCAGAAAAGGCTTTTTCTCAAAGGAGAATATGTGTTCCTCTGTATAAATGGCATTTCAAGGTAAGGGATGAGAAGCCATATCATAATTAATCATGGTGTCTGGATAGATCACTCTAAGACCCCTCTTTTATATTATTAGTAGTAGTATTTTTACTTTAATTATGTCTTCTTAAGAAATCGTGTTAAGTATACCAAATACATACATATTCACATACTTTTTTACTTTTAAAGGAAAAAAAATCCATGGTTTGTTCTATAACAGTCACTTGTAGAGATTTTAAAATTAAACTGAGCAAAGCAAGTATTAATAAATTACATTATTTGACTCAAATCAGGACAAAAGCTGGAAAAAGCTTAAAGTCTGACTAAAGACAGAATGCATCATGAGATCATAAGTAGCTTTTGCCAGTAATAGCCAATATTCAATGATGTATCCTTCACACAGGTGCTTCAGGAGAGGAATTAGGCTGAAAATAAATACTTGGCAAAAACAAAGTCCTGGTATAATTCATATATTCCATTAAGACAACAGTTACCTAGTTTACCATCGTGAGAGAAAGCATTCTTTTATATTTCCAAAGGTGGGTTTTAATCTGAAAATCAGCTTTCTCACCTTTTCGAAAATAAATCAGAGACAGAAAATAGCGGGGCACAACTCCTTGTGCTTTGCCTGCAAACTTCATCACAAAGGTAGCAATGAGAAACTCAAAGCTGGGATTTGGGATCCATTCCAGTGCTATGCCCAGTTGTGCCTGTCTACACTCCCCCCAGCCAGCTCAGCTCCCAAACGTGGATCCTGCTTTTGGAGCCCCTGCGTTTGAATCAGACTCCAATCACTTCCCCCTGCCAGGATTCACTAGGGAGGTCCCCCACAGCCTGCAGGGCAATTAGGGACAACAAACCCAAGCACCACAACACAACACAACGGGGGACATGGACAGGGAGAGGTGGGCCAGCAGAGCTTTCCAGCAGGAGCAAAACAACACATGTTCTCCCTCAGCCATTCTCTGAAAGAGCTGAATCATTTTGGTTCTCCCCAACAATGTCGCCTGAGATAATGAGGCATGGAAAGATTTCCTTTCAAGCTATTCAAATCTGGCAAAAATAAAAGCAATTGAGAAGAGATGGGCAGCCAAGACACTGAGAGGAGCAAGGACACCTGCAGGACACTGCTGCTCCTCCTGCCAGCTGGGTACTGTCAGCACGTGGCTTTCCATGCTGCTTTGGGCCAACAGAGGTCAATAATAGGGGACATCTGAGGTCCAAATCAACCCTGCCATTAAAAGATGACACCTCAGTATAGCTCAGTATATTTTAACACCTTTGCTTTAAAACCACCAATTATTAGTGCTATGGGCTACAATAGTGCTTTATAGCCCATATGAAAACATGTGAACTATTCCTGTAGAGCTGCTGCTCACTAAAAGAAAAACTCCATAAATAAGGTATATGCTCATTTTAACCTCCAAAACAGAATTTCAACAGCTTATAAACACTGCAGAACTGAGGTTTCTGAGTTACTGGAGTAATACTTGCCAGACAGGTAATAAATTATTTTACATTAATCTGAGAGCACATGAAATGTGTGACAAACTAAGTAGCTATGGATATTTGATAGGATATTGTGGCTTTTCTGAAAGGATATGTAGGGAGGCTTTATTAATAAAATGGAAACTAATAAAATAACATGTAAGGTACTTAAATTAGCCAGCCAAGACAGGATGGATAAGTGATTAATAAACAGAACTGGCAATCTAATGGGGCACAGGTTTCATCCTAGCTCTAACTGGGTAATCACTAAAATGCACAGTACACCAAAAATTCTCACACTGGGACCAAGGATGGTGATGCAGGAATTGCACTGATCTACCTGGAACACACTCAGGGAGGATGGAGGGAGGGGATTAACCCCACATCCATATAAGTTTTAATACTCATTAGCAGGGGGGAGACCCTACAAAAACAAATACACAGAAAAATTTCTGCTGACCCACGTTCTGCAAACTTTGAGCTGTGGGTGACATCAACTCTGCTGACTCTGCACAGAATTCAGGCCACATTTGTTTTCTTCCATATGATCCAGCCTAGCCATGCTTGTTTTAACAAACACTGAGATCTAGGAAGGAGTAAATACGTGCACATCTGTTTTTTTTGGTGGCAAAATTACACCACACTCATTGGATGCTAAAACTCTGCTGCTCATTTTCATCAAAACAAACAAAGCCTTGGCAGGCACTGAAAGCAGCACACAAACTTCTCCATGTCTGGATCCTTTTGTTTACAGAATCGCTCCATTTTCGTACCATCATTTTCCTGAGCAGCACTTCAAAAAGAATCCTCCTTTCAGATTGCTGAGAAAGGAGTATAATGGGGGTTACTCAAAGGAATAGATGCTGCAGCTACAACTGCTCTCATTATGTACATATGAGCTGCCTCGATGTTTCTCGCTACTGATTACATGAGCAAACATTTTTAGTATGCAAAATCCTGTTAACTCAAGGGGATTCTGCATAATTTTATCACAGCTCCACTCGTGGTGTTTGATCGGCTGGGTCAGCCACAGACAGATGGCAAAGGATTAATTTGCTGCAGTGCTGGAGTCAGGGTTTCCTCTACTCACTCCACTGGGGAAAACTGGAACTCCTCCTGCATCCTCTACACCTGAAAGAAGACTCCACAGAGGGAAAAGATGGGAAGTAATTTTCTTTTCGGAATGCAGAAAGGGTAAGACAGAGCCAACCCTTCTATTTGTGTCAGGGGAAGGGCAGCCAGTCAGAAGCCCAAGCAACAGAGGTGTAACATGGAACAGACAATAACGAGCTATTTTATTCCACATGGACAGGACAAAGTTCACTGGTCAGGAAGTGCAACTCCACTGCTACAGCCTGAAAATTATTTCTTCTGTATCTCATGTTCACTTTAATTTTTGGGTGGTCACCTCTCACTTCTTGATGCCCTACAACCATCAGAACAGCTTTTATAAATCTTTTCTGTGTTGCCTTTTCCCCTCTGTTTTTCTGTTGTAGGAGGAATCTTGCAGCAGTCAGCACAAAGAAGGCAAATGGAAACTCATTTATGTGCCATTTACCCTCCCAAAAAATCCTGAAACAGTAAGAAAAGTTAATTTCACGGACATAAAGTAATAAAATCAAATAATCTGATCCGAGAGATGACCCTGGAACCCATCCCTCCAGTACTCAGGGTTTTCTCTTATGCCACTTTTTGCTCACTCCATAATTTCGAGGTGCAGGGATAAGTATTACCTAGTACTCATGGAATTTGTGCTTGGCATGTATTCAGATGGCAAACTATTGGCAGTCCAAAAAATGGTGCTAAAATTAAATTATTAATGCACTGTTTCCCCAGTTTGGGGGAAATGGTCCCGAAAGTACACCATGATTTGGTTGGGATTTGCAAGAGGAACTCTGAAGCTCTTGAGATGCAAAACTTAGGTCCAGAAAACCTTCAAATTACGGAGACAATTCAACAGATACAGAAATAATTGGGTTTTTTAAAAGGCAGTAACTCAGAGGTGCTATCTACACATGAACTTGAAAGAGTCAACTCAGAGATCCACATGGTTATCGTTATTCCAACTATTTATTTCATCCAGAATCCCTGGGGTTTTTTTGGAACTTGAAAAAAATTCTTTTTATTCCTTTTCTTTTTTTAAGCATTCCAGCTCCCACCCCTATTTCTCACACGTCAGTTTGCATTATGAATGTTTCCCTGAAATCCAGGCTAATTAATCCTGCTTCAAAAATAAGGGCTTAGGAGTGTCAGCCATGCCTGACAACCCTTTGGACAAACAATCCCCTTCCATTTGGCTTTTTAATTAAGCTTTCTGACCATACTTTAATACAGGAAAATGGCAGGGGAAAAAAAAGTCTAATAATTGACTATCCCAAAGGAAGAGTTAATTTTATTTTGGATGTAACAGCTGAGAACTTCAGCCCCTAACACTGACAGTGCAGTAAGTTAATCCCACCCCTGAGACTCAGCCCAGCTCCTTGGCCTCACAGCCAAGGAAGGAAGAGCTCCCTTCTCTTAAATCCACGGGTGCCAAGGTGTCCACTCATCCTGGGATCCCTCTTATATGGAATTTTGGATCTGTCTTAACACAGGACTGGAGATAAACACAAAGCAAGGCACATCCAACACCAAAGATTTCATGTTTTGCCACCTCAAACTCATCAACAGTGTCACCAGACCTGCTAAGAGTGTATTTTCCTCTCATTCCAGATCACAAAAAGCCATAGTTTTCAAAATGGTAGTTTTCTCATCTACAACTGTTTTCAGCCTTGTGAGGTGTAAATTCTCCACAAAACCAAATCTTTCTGTGGGAGGGTATTTGGTGTTTTACCTGAAAAGGAGACTGGCTGTTGTAATTCTTGATCTCCTTGTTGGCTCCCCGGAACAGCAACACTCTTGCACAGCTCTCCTGAAAATGAGACAGAAATAAACTCGTTAATAAGGGTCCTTTGATAAATCAGAGACTATAAAACCCTGACTACTAAGAGGCTGTGAGGTGTGTTGGTGGCTGGTAGATATTTTCAAGAATGAAAAGCAAATAAATTAACCAATCTGAGAACTTCAGTCACTAAAATAGCATTTTAAATGTGACAGGGCTTCAGGTGCTTTGCAGTGTATTAGACTGGAAAGTGTAAAAAGATTGTGGAGGAAGGCAAGAGGTAAATATCTTATTCATATTCCAAGAAACTGTACTGAGAAAATTCCATGTTTGACAAATTAGACTTGGCAGAAAATGTGTTAGTCCAAACTGAAGTTTGACTCTTGTATGGTTTTTTGCCTATTTTGTAGGAAACCCAGTATTGTTCTCAGTACATTAAAGAGTATCTGGGATGAACTGTATCACTCCCTGCTCTGTTGCTAAAAATTTTAAAAAGCGTTTTTAGCACTGGTTTTGTTGGGTTTTTTTCAATCTATATTCAATTTGAAACATTTAATGTATGGTTATATTTTTAGTACACCTGAAGTTGCTTGATCTATCATTGGCCTGTCTCACTGCCACTCTTTTCCCCTAAAAGATACTAAGAGTAACAGCCCAAACTTTTTTCTCTGGAAAGAGAAAAGTTGGGCTTCAGCCCCTCCAAACTGAGAAAATCTGCCAAGGAAATCCCTAAAAATCAGTTTATTTTTACAGTGTATTGGTGAAGTCAGTCCTTTGCCCTTGCTTATGTTAAATACGACTGGCCACAATCCAGGAGAAGTCCCCTGTGGTCCTGCCTGGGTGCTCAGAATTCTGGATGGTTTCTGCAGAGTCTCTAATTCCCACCTGTCACCTCTGGTGTTCCCCTTAGGACCTTCTGCAAGCAATTCACATTTCACAATGGTTTTGTGTTCCCACACCACGAATATTGCTATTTATGTCGTTGTGCTTTCTGGGTTTCTGGTGTTAGGGAGTTCTACCTAAGGGGCTCTTTTGATGCACCCTCTTTCACTGTGAACAGCAAATGTGCAGCCAGGGAAAACAGTCACATCATTCACCAGTTGCAGTGTCAGAAAGGAAGGTTATTTACCAGCCTCCGAGTCACAGGTTAATGTGCAGCAATTATGACTAAAAATGATTTTTCTAATGTTTTTGAATTTGCCACGCTGGATTCTTGATCCCATTAAGTCTCCTTCATCACAGGGCTGCCCTAAGTTATCTGTAAAGGAAGTTCCTCCCTGACACAACAGAATGGATCCCATCTCAAGATGGTATGTTAACAAGTATCTCTCAGATTACCATTTTTAAATTATATGTATAATTAAGGCTCATTTGCTTGCACTGGAATCTCTACCTTAGGTTTGTTCTCTGTATCTCTAAATACATGATGGCCAATGCCCAATTTTGAAGATATAGATATTTATATTGAGAAAAATACTGTATTTATTGGCTGGTTATTCATTTGGTTATCAGGATAAATAGTCCAACATTACAAAAGCAAAAGAATTTTAAAACCCTCTATAAATTTCACTTTGCTGTGGTGTAACAAAAACATGCAAAGGGATTTGTTAATTTAATTATTTTGATTAGAAAAGTTTTGCCAGAAGCCATCAGTGTGGTTCAACATTTAAAAAAAAAACAAAACAAGAAAACTTACTTGGATTAAGTTCTGTATTTTCTTATTTATTTATTTTTATTTATTCTTTTGAAACAAACAGAAGCATTTTTTGCTTCATCCTCTCTCCTTTTTGTCTCCCCCCCACCCACTAAGTATTAAGGGGAATAAAGCAGGAGGAATAAGCAAAAAAGTCACCCCAGAAATTATTTGGTTTACTTTCCCTTTCCTTATTCAATGGAAATTCCCCATTTCAGAGCTCTCTGTTGTTGAGGTGCTGCCTGTCAGTGCCAGAACTGTTTGCACACATTTTAGCTCTGACCACATAATAACTCCTGATCCTCAGAGTTTAGTGCTGTTCATTTATTGTATCATGAATGGAATATGTAGTCGCTTTTTAGACTTGCTAAGATTAAAAAGACTTTCACAGAGAGCTGTGTGTTTGGCAGCAGAGCAGATGCAATGTGCTGCCTGAGAGCTGATTCCCTGATTTGACACCACCCCACTTGTCCCCTGGAAGCCAATCCTTGGAGAGAGAAGGCACAGGGGAGCCCAAGGCTTTTATTTGGGAAAGGCAGAGGCACAGGATCCACCTGAGCTGCACTGACTTCCTGCAAGGCCATGGGATAACTCCCAAAAACAGCAGTTCACTCAGCTCAGGACTTGGCTGGCACAAATGGACCAGCTTCGGAAAGCATCCCAAAAGAATTCCCCAAGGAAGACTGGAAGGGAAAATCAACTGGGTAACGACTCCATCTACAGGAATCTGGAGGAAACACGGATACTGGTGTCCTTCCCACCACCTCCAGCCAGGAAAGGCCAGCACTGTTCCCTTACACGAGCTAATAACAGCCCTCAATAACACGAACACTGGCAAAATCACGTTATGGTGCCCAGAGCCCTGTGAAAAAACCTTTTATTTCCATAAACACTCCATTAAGGAAAATAGAAGGACCCTGGTGTAGACAAGGTGTTAAATTCCCATTCACAAAACCAAGCTTAAGGACTATGAAAGTATTTGCAAATTTGTTGATGCAGATTCAGCTGGAGTGTCTCGATCTCCCGCAGAACAACTATCAATAGATATGCATGTTCAGCTAAATACCCAAGTTTTGTTTCGTCAGTAGTCTTGAAAAATGCCAAATTAACCCTAAAATTCTGATCCTTTTTTTTTTAAGAAGTTGAGGGTATTTTAGACCTAACTGAGGAATCTGTCTTGACAAGACTTCAGAAAAAAACCCTAAGATGGTAATTAATTAAGAAGCAGATGCTTTAACAGATGCTTCACTATTTACAGTCACATCTCATGCTTTCTTAATTCAATGTAATATTATATGTGCTGATTTTTAACATAGTTGTAAAGCTCATTCCCTCCCCAGCTTGTCCCTGCAGAGAGTAAAAAAATGCTACCAAATTAAATCATTTTATTATTTGTAAATGACTACACAAGTTGTCAACAGCAAAGAATCCCATACTTTCTGTATAAAGCACAGGCATTTGCAGAGGATTTTCCAACTATTTCTTATTTAATTCCAATTTACATTCTAGCACAACAGCAATAAATTTTGCATAGGAAACTAATATTTAGATATGATACCAAAAAAAAAAGCTGGTAGAATATAATGTTTTATTTTCTAATTAATATGTATGCTTTTGCTACCTATAATGAACAGCCTTATTTGAAATCACTGAATAAAACACTAATAAAGTGGTTTTTCATTACATTCTAGTTTCTAAGACCACTGTTTAAAACCTAAAACACTTAATTGCATATTAAACAAATCAAATTAAAAGTAATATGTTGTTCTGTAGTGTAACTTGCCTCTGTAGCTCAATAATAATGGGGAAATTATCCCAAATGCATTTATCAAATCTGAGGAAACAACACCAAACCTGCTCCAGGAGGAACCTCCCCGAGTGCCTCTTTCTGTGCATGGAAATTCCAGCTTTTTTAGTTCCATTCTGCCTTTTCCCCTCTGCCATTCTCTCCCAGCACTGGTTTCCAGTCTCCACAGGACTGGACTCAGCATCCCTCAAGGTAGGACATCCCTCCCCACTGAGTACCAGGCATGGCACACGCCAACCCCAGGCATGGCACACACCAACCCCAGGCATGGCACAGCTGCCCCACTTTCCTCTCGCCTGCTTTCCTGAAAGGAACTTACAGGAGAGATGGAACAGGAGTATTCACAAGAGCCTGGAGTGCCAGGACAAGGGGCAATGGCTTCAAATGGAAAGAGAGGAGGTTTAGATTGGATACTGGGGGGAAATTCCTTACTGTGAGGTTGGGGAGGGACTGCATCAGGTTTGCCAGGGATGCCCCATCCCTGGAGGTGTACAAAGCCAGGCTGGACGGGGCTTGGAGCGACCTGGAATGGTGGAAGGTGTTGGGGTTGGAACTGGATGATCCTGAAGGTCCCTTCCAACCCAACCATTCCATGATTCTACGGTTCTATGACCTCTAAGCTCCTGCTGGGGACCTTTCTGCCAGGGAAGGAGGACGGGGACACCCTGTGGGGCAGGGTCTCACCTGGTTGTAGAGGGCACAGATGTGCAGGGCCGTGTTCCCCGAGGCGTTCTGCGCGCACATGTCGGCGCCGTAGAAGAGCAGGTGCTCCAGGTGCTGGACGTGCCCGTATCTGCAAGCCTGTTGGGAGATTCATCAGCGTTTTGGTTATTAGACAGCCTAGATCTGCTTCTGGGGAGCGGTGGTTTGAGGGATCCTGGAAATGCTACGTTCGGAAGTTTTTATCCACTACTATTCGTGACTCAAATGTGAGACAGGAGAGGGGTTTTGGTCCTGCTGCTCTCCGGATGGTTGCCCACTAGATGGCACTGAAGATGGTCAGAGTTCCAAAACTTCCTCCTCCTATTTGGGGAAATCTGGCCAAAATTCAAGTAAAAACCACCTCGGTTCTGAGGTGTCAAACAGACACACAGTACACAAATGGCACCCACCCAAAAGAGGGAAAAGTCTTCGGGAGTCACTTTATCTGTCACACAGATAAAAGGTTAGGCCCTGAATACTTGCAAATAAGCCTCTAAAATTCCACTGAAATTAGAATCCTCCCTGATGAGCAAGCAAGTTTGAGAAAAATCTCTGGCACACTGACAGACCACCTCCTAATTCCTAACGTTTGTAACTTCACACCATCCCAGATCAGCATCATTCCTGTACAATACAGAATTTAAGCTGAGAGATGGAAAGCTATTGGGTCCTAGTACCAAATTACTACTGAATTCAGTGGGAGGTACAAACTGGCACACCTGGGTTGGATCTACAATTTGGATGAGAAAAGTGAATGTACTTTCAGTGCACAGACTGGATCTGTGACACAGCTCAATCATCAGGCTCCCAGCCCAGAGAAACACGGATCTCCAGAGGTTATCCTCATTACTGCCATCCTGCCCAGGACAGCAATAATCCACTTTGCCTTTCCCCTTCCCTGTCAGGGTAACCCAGAGTCTTATCTCCTGAAGTTAAAGATTTAAAAATGAAAACTAGACTTGCTACCAATTGTTCCTTGCCATGCAAGGCAACTTCAGCTTCTGCACGAGACAACAACATATGGGACTGTATCCTATCCCCATCCCTCTTAATTCCTCGAGGAGTGCTTGTAGTATTGATTACTGAACACAGAGTGCACACAATCCAGATGTAAACATGGATTTCTTCAGAATTACAGCCAATATAGTGGGTTTGGAAAGCTCTATTTCATTACAGGAAATAATGACCTTATGTGTGTGAGGCTGGGGTTTAAAAATAGGGAATTCTTGTCTTTATTTTCAGATGTTTTATGATTATTCAAACTATCTGTACGGATAAAAGGCATAAAGGAGCTGCACTGACACTGGGACTGCTACAGTCTTTAAACTTTGTATATTACGGAGTTTATCACTATGCAAAAAGAAATGGATAAAGAACTCTTACACAACTGCTGCATAATATTCAGATGCTTCTGGAGAAGGCAATAAGAGTTCAGAGATGTTTTAATGAACTTCAGAAGACTACTTTTAAAAAAATATTTTTTCTTTATAGAGCACACTATCACCTTTATCCACACACTGAATATGTAAGAGAGGAAAGGAAAACCCAAACAGCAAAAGGAGACCTGTTAAAACCCCAGTTTTCACACACAGGAGTGAGAACTGACCCAAAGTGGGAGTCTGTAATTACAGAGTTGAACATCCATCATGGCACACATTGAGGGATCCCAGCAGCAGGATCCTGAGCACAAATCTTCCTGTAAAGTTCAGGAAAGCGCTCTGCCAAACACGCCAGAAGCATTGCCAAGGATACCAATCTTGGCATCTAACAGAAAGAACAGGCTAAGCTTTTTTCCTGAAGCGCCGCTAAAACAGATGCCAAACTTCAAGAGTCCCCAACATAAATAGGTCCAGTGCAATTCCTGCAGCAAAATCCATGGTAACCATAGGATTGCAACATTACAGAACTCCACTGGAACAGTCTCCACTTCTAATTCAACACAGCAGGATGCAAAGTACATACATTTATAAAAAAACAGAAAAATCGAATAGAAAAAGAGGAAGAAATTCTATACTTGAATATGCATGGACTAAGCATATCCAAAGGGCCTTCAAAACAGCATTTAAACACAGAACAAATGTAGCACATTTCCTTAGGCAAGTTCAGCCCCAGAGCAAGGGTAGTTCTTTCCCACCTGGTGGATCTCTTGCCATCCATTCTCGTCTCTGCAGCTGACTGTGGCGTGCTCGTGGAGTAAAAGCTCACAGCAGAAGGGATCCCCTCCCACGACAGCCGTGTGGTACAGCGGGGTCAGGCCACAGCTGTCCTTGTAGTTGGGAGATGCTCCCAGCTCTAAAAGGGTCTGAAAGCAATCACAGGCTGTGACAAATGTGGCAAATGTGGAGGCACCTCTGCCTATAAAGGGGCTTTACCTGGAAAGGTATTCATAAGGTTGGGGCTTGCCATAAAGTATATTCTTTGCTCACCTAATTATCACCTGATGGTTCGTGCCCCAGCCCATTCTAAGTGAAGCAAGGAATGACCTCAGAAGAATTAGGGTCTAAAGGCATCCATGGGCACAGCACAGAGACAATGAGGGGCCGTGAGCCCAATTTGCATCCTCTCCCTAAGTGCAGACACCTCAGTGCTGGAGATGCTGTACCACCTTTGCAGCACGTTCCCCTCCTCAGTCACAAGGTGCTTTATCAAAAAGGTCATGCAATTTGAATCTCTGTCAAAAGGAAATAAGCAAAAGCCATAAACCTAAGTCTTAAATCTGGACTATCAGTGTGATTTAAGAGCACTTGTTAAAATACAAAAGAAAACAGAAGAGGCTCTGTTAAGATATAATGTGCAATTCAGGCCACTGACAGTTGGTTTCAAAGAGATAAGTGACAATAACCCCATTCCTATTTCCTCTGACAGATCTTTCCCAATGTATCAAAGAATAAGCTTAAATTTTACCACCTTTTCTTCCTATCAAAAAAAGAGAAAAAATCAGAAATGAAAAGGCCTTTTATTGAAAGCAAACCTAAGATTTGAAAACCACAAGAAAGCACTAGAACAAGGGCATATTAAAGGATCCACTAAGGACAGTACAGTAATTAACAGAAAACATTCTCCTTCATGTTTGAGGGTTTTTATAAAATAATTTGCTACTGAAAGCATGTACCTTGAGGGCTACTTGATTCTTGGCCCTGGCTGCTTTGTGCAGAGCTGTCATTCCATCTTTGGCTCTGAAGTCCAAATGTGCTCCTCCATTTCTCAGAGCTTTTATCACTTCTACTGTATTGTCAAGCTGGGCTGCCAAGGTCAGGGGGGTTTCTAAAGAAGAGAATGGCATTTGTTTGGCGAAAAGGGGAGCAAAATCATAAAATAAAGGGCATTTACTTTAAAGAACGTTAAGCTAAAAATGCTGTTCAAACAAAACCATGAATTATCAATCCCCCGCTTTGGACAGCAAAACCATATAGGGAAGATGCCTTCCCCAGAGTTCTGAAGGCAACAGAAGGGGTGTGTGAGATTCAGCCTGCTCATCAATTCAGCTTTAACAAACCCAAGGGACTAGTTTTGGTAGTCTCACCTCCACTTTCCAGGTCATGGAAGTTTGGGTCCAGTCCTCGGTCCAGCATCTTGGCCATCTTTTCCACAGAGAGGTGGTGAACATGATCCATGAATTTCCTCAAATTGGCCTGAAGAAAGAAAAAAAAAAAGGAAGAAAAAAGAGTGACAAAAGAATCATCCTCTGATTTGAAAAATAAAATTTCTGACTAAAACTGAAATACCCTCTCAATTGTTGTCAACACCTGTTGACACCACTGAAAGCAGTTAATTCACATTCCTGGAGGACTTTATACTGAGAGCATAAAACTTGGGGTTTATAAAACTCAAAAGTCAAACAAATAACGTAAGAGAGTCTTGTGTTTAGAGCTTTAAGGGGGAAATGAGAGGAAGATTCTTTGAGTAAGAAATTGGGCCAGTGTACAGTGATCATTTTTACTGACTGCAAATGAGTCTGAAAACCCAGATCTTCACTTCTGCAGCATGTTGGAAGCACATTGTACTTACAAAGAAAGGTTCATTTAAAATTACTTGTATATATCAATGGAAGAGTCACACATGGGAATTTTTCTATGACAAAATGGGAACTTTTCCATGGGAAAACATTCCCAGATGACAATTCACACCTTGGCAGCACATCCTGCTTGTTGTCCAGCAGGTAATGAAATCCTACTGATTTCCATTTCTCACGTCCCTTTGCTGAGCAGCCAATTGCTAAATTCTGTAGGAAAAGGGGCATACCTTGGTATGGAGCTTGGCCAGCTGCTTTTCATCCAGGTTGAACTGTTTGTAAACTCTTTTCTTGTATCGAAACTGAGGGAGGAAAAGAACAATAAATTGTAAAACTTAAAACTCTTAATACGATTTTCTGAACTTACCAGAAAGTATCACCCACAATGATGTGATTTAGGCAAAAAAATAGTCTACTCAACAGCAACATCATCATTTTACAGTTCATTTAAGCAAATTCCATCTCTCATATGAATATAGTGAAATCAGTGGAGGTCTGTGGGAAGTGAGTTCAGCCTTGGGAATCCACATAAATAAGCAAGAATTACACTGAAAAGAGCTTTTCCCTGAGGACTTCTGGGCACTTTCATTTATAGTCTCAGGCAGAAAGAACTGGGAAGGCATGTTGAATAAAAACCCACACATTTCAAAATACTGGCTTAAGTTTTCTATAATTTCCAAAATAAAAAGGGTACCTGAGAAGCCCCTTAATCACCGTGGGAGGAACTTACACACAGGAATAGTTCTGCTGTTGAGCAGTTGCTTTTGTTGGACAAGGTCCAGAGGATTGTTCCTCTTTATCTGCTGAAACTCACATTTCACCCTGAGCACTTTCCACCCAGCAGCAAAAATCAGGGGAGGGGTTTCACTGTTTCAGTTTGCTACTAATGAAATTTCCCACTATAAATTAATAATTGTCCTTTGCAGAATTCAAGGAATGCAGCATTTCTCCAGGCCAAGGGGACTGCCCTGAGTGAGGCTTGGACAGCAGCTCTGCACACAGAGAACACTCAGGGAACAGCACAAGAATAAAAAAAAAACATGTTTTAAACAATCAAAGTGGACTTTTAATTTGATTCCAGCTGCAATAAGAACATCAGGCATTGAATCTCTCAAATAAACTGCTGGAAAAGGCAAGACTTGGAGCTTTTTCTGGACTGATCCTTTTCTGCTGGATTTGTGTTATAGCAGGGTAAGTTTATTCACTGCACATTATTAGTGGTTGATGCACCACAATACAGGCAACCCCCAAATTAATTAAGCACCACTTCCATGCCCCAGTTTCTTGCTCTGGTGTGTTTCTGGGGGATCTGGCCCTGCTCCATGCTTTTCCAGTGCCATAATAGCTCTGCCCAGTTTATCTCCAGCTGCAGGAGCAACAGTGAGGGGCAAATTCCAGCTCTTTCACATGACTGCTTCACATCCACAGGCTCTGCTCCCTGCCTGCTTTCCCAGGAGTCACACAGAGGAAAGCTGGGCACTCTCAAGGATGGCACACAGGGAGCCAGGTGGGGAACAAAAGGCTGCACTGAGATAGAAGGATCATTTCTTTCACAGAAAGCTAAAGCTGGTTATGCAGCAAACTGCTTCCCTTCCACTGCAAACCTCAGTACCTCCAGAGAAGGAACTCCCTTGTTCACTGGCTGTGGGTATTCCCTCAGGAGTCGCTCCTCATCCAGGAACTTCCCATCTCTGCCATTGCTTGCGGGCTGGAACAGTCCATAATTCAGGACATCTTTCAAACTCTGATTCAAAGTGCACAAAATCCGCTGCTTTGCGACCCACACCGAAGCTTCGGGGTTAAACCGAATGCACTTCTGCAAAGAGAAAGTATTTAAAAACAAAAGTGAAAAAAGAATGTAAATGGTATCTCACAGTCTAAAAGTGCAAATGCAATAAATAAGTAGAAGCATACACCATAAATCTACAAATTCCATGACAAAACATAGATCAACAGGATTGTATTTCGAATGTGCATTTAGGATAACTAATGCACGAGCACTGTGAAAACAGGGGATGTTTCAAGTCTTTCCACAAATATCAGAGACCACATTCTCCTTCAGAGGGAGAGAGCACCCTGGAAAACTTGTTCAACAAGTGGAAGAGATGGGGCATATTTAACTATCCATTTGCTTCTAGGCTGCTCTGACATGATAATCACTTTGATCCACAGGAATTTCACCCCAAAAAAATGGTATTCAGGCAAGGATTCTAATTCACTTTTAGCTACATTTATCTAAGGGTGAGTTTATGGGAGGAACCATACGATGTGAACAGCACAGAACTTGAAAACCTTGATGATCCTTTCCAGTTCTCTGCCTCTTACAGAATTTAAGACATTTAGGAATTTTGCAACAGCACAGGAGTCCTTTCTGTGCCCACTCAAAGGACATCTCTGCAAAAAGTACAGCTGGGGCATGAAGGGCTCTCAATTTGCAGCTGTTTTCACCTGAGCAAACACCACAGTCAACCAGTCCTCTGTGTATTCCTCAGAGTAGGCACATGAGATACTAGATTTTGTCACAAATAAAGCTGGACAGGAGACATTTTTCATTCCCCTCACACATTTTCTATTTCCAGGGGTTTTGAGAAAAGTTGAGGGGTTTTAGATGTTGAAGGGAAGGAGAGAAGGAGACAGAAAGCTGATTATAAACAGTAGTTTCATTCACAGATATCCCATTAGTTACAATACCAACCTATAAGCAGGGGCATTGGTTTTGGACTGATTTTGGACTTGTAGGACACTGTTTTGATTTTAAAAATATAAACAAGTAACTTCTGACCACACTTTAATTAAGTCTGCTGGTCTTCAATGCACCTTGAGAAGTCAACATGTTCAATTTTATTCAGTTTATCCTTGTGTTCTATCTGTTCTTGAGAGAATGCAAATATTGCAGATAATGGTGTGTATTTCTAATTTCCAAACATCTGCTAAACTGGTAGAATTATAAACAACTTCTAATTACTTCAGAAAATATTCCAGTGGAAAATAAATCCTTTCATGGTGTTCATGCACACTGCACTGGTAATACACAACACTTTTATCTTCTGGAATACTTTGCTTTCCACAAATCTGACAGTGGCTCATTCTTTTAAAGCATGAGGACAGGACATAAGAGTCTGCCCACCTTCACTGGACTCACAAGACAGTGAGGAATTCTTTTTGTGCAGTAGCTTGTTTTAAAATGAGTTACAACTATTGCACTTTTACCACCCTACCTACAATTTTTTAGAGTCCTCAAGAGCAGAATAAATATGGAAACACTCTGAAACTAGTAGTTTCACAAACTAATTTATTGACAGCCCTTGCTCTTCTAGGGATTCACAAGAAACATGAGATGTGCATGGCTTGGTGACCACAAGTGAGACAGCAGCTGAGGCAAAAAAAAGCTGGCCAACTTTTTCTAATCTTCAACACCAGTGTCACCAAAAAAAAACCAAGGAAAAAATAGGGTTAATTTAATGATAAAGAACTGCAGAAACACATGGGGAAAAGTACAGTGAAACAGAGAGATACAGCTAAAGGGAATATGTTAATTCAGTGGGAATAATGTTCATGACACAGAGTCTCTGAGGAATAACATTTATCCATTTAAAGATCCATCAACCAATACAACTCTCTCGTCAGGCTCACGGAGTTGTCAATCACACAGAAGTTGCTGTGACAGAGGAACATGACAAACAGGTACTGCTGCCTCCAGAATATCAAAATACAAGTTACTCCTTTCAACATAAGACTCTGATACTACAGATGTCACAACCAAGAAGTGGAAAAGGCAAATGAGAGTTTGGCATCAGGTTGATAAAACAGAGAGAGTCACTCGTTTTGTTCTGTGCTCAGCATTCATGTTCAATGGACAATCAGACACAAATGGGATACAGAAGAACACTTGTGAAAAGCTGCAAAGGAAACGTGGCAGAGATTGGAGGCAGTGGGTGGCAAAAGAGACTGGAAATGAGTCAAAATGGAGGCAGCCTAAGCAAAAAGGGGGCCTGAGTTGGAATTGTGACAATTGCCTTGGTGAGGAAAAACTCGTACAAAATAACCATGAGTTTTACCTAAGAAAGAAAAACACTGAAGATTCATAATCCTAAAAGAGATAAATAGTGGGAGGAAAAAGTAAGGAAAGGATGGAAAAGGATTAAAAAGCAACGCAGAAATGGAACACCAACAAGTAGCTACAAGTTAAGCTGCTGCTTTACCAAATTGCCATGCACCAAACAACAGTTTGGAGTCAATAAATTCTCCTTACAGAACTTACTAAAACATGATTCTGAGCATTTTCCCTTTAAACATAACCTAGAGGGAGCACATAAATATAAGGTAAAGCAAGAGTGGAGCAACCACGTGCTGGTAATACCATGATGAAAATGTTCCTTAAAACAACTGGCTGACAGAACTGATCTCCATGTCTGGGAAAAAGATCAGTTTCAGGCACAAACCATCACTCCTGTCAGAACATTATGCAAAGGGAGATTTTCTTGACAACAGCTGCTGGAGAGGAACCAGACTCATTCCAGTTATAGGCAGCAGCACTTGTGATGTGCTCCCACGTGTGCTGAAAAACGAAATGGATTGGGGAAGATTTAGCCTGGATTCAGACCAAAAGGGTCCAGGCAGGGGTAAATTATGCCAGGCATGAGAGAGGAAAGCACAAACACAGCAATTCACGAAATCTGCAGTGCCCAAAAGCCACCTGACAGCAGGCACAACAAATTCAGGCCCCAGGGAGGGGGCTGGGGCTCTTCACTGCCAGCTCTGCTCCCAGGGAGGGAAGATGCCAACCTGACACCAGTCAATGCCCTGGCAGTGTGGTATGTATGGGCTGCCCTGGGGATAAAACACCATCACCTTAAGGGCAAACACCACTGAATATTGCCCAGGGTGCCAAAAATCCCTGCACCAATTGCACAGAAAGGAGGGACTAGTCATTCCCATCTCAACAGCAGGGATTGGGGTCATGCCAAGCCAGGGCCCTCTGAGCTGGATGCAAACAAACTTCTGGTCAAAAGAGATTGTACCTGCTGAGCCTCCAGTTTATTAAATGAAATTAAGTGCTAGAAAATGCAGCTTTTTGCCCCACTCTCCTATGCACAAATTTGTGACTGTGGAGGGATTTGTGACTGTGCTCTCTGTTCCCTCAGTAATTTCACTGAGCTCAGGAAATATCTGAGTCTCTTGTTTAAACATTCTCCCCCCTCCTTGCTAAGGGTGACACTTGAATGCAGGTGATGCACAGAGGCAATAAGAAATCTCTCCTTCTACAAAGTATTGTTTCAGTAAATTGTATTATCACCTCAACTGAAAAGGAAATAAAAAAGAACTTGTGTAAGAACTGAAAACCAAGTGTTCTTAAGGGTTTTGTACTTGTCAAGGTTTACATGATCTTTAAAAGTTTCAAGTGAGAATAAAAGGGCAGCAACACACATTTCCTACAATAGGTGATTATTTAGCAAGTTTTCTATAGCAGCACATCCTCCTTGTGATGCTTGGTGCTTATCTCATATCTGCAAGGAAAGAAAGGCAGTTTCTGCCACAGCCACTGCAGATGAGTGAACTTTATTCCTAGTGAGTTTGGCTAGGGGTTTAAAGCTCCCCAGGTGATTGGACTTTATCTAAAACCCTCACCTTGTCTTCTTCTGAACAAATATAGTCTTGATAATACTTTCTAAAAAAATCAAAAACCAGCAGAAAACTAAATTATGTCATTTTACGGTTCTCTGATTAAACAGACTAATTTTAAACATCTCGTATGTTAAATTAATTGTAATTATACAGCTCTGGTTCATAAACCGTGATCTCCACAGTTTGCCACCCCACATTTAAGCCACCAGCCTTTCCTGTTTGCTAAGCTGATTCCAGGTTTCACTTTTCTGGACAAAGAGTTGATAAATTAAACCAGAAATAGATCACCTGCTACAGCACTGTTTGTTTAAAACAATTCAGGTACTTTTTCATTAAGAGTTTATTGAAAAGGAAAAAGAAATACAAAAAGTAAAGCAATAAAGATGAACAAATGAAACACAGAACCAAAAAGTGCTTTTTGGTTTATTCCATTTCCTGCCAAAAATTAATTAAAAAAAAAGTCTCAATAGTGTCAGTAAAAACTTATTATTGGTCTAAACAATAGAGTGATGAAATAAGAGGGCTTCAGGAAGCCAACATCTCCCTGGTTTTAAGAGTGGAGTAGAACTAGAAAGAAAAGTTAATATTTGCATTCTAGTGGATCAATTCATTGGGCACTGACACAGTCCCAGACAGAGCACACTGGTCAGATCACCAATAAAATCCTGATCATGGCCATGCAGAGCTTCCCCTGGCAGAGCACTTCACTCCAGGGGAAACCCATGTCAATTGAAGATGCACAGCAGCAGATTTCAGCACTTCTGGCACTGCTGGAATGCAAGAGCCGAGGCTGCAGCCGAGATGGGACCAGGATTCCACGTGTGGCTCAGCAGCCTCAGTCTGCTCTGCCCTGCCCAGCCCTTCCCCTTCACAGACCCTGATCTCAAACCATACAAACCCATGGATGGCACTGCCATTCCAACCACAGTCCCCACCTAAAAGGTATTTTTTAAGGGCAAGAACTGAAGAGTGGTATCTCTGAGCTTCTGTGCAGACTGGGCTTTACAAAGAGAGCTGCAGCCACACCTGAGGGCACACAGTAAAAGCAGCTCTTTGCTGCCAGCCTGCAGACAGGCCATCTCTGTCACTCCAGAAATGAACTTAATTAAAAAGGAAGCAAGGCTTCTGTCTGAGAGAGATCTCTGGATTGATGGAGCCCCTGGATGTCAGCAGAGAGGGATGCACAGAGCACACGGCCACAAAATGAACAGGTTTTCATAAAATTGAAATGAAGCAAGCCTGACTCTGACCACTGAAAATCAGCATCCAAGGAGGCACAGGGTAATTCAGGTCATCAATCACACACTTGGGCAAGGTGGGGTTCCAGACAGAACCCATGAGTAACTTTGCCAGGAGCTTTTCCAGGATGACACTGCTATTCCTAGCGTTCCCATGTTATCCCTATCCACTTGTGGAGGACAATGATTTGTTTACTTGCAAAGTTGCAACAAACTTCTCCAGCTTTATTCTCTAATTTTACACATTCAACCACAAAAGAAACACAACTGAATAGTTCTTTGTGAGATATTTGGGCTGTAGATTTCTAATACTTAAGGAATATCCAAGATACTTTTTTTAATTAAAACAAGTAACTTTCACTTTCTTTTACCAAATTAATCAGTTATTTTTTAACAGATGTAAAGTCTTCTCAAATCTTTCTGTAAGAGGAGAGAGATTGAATACTATGTTGAAAAATCCCTATTTTCATCTCATGGACTTAGGGATGTGAGATACAGTCATAGGTCCACAAGTTAACTCCTTTGGGAAAAACGAGATAAGGGTCACTTTGTCCTCTCTGGTGTTTCCAGTATGAGCAGTGAGGAGGGGGGAAAGAATCAAATAACAATTTCATGCCATTGTGAAAATTGTGGAACAGTTTGATGCCATGCTTTATTGTCCCTCTACACTGAGTGTGTGGATTTCTTCAGGTGGAAGTTTGAGAAACAACACTGTCAGGAGCAAAGGCACAGCACCAAAGGAGGAAGGAAAGATTCATTTGTGTTACTCTCTCCTCATCTTTAAGCTCTAAAAGCCACCAGCTGTCTAAGAAGGATGTGTTTTTGTGGAGGGTGACAGAGAAAGGCAACAAATATGGTAAAGAGAGGGAGAGAATTTGATGACCTCTTTCTAGACCCCAGTGGAGTGTCAGTAACAACCCCATGGGAGGAGAAAAAGCAGTGGGGTTGCATCTGCACGAGGCTGTCACAAAGATGACCTTTGAATTCAACCTTCATCTTCTGAGGAGACTCCTAATTCTCTTTCCTCTACCCAAATGCCTCTGAATGCAGACCAGACAGAGATTTTGTTTCATGCTCACACTAACACACTCGATCCGCTCCCTTGGAGGGGATGGGGCAGGCAATCCCTCACAGAAACCACTGGGGTACAAAGTGTAGAGATTCAAAGACAGCACAACATAAATTTTGCCTGTAATATGTCTGAAAAATCGTAAGAAAAGAGAACAGATCTGCAGACTGAAGCCAGCAGAGCTAATAATTAAGTTTTACATTTTAATTGTAATGCAAGCTGCCTTACTGTTTGCTGCAGGTCAGGTATTATAATTCGAATCACTAATGTGTTGCTCTGACTGTCTTCCATTGTGCTGCTTGGCTTTTCTGCAGTTGCTCTAATTGTGTCATAAATAGTTTCTTCTTTGGAGCTGTCGGATTCAGATTCCACGGAATAGTCGGAAAAGCTTTGTGCCATTTCATCTTCACTTGATGTCGGGCTACGAGGCATGTTCAAGCGTTTTCCCCTGCCAATACAAAGGAGAAAAAAGGAAAAAAAAAAAAGTTTTAGTTCAAGTCTTAAAAATGAATCATCTACAAGTTTTGCTTTCTTGGAAATAACATGCCTTTAACAAGGAAGTTTTATGGTTTATCCTCCTTTTATATCTTTCTGTCAATTACGTGGGTAGGCAGAGTGTAAAGGAAATAAATCTGGCTACCAATTTACTACAGAAGGGGAAGGACAGGAGAAGGAAAGAAGAGTAATAAAAAGGAAAATGACCTTTCTTCCCAGGCACACCCAACCTCCCAAAGGATGCAGAGAAAACAGCAATGATTTCCCAGTCCTAACCAGCACTGTAGTAAACTCAGAACAAGGGCTGGCTTTGAAGCCTCCTTCTCCCAGTGAAAAGACATTCCAGGAAATTAACATAAGTGCTGAACTAACACCCATCCTGTACACCCTGAGAAACTGCACAGGGCAGGCTTCAACAGAAGGAAGCTTTTGCAAACAGGGGAATTAACCCAAAAATGAAACCCTATAGGGAGCCAGGCAGGCACAGATGCTGCTCTGGGCTTTGTGGCTCACACAGCATCCTTCCATAGCAACTCTGCACAAACCTGCCCATGGAACATGCTCAGATCCAGAGTTTACAGGCATTTTTAATCTGTCATACAGATTAGGCTGAAATGGAAATAATTTTAGTCCAAACTAAAGACATTTGCACTTGAAGTTCTCACAGTAAGAACAGCAGAGTATTTGCCTTCTGGGTCTTTCCAGCTACAACACCAAAAGAATTTTCCTGGTGCCACAAACTCAAAGCTTCTCCAGGAAATCAAAGTTATCATTCTATGGAAAAATGAGGATAAAAATTATACTGGGGGGAAAAAATAGAGAAGATCATCATAAACTTTGGAGTGCTTAATAACCATATGCTTTTTCAGGTTTTAAGAGGTAATTTTTTAAATATTATATATACATATATATATAATATATACAGTATATATATATTTTATATTTTTTATCTTTTTCCTTGAGAAACCTCCCCAGACAACTTCTCTGCTTTTTTTAATTAAAAAACCCCCAACCAAACCAAAAAAACCAAACCACCAAGCAATTTCACTGCCACCTCACATTTAAAAAGAGACATTAATGCAAAAGTAAAGCACAGAAGGGTGAACCAACTTGACCAAGGTCACACCCCCACAGCATCCAGCCTCGCTGTTATTCCTGGGGAAGGATAACTCCAGAGTTATTACCCTCTGCTATAATTACTCATGAAGACCAAACGAGTGCACTCAAAACTGAACAGCAGCCTAATGCAAGGCTCTGTTTACAAAAGGAAACTCTGGAGGGAGGATTTCGGGTTTTTGCTGCTTCACTGAACTGTAGATTAATGCTGCTCTCCAGAGCACCTTAAGTCAATGAAAAGCATAAACATTTTGATGGCTTCTTTATTTATCTACCAATGCTAAAAAATTGTGAACCCAAAATACAGCAGGGCAATACACAGTGTTTAAGGGCATCAGTAACCAGTGAGGAGAGCAAAAAGACACAGAGACCATCACAGGGTTTGTCTCTTCCTGAAGCCATTTGTGAGTGCAACATATTCCAGGGCAATGGATTTGATGGAGAGCTGTAAACTGCAATTACACAGCATACAAATAAAGAGTGGAGCTAGGAAAAAGAACTTCCCAAGGTTTTGGCAAGTGGACTTCCATGCAAGCACCACTCAGAAATACCTCATTATAGAATAAGAAAGGGAAATCATGAGCTGAAGAACCAGCTTCCAGGAATCAGGTCCTTGAGTTTAATAAAGGGTGGGACAAAGAACCCTGTGGAGACTCTTCAACAAGTCCCCAGCCACCCAATTTTCTGGAATACATGTTAAAATAAAATAACCCCCAAGCAGCCATGGAAAGGACAATAAAAGCCTGTATCCACAGTGGTAGAAAGAACAGAGCCCCACCAGCCAGCAAGAAGCAGATGAATTAAGCACCAGTTTTTTAACCAGACAATTGCAGCACAGGGGAAACCACACCAGTGCAGGTCCCAAACAGGGCAGGGCTGCCCAGGAGCAGAGCTCAAGCATTGGAGAGCTGGACTTGATGATCCCTGTGGCTCCCTTCCAACTCCGAATATTCTGTGAAGTGTCCTTAAATCGATGTTCGGCTCTTAAGTCGTGTGCAAATGGAAAATGCCACCATTTAATAACTAGAGAGACTCATTATCACAGCTCCCACAGGGAAGTTGTTATCTCTCAGAAACCGTTTCAGTTTTGTCTTCATGATATTCCATATAATTTTCCCCAACCAAACATGTTACCTCAGGCAAAGTAAGGAAGGTTGCCTGGCTTACTTAGGCTTGGACAGGTAATGAAAATACAGCATTCCAGTTTCCTAATTCCTTGGCAACTCATTGATTCCAAAGGATGTTGTACAGCTAAAATATACATTAGGTTTTGCTGAAATGAGTATCTGGAATGCCTTCTTTCCTTTTCTTCCAGAAAAGCAACAGATCACTACAGATCCTATAGTTAAACTGAGTGCATCTTGTAGCATCAGTGGCTGCTTTGGGTACAGAAAAATGCTGAGTGCAGAAAGTTCCTCTGTAAATGAATAAAAACAGATTTCAAATTAGCTTGGAAATGCACTCACAATGGGAAAGGCCCCCCCAGCAGTGCCTGCTCCACCTCCTGCCCTCATCCCACCCTTCTCAGCTCCCATGCCCTGAGTGTGCCCAGCCATGGGGCTCCCCTGCACATCCCCACTGCTGGCAGGAGCTCCAGCTGGTCCAACACCCCCTGTGACACCCTGCCCATCACTTCCTACCCTGTGCCACTGCCAAGTGATGCTCCTCAGACCATAATGATGAACCGAGCTGAGCTCAGATTGCTGCTCTCCCCTGGCAGGTGCTATTTTGGGATTTACTTTCTGTCTCCCCTTCACAAGATTCTCCAGGGATTTCTTACCCTGCTGTTTGTTACCACCCGACCATTAAGGAGGGTTTAGAACAGTCTAAACCATGGGCTAGTGGTGTGACCATCAAACTGCCTTGTTCTTCAAAAAAGAAACAAAAATATGAAAAGAACAGTATAAAAGGTTGGAATGAACAAGAATTTCAGCTCCCAGAGCCAACTCACTCTCTGTCTGAAAGATGTTCTCCAGTACAGGCAAATCCACAAAGCAGGGGGGAAACAGCAAGAGCAGTGACAGACTGATCCATTTTTTGGAGCCTTGTGGTTCTTAAACATCATATGAAATTAATTTATTAAATATACATGCCTAAACTTACTTTTAACTAGTTTAAGTATTATAAACTTGACATGAGAGGGTTTAAACTTGATATGAAAGGGCTTACACTTGATATGAAAGAGTTTAAATTATCACCAATGGGGACACACATTGCACAGGGGATCTTCACTAAACCCACATGCATTGTAAGATAAATGAAACACTCACCCACTACAACAATCACGTTTTAAAATCTTCATCTTAATTATGGCCATGTGCAAGTTTGTTGGTCCTGCAAAGTAACAAATCCTCCTGCCCAGTTTCACATTGGTAAATATGGAACATAATTATAAATACAGACACAAAAAGCTGTTCTAAAAGATCTAGTCCATGTAAAGTTCACCTATTTATGTAGCCTTAATACCGAGACTAACTTTTGATAGGGAAATCACAACAAGGGACACTGCAGGATACAATCCTTCCTTCCCCAGCACGTCATATTTTGGTTTTGTTCTTGTGAACATAGGTGGGAGTCTCCCAAGAGTGGAAACCCAGGCAAATCACAGCACTTATTAGTTCTCCTCTCCCCAAAATGCAGCTGAGACACAAATCAAATATCCAAGGGCAACAAGGCCAGGTCCCAGAGCAAGGTTTCAAATTCAAGAGTCCTAGGCACGATAAGACCAGCCTATTTTCATACAAACACTCATTTGCACAATAGCAGCCCTGTTGCCTGCAGGGAGAGCCCTCTAGGCTGCTATTGTCAGGGAGTGCCAAACCTACCTGTGGGAATATTTGGGATACAGACTCGGCATTGTTACAGGCTGAGTAATGCCATTAACCAGGCTGTGAGAAAAGTTTGCTGCTGGAGAAACAGTGGCTGCTAGAAAGAGGGATTTAACCATTAACTCTGAAGAAAAATTATTCAGGAAAGGGATTTCTGCCTGTGTAAAACCTGCCAGAGCTCCCAACACTTGGATTCTGTGGCTTTACTCAGGATTATACATATCACTTCCAGACCCAGCTCAACAAGTTAGTGAATTAAAATGCTGGGGCAGACCAAGCTCTGTCTTTCCTAATTACAGCAATATTCAGAGGAAACCAGCATTTCAGGCTGAAGATGGGGGTACAGCCCCAGCACAGCATGCAGGTGCTGCAGGAAAGGTCAGCCAGAGGACTGGAATTGAAGCCCAGTCCCAAAGGGCAGCCTGCAGTTTGATGGGTTCAACCTCACCCTGCACTCCTGACTTAAGGCTGGCACTAAGCAGAAGTGGCTCCTGAAGAAGCAATCCCACCCTCCCTCCCTCCCAGCCCAGCCCACTCCACTCTTGCCCCCGGAGTGCTTTAATCTCCACATTAACAGGAACAGTGGAGAAGAAACAGGTTAAACTCCAGCTCTCCCATGTTTTGGGAGGTGAGTTTCAACATCCATCACGACTCTGAACTGGATCACTATGCAAATGTTTGCAGAAGCAGCAGCAGGAGGATGGCAGAGGGCCAGAAGGGAACAGCCAGGGCTTGGAAAGGGCAGAGCCACTTTATCCGAAGGCAGAATTAATGTTTGCCAGCAGAAAGTGAATGTGAGATGCCACTGCCTGAGTGACAGGGAAGGAATCTGCATAAACAGGGCCATCTGATTGACCCCGATGGAAATGTGTTATTAGTACCCAAATAGCCACTGATACAAAACTCACTCAGGCAAATGCAAAAACCCAAGAGAACATCCACAAGAAGGAACCCAGAACCTGCCCAAGGAGTGATAACCAGCAAACCCTCAGGGGGGACAGGCTACTGGAACATCCCCAGTTCTCCAAGAACCACCAGACAGGGACAATAACCCCCATAATTACAGTTTTATTCCCCATACAGCCCTTCACTTCAATCCACTTTGGTTGCCCTCTCTGGTTATGTATTTTTGGTCTCTCTGTTAACTAATTGCAACACCCAAATAAATATTTCAGAAGATGTGCGCTGACAGGTAAGGATTGGCATAGCAGAATGACAGGGAAAATCCCTCCTGTGCTTGCCTCTGAAGCTGCTTTTCAACCTCTTACTTCAAAACTGAAGTACTGATCTGAAATCAGAATTGAAAATCAGTGGTCATATCCATTTGTTCTCACCAGCACAGTTCTCACTGCCCTGTTTCAGGGTAGATGTTATACAGTCCTTCATTTCTTTGCTGGGTGATCTGCACAAGTGACAGATTGTTTTGCAAAAGGGCTCAAGTGAGACTTCACCACAATCTTTGGGGTTTGGTTTTTTTTTCAAAGGAAAAGCAGAAAATGGAGTGAATAAATTGTTGCACCTGGCTCTTATTTCTGAGGCAGCCTGTTATCCCCTGTTCATCTAGATTTGCACAGCACACACTTGCCAAGAAAAGGTTAAGCCCCATTAACTTCTGGTATTTAGAGTCTTAAATACCAACATCACATGATCAAAGTGGGGTTTAAGCTCACACTCTAAGAATGTATTTATGTTTTTAAACATATGTACTTCACCATTATCACTGCTGTGCACACACAAAACCTGCACACCCAGTCTACTGCTGTAAATCCTGGCTAGTTTTCTAAATGTTCCTTTAGTTTCCAAGTAGTTCTGGACGCTGCATTTCTCCTTTGTTCCCTGTCTCTTCTGCTTAGTATTTATTTTCCTTGTAAACATTCAGCTGGTCATGGTATCTCCATGGAAAGGCTGAAGTTCACCCAGGCAGATGTGAAGAGACATTCTGGGGAAGGAGAAATACAAAGAATACAGGAGACAAGCCACTTACTGTACTGAATGGGGAAGGCTGGAAGACAGAGAGAGAAGCACAGATAGAAAAGATCAACGTGGAAAACATCTGAAGCAGGATTTTGACATGAGAAAACAGAACCTGCTGGCAGAGAGGGGAACCAGGCATAAAGATTTAGCACTGTAAAGTTGGTTGAAATGGTTAAAAATCCTTAAAAAAAATTCAAATATATTAATAGGGAAAACAGCAAGTATTTATAAATGTTAACCAGCACAGTGAAGTTTACAGTAAAGGCCAACTCCCAGTGGCAATATAAGTTCTTAAGTGGCTTCTTTTAAGCCCCTCCAAGATTTCCAGTGCAATTCTGCCTGACCTTTATTTAAAGGTCATTCTTCCAGACAAGGAATTACATCCAGCCCCATGAGCCTCAAGGCAGCAGCTCCCATTTCTAGAGCTGATTTTAACATGGCCTCTTGTTTTCACATTTATTAGAACTTCAGCTTTCCAACAGAGAGATTATATGTTATTTGTGCTCCTAAGTCACTCCTTAAATACTGCTTGAAATTAATACTATGGTTTACCTATGGCAAAATCATAATGTCCTTGGAAGTACAAAATAGGAGGCTGGACCCTGCAGCAATTGCATACACTAAACTGCAAAACCAATTTTTCAGGTTGAAAAATCATCTGTTCAGGATGTATCAACCCAGAATTCTAAAACACTTTACACAGATGTTAAAAAAAAGAAGCTAATTAAGTAGCAATTAAATAACTAAATCAAACAGGATGAAAAACAGTAACACTTTTTAATAAAATGCACCCAGTGTATTATCCCAGATACCAAAGCTCACTTGCATCCCAAACCTGAGACAGACCTATTTGGACCTATAAATTCAAGGCAATACCCCTTTCTAAGCCAGAAGGGCTGGAGCTGTTATATAATCCTTATATTTTTGTCCAGAGCAGCTGTGGATGCCCCAGCCCTAGATGTGTTCTAGGGCAAAACATGCCAAAGGTGCAGCTGCTACTCTGACTGAAAGAAAAAAATCCCTTCACTTATCTGAAACCAGGAAAAATACAGTGTGAGTGCCTATGACTTGTTCCTAAGTAATGCTGAGCTATTACACTACTTCTATTTTTAAAGTCACTATCTATTTCTAAAAGATGGATAAAATGGTCATTTTGGGGGCCCCACCAAATTTCCTTACCAAAACAGAAACACTTTTATTTTCTGCCTTGCTGCTTGCAGGCTCTGCTTGCACTTCACTACATAAATATCAGAAAGATTATAGAATGTTGGAAGGGAAAGGACATAAGAGAATTTTAAAAGATTTACAACAGAAGCTGGGAAAAAAATCAAAGCTTGTTGAACATATTTACCTCAGTTTCAAGTCCCTGGTGGACAAAACAGCTTTGTTGCTTGTTAATTTGCATTTTATGCTTATCAACCTCTATCCTCTTTATCCATAAAGAAAACACTTTTCTGGTAATTCAAATACAAATGGAATTAAATGTTAACAGAGAAGCACTGTTGGTGTCTTGTTATGTAGATTAGATCAAGTCCTGAGAGCAGATAAAGCAGATTCCCTCTTCTCCTTATACATGGATTAGCATTTGGAGTTTGCTAGGAAGTGTAACCTCAATTTTCTTCAGATGTGGTCCTGATGGGGGCTACTATGCCATTTTATTTGCTCTGCTGCCAAGAATAGTCTCACTGTTTGCATTAGTTTAATCAAAGAAATAATATGACAATTTAAAAAAAAAGCAAAGCTTCAAACAGCTGCTCTGTTTTCCCTATAAAACTATGAGCTGTCTTTGAGAGCTGGCTGAAAAACAAAAATTCAATTACTCTTTCTCCTTGTGTGTGTTGAGGTTTTTTTCTTGTTTAGTTTCAACAAATTCATTCCTATTCCAACTTGGGGGGAAACACCCCTTGAAGTCTGTAGAGGACACCAGCAGCCTGCTGGGTGGGGTTTGGGGGCACAGAGCAAAGAGTCTCCAGCTCTGCAAACCCAGGGCAGTCCCTTCCCAAAGTGCCCTGGCTGGGATGGACATTCCCAAGCTGTCAAATGCACAGACCCCTTTGGCTTCATTTGAATTATTAAGAGAAGGTCCAGGGATCTCAGAGCACTTGGATAACTATGGGTGAAGCTGTGACCATTACTTTTCACCCCAGTAATTGCACACTGGCAATACAAGAGGCAATGCAGCAGCTCAAAAAATGCCTAGTTCAGTTGCTGCCTACATTTCTGAGCAGCTGAGCAGGACCAAGCCTTGGCCTCAGGATCATCTCATCTAGAGAGGGAAGAGGCAGAACTGCCTGGCCTTCGCATATTTAATTTCTTTTCTTACTCACAAGGGAAGCAGCAAACAAATGGTGACCCAGAAAGGATACACATGCTGTAGGAGAAGCAGGGCAGGTGACCAGCCCGTGGTTCAGCCAAGCTCCAGTGTGAGCAAAGCCACGTGCCATGTCCTGCCCACCCTGAGCCCATCTGTGTGTCTGCAGCAAGATCCCTGCTCCCTGTGCCAGATGGTCTCCAGCCTTCCCTTACCCTCCTTCCAGAGAAACTCACCTGGCCTTTTTCTGCCAGGGGAAATTTTGGAAAAGGGAACTCTGCTGACCTTATCTGCATCTTGCCTGGTTATTTTCCAGCTCAAGCATATCTTGGGCTTTAACTTAGACACCAGCCTGTGCTCATGGCACAGTTAAGGACATTCTTTAGGATTTTGTAGGTGAAGCATGAAAGCTTGAGTGATCTGCTAAGGGGACCCAGGCAGCACAGTGACTTTGCAGAGGAACTGAGAAATATATTATTTTCTTGACCTTTGAGATTCTAATTCAATTCATTATATAGATAAGAAACCCTTTTTTAATCAAATTATAGCTAGGCAAAATTTAGGCAAACAAGACAGTAAAATTGATGAAAAGATCCAGTTTCCTCACTGACTACTGATGCTTAATTATTGTCTTCAGTAAACAGCTTGAGAAATAAAAACTTCTTAGGCAAGAAGAAAAGAGAATGAGAGAAACATTTGTGACTATTACACGAAAGTTGGGGAAAAAAATGAAAAGAATATTATTGGTTGCAAATACAGATTTGTAACAAAGTTTATAACAGAGATTCAGGTAAATTTCAGCATCACCCAAAGTTCTGGATTTATTTATATCACAGTGATTTCTGTACCAAGTGTAGTTGCTGTCTGTTTGGGTCCATGTCTAATTCAGACACAGGTAATGTAAGTCCCCAAATGAGGCTGTTGAAGAACCAGAAATACTTTAAACAGATTTATTTCTAATTGACTAGATTTCATGTTGATTGTACCCCTGTAAGACCTGATTAAGTGAATTCATTACCATTTATAATTTTATGACAGCATACGTCGGAGGTTCCAGCCATGGAAATTATCCCAGTCTAATCAAGATATGCAAACTGAATATAAAAGCACTTCCAAAAAAAAAATCTTGATTGAACCAGAATATAAAATACCCCTAATAAAACCCCCAGTTATCACTTGGACTCCAGGCACACTACTATCAGTTTCTTCCATGGAGAAAGCATTTAGTCAAAGCTCTTACTACATGTTCTCTAGGCCACCCATGTGGGAGCACAAAAAGCAGGGATGCCCAGCAGTGTTATGCCTCAAAGGCCTCCTAGTTTCCTACAAACCAGGCTGGGCTGACCCTATAAGATGCACCGTGCCCTTGTCTCTTGTTTGCTGCTCCACGGCCCCTGGGTGTGTGTTGCCAACGTGAACAATCCCCATGCACAGCTCATTTCCCAGCACTGCTGCTGCTGTCAGGGCTGTGGATCCCTGCACCTCATTAGAGGAGAGCAACAGCATCCAGCCAGCCCTGCTCACCCTGGCATGCAGCTGTGCAGGGAAGGAAATAATTAAGCCCATCATGTGAACCAAATCCTTCAGGACAAACCCCTTAATGAGATTTACAAAACCTCATCTCTGTTCTGCTGTTTGCAGGGATGAGGCAGGCAGAGATGGTACAAGAAAAGTCCTTCTTTTCTGCATTAGCATAAAACTAGAAATGTATTTTGTTCAGTTCGCACTCCTAAAGGAAAGAAGAATTAAAACCAGATGTGCCACTTGGTTTTATGTCTGCTTAATGTTCTCCCACAGATTGTATTTAGTCTGCATCAGGGTTGGGTGGTTTTTTTTTCTTTTACACTTGCCATCACTAGCTGCCTCACCTCAAAAGTTTTCTCCAGTTCTTGCTAAATCTAAATTGCTCTTCTCCACATGGATCTTCAGTCACACATGGAGAGTGACCATTTCTGCATATCAGGGCTGAATTTGCTTATGTGCTTCTTAAAAGGGGCTTAAATAAAAGAGGGAAGAGCAACTTCTTACACAATGACAGGACAGGGGGAGATGGGTTTAAACTAAAAGAAGAGAGGTTTAGATCAGGAAGAGATGCTTTGATCAGGGAGTGGGCAGGCCCTGGCACAGGTTGCCCCATCCCTGGAAGTGTCCAGGGCCAGGTTGGATGGGGCTTGGAGCAACCTGGGCTAGTGGAAGGTGCCCATGGCAGGGGGTTGAAATTAGGTGATCTCCAAGGGCCCTTCCAACTCAAACCATTCCATGATTCTATGCCCATAAAATTACAATATTTTGTATATTGTAATCAAGGCTGTTAAATATATATTGGGGGGAAGAAAAAACCCAAACAACAAAACCACCCAACCTAAAGACTCAAATCCATGCAACAAAGACATGAAATAATGATATTCTTCAGAAAACCACAGACCTGGGATGAAAGTTCCAGTTCAGCACCCACTCCAAGCATGTAGAGCACAGTGTTCACAGCCTGTATGAAACCCCATGGCACTGTGGCTCTCCCAGTGCTCAGTCAGGAATGTCTGCAGTGACTGTGACTGCACCAGTGTAAATGGGGAAGAATGACATTCAAAAAAATATAAAGAACAAGACTGAAAAGGTAAACAAAGGCCTTGCACAGTCACATCTATATTTCAAACTCTGCCTCAGTGTTTCCAGCTCATCAAAGGCCATTCTGAGTAACTGCTGCTCCTTGTCCTTCTGCCTTCAGTGAAATGTGGTTCAGCCAGACACTGATGAGGCCTTTCTGTTGCCCACACATAGTTTAGTTGCATTGGGTAAATAAGTTAAAAATTCATTACTTGACTTTTTTTTTCCCCTGGTCTAGAATTATTTCACGTATTTCCTTTCACAAGTCACACTTTCTCACCTCTGTATCCTATTCAAATATGGATTATTTCGGTCACAGCATTAGACAAAGGGCCAGCTTGACCCTTGAAAAGCTCCTGCCCACAACTGCAAACTCACTCAAACGTTTCAGCCAACAAAATTACTCCCATCAACTCAACACACTGGCAAACACAACACTTAAAATCCAAATTTGCACACCTGTTTCTGCACCTTTGTCTTTTGACTGGTGTGCTTGTCTTTGATCGTGGCCCTGCCATGGAAACAGTCACTTATTAAATGCCCTGATAAACCAGAAATGTTTGTTGTACTGGCCTTTGAGGTGCAAATATTTTATTAGTCTTTTGCTTCTTTTTCCATTTTTCCTGCTCCAGTTTATAGTATTTCGTGTCACCACACACTTTACAGCAATAAATATCACACATTTTGCATAATTTTTCTGTTTTCTCTCTCCTTCCAAAGGTCCTGTTAGGACTCACTATCTAATCTTTGATCTGTGTCCATAATGTGCATCAACACAAACCCTGCAGGAGCCAGTGGAAGAAAAGGCACCTTCAACGTCTCTTATCACAGAGAAAATGAGTTTTTTAGACTTCAGATCATAGAGAAGCAGCAAGCTTTACCAAAGGAAACCTAATTTCAAATCAGTGTCCTTTTTGTTCTAGTTGTCTGATCTCTGACTTCAATGTTTCTATTTATTTTGCGATGGCTGAACTGGAAGCCAAGAAAATAATGTCACTTTAAGAAATTGTTTTGCATAAAAACCTCTAAGTTGTCTCCAGAGTACCACGAAAACTTTTTAAATTGTGTTTTGAAAGAACCACATAAAAGCCAAGATAAAAAAACCAAAAAAACAAATTGCAATAAATGTAGAGACTGGAAGCCTTTTTGAATAGAAAACATTGAAAATGCAGCAGGTAAGGTGAAAAAAGAAAAACAAACCAAAAGATAAAAAGGAATATGATTGTGGTGTATCACAATGTATGTACACTGACTCACTGGTCAAGGCATTGCAGTACAAAAGCCCAGAAAACCTTTATCCAGGTACAACATCAGTTGCACATTTGCAGTGAACCCATTAATAAATTGCCCCTGGATAAAACCCAGGGTGTTTCTCATGTCCAGTACAAGCAGGATTACAACATTAGTCTACCTGCTGGTTCTGGAGGAGGAGGAGAGCTGTCAGCTGTGAGGATAAAAGTCAACAGGCAGTGCCAGCCCCTTCACTCCAGGCCACAGCTAAGCCCCACATTCCTCTGCTCTGAGATCATCCCTGCCATCCACCCAGCACCATAAGGCACCAGGAGGAGGAACATGATGAGGATCAAGCAGGTTTTCCAAGGATTTCTGACCACCCCATTATTGAAACACACCTTAGACTCCAGCACGACACACGGGTGAAGTCCTTGGCTGGAATTCCAGGTTTGCCCACCTGACAAGAATAACTTCAACAATTTCTCTCCACAACTAGGCTGGCACACTTACCTGCCAGCACAGGGCACAGCAACAGTGGCAGGATGATCACCACAGTCTAGTTGTCTCCCATCTCAGATTCCTGTGAAAAATACAGGAAAATGTACAAGAGATTTACATTTGGAGCAAGAAATCAAGCGACCTAATGGCCACCCTATTTAAAATCCATAAAGCAGAAATGCTCAGGGCACGAAGATTTTGATAAGGGAGAGAGAGGGAAGTTTATTATATTGCAAATTTCCCAGATACTCATCCCTCTGCAACATAAATACTATGCCTAGCTGTGCAAGGGCAGAGCCTGACATGACTTCACTCATTCCAGAGTGCTTCTGGCAGCATGAAGTCAGTGCTAAGACAAAAATAGGCTCTTCTGGTTATCAGGAAAGACATAATTTCAAGGCAGATCTGACAGAAGGTGAAAGATGCTGTGCTGCTGTTTTCCCACTGACCTCTTCCTTGATTTAAGGCCTGCCAAAACACTGAGCATCCCAAGAATGTGTGTCTGGTGAACAACCCAAAGCTGAGCAACAAGATGCTGGTTTTTAGCCCAGGTCCATCTGAGATCCAGAAATCAGGCTCTGCTGTTCCCAGGCTGCCAAAGGGATTCCCTAAATCATCGGGCCAGCTCTTGGCAACAGCAGGGACAGTCTATAGCCAGGTGACTGGTATCTCTGAAGTGCATGACCTGATCCAAATTTTAATGCCTTCATGGATGGGTAGAAGCTCACACTGAAAAATTCTTTCTTACTAGGGATTTCCTCCTTTTACAGATATAAATGGAAGAGAAAATCCACAGATTTCCATTGCAAAAGCAAGTTTGACCATCCTTTTTTACCTTTTTGGTGTGCTCTGGTGTATGATAGTCCATCAAAAAATACCACTAGGTTATGTCACAAATGTCACTTCTGAGCACAGTAAGAGGTCTACACAGGCACTCTCTTTCAGACACAAGTGTAAAGCAGTCATGCAGCTCCAGGAAAAATGCAGAACGTGACCACAAGTGAAACTGGAATTACTCCAGGATAACTCTGAGAACGTCATCAGCACCACAACATTTACTTCTGTACAAATAAAAACTGACTTCACCTCAAATTCACCCCTCCTTATTCTATGCTTTATTAGACCCTCCTTGCTGAGCATGTTCAAGTAATAGTTAATGTCAATATGTACATGTATAATTAAATATATGAATATACTTTCAGTGTATTTAAGCCCATTCTTTATTTTAAATACTGCTAGACTTTGACATATTTTACTAAAAATAAACATAGCCATCCAGAACGTTTGGAGCAGGCAGAAAATATTTGCAAATCTGTCTCCAGCACCTGCACCATTCTGCAGCAACCAAAAAGCTACTGAAGGACATTTCCCACACTGAACTACTGTATTTGGTACCAATGTTAGCTGAATTCCAGATTAAACCTGGTAGGGTTTGCACTTTTAGAGTGGGAGATATAAATGTGATCTCCACCATCATTAAGGAAAGGGAGGTAAGAAAGTTGATCAGCTCTTTCTCCCATGGCAGAAACCAGAATCCATACAAGGCAGCAGATTAAAAGTAAAGCAAAATAAACTACATTAACAGGTTTCTTAATCTCTGAGTGGGATGAACTGCTTCCACTTTTGATCCATCTCTTTTACAGGCATCAGCTTTCGGTTCCTAAATGGATCCAGAGAGAGAAGGAATTACCTGGGACTGGATATACCAATCACAGACAAAACCTCCCAAAACTGCTCTCAAATACTGACACATCAGCATAACATGTTCCAAAACCAGGCTTTGTTGGCTTTAGGAAAGGTTTACAACTTGGTCAGTTTGGGACAGATATTGCTAGAATTTAGCAAAGGTATGACCACAGCAACAGCTTGAACCTTAAGCAAATATTTTTTTTAATTTTATTTGTAAACAACAAAAATAACAAAAGCTACATAAATGTTAAACATCCAGCTACTAAAAACCCCACATAAATAAAAGCTGTGGGAATTCATTGCAGGGAATTACTGCACTTCATTGTGGAAGAAAGGAGAATGCCAGCAGTTTGTTCTGTGTGGAGGTCAAACCTTCCTGTTTACAAAAATTACCCATTTTGGATGGTACCTTATTTTTCACTGTGTTCTCCAGATCCAACCCTAAGCATAAGAAATTCATAGTTGTTTGCCAAGAGCAGGGAGAAGCTCTTAAATAAGAGCATTTGTACATGGCAAATTCATAGAAAAGAAATAAATGGTGCCAATCCTGACTTCTCCATGAGGTTACACAGTGAAGTAACACACCCTGGTTGGAAGAGTGAGCAACTGTCCTCCCTCCTGGCAGACAAATACGGAATCCCCTCCCAGATGCTGTTTTTCTGTCTCCTCGGGTGCAGGATCAGTAGGGCAGGAGCTCCTCTTTATCTCAGAGCTTGTGAATAGATCCCTGTGCCACGAAATCCCTGGCTCCTCATGCATCCCCAGCACTTCCCACCACAACAGCTCTGCCTCCCAGGCATGAGGCTGCCATGAGTGGCTGAGGAGGGCAGCACAGCCACGCACAGGCTCATCCCTCTCGAGGCACCAAACACCACAGGCCACATGGTTTTCCTTCTCTGGGAGCTCCACTGTGGGTCTCTCCTACACCAAATCCCCCTTTTAACATGCCTGTAGGAACACGACACCTTCAGAAAGCTCTGTTGCTGTGGAAAACTGAGCTGGAGCTGAGCAGTAAATTCAAGAGCCATTGGAAAGCAGGAGGAGATGGAGAAGGAGGGCAGTCCCAGAAGGCGTTTCCTTTGCCAAGTGACCCTGCCACCCCCTGAGTGTCAGTCCAAGCCTCAAGCGGTGCCACTGGTTATGTCATGTCCCCAGGACTCGGTGCCACTGGTCATGTCCCCAGGACTCAGTGCCATGCAGTGAGGAGATGTGACATTCCTGAAGCAGCAGAGTCGCAGCCCTGCAGGATTTACAGTCCTCTCTCCTCAGTTCCTTAGCCCTGCTCATTTCCCCCCTGGCTCCCAAAGCCAGCTGTGCCACCGCTGGAGGAGAGCCCTCGCTGTGCCACTGCACAAGGGGCACTCCCAGAAGGACCCCCGTCAAACCTTTTCATTCAGATCTGGTAAAACAAGAAATGTTCTGGTATTTGTATGAATTTGAGGAAATGGAGGGAAAATGTCAAGATTTTCGCATTCTTTTTTTCACCGCAATATGTGTGTTTAAGGGATTGTCCAGACAGGGATGTAATCTTTTCTGGGGGTGTTTCTCTGTGTCAAGAGGCATACCTAGAATAGTAAAAATTACTAACTTAAAAGAGCAAAGCTCAGTAAATTCAACTACTGGATAGGTAAGTCATGTCTGTACAAAGATGAATTTATTCTGACTCACACAAACACAAGTGAACAAAAATTGTACAGCCCTACTGGCAAACTCAAGTGAATATTTCCACATAATGTCTTAACACTCTTTCAGTGCCAGAGCATTCCTTGTTTCTGTTCCTGAACTGGCTCCCAGCTGACCAGCCAGCTTATCTGCACAGATGCCTGCACAGCCCCAGAGAAATCCCCATCCCTGCAAATTCATGAGGATTGCACAGAAAATGGATCTGCTGAAACACCCAAAAATGAAGCATTTCAGAGCGTTCAAGGACAGGGTTAGCATGTCTTAATTAGTACAACTCAAAACAACAAATGACATTCATTTAACCTTAACTTTTCTGAACACAAAAAGCCTTTAATGCCACGACAGCATCCTGTTCTCTCTGTTTTCATGTACACAAAAATGGGCTTTAACAGTACACTCATGTAATTTATAGGCAGCTGAAGGCTCTTTGCACTGCAAGGCTCCAGGCAGTCCATTAGTTTAGTGATACCCAGAGACTCCCAGATGTCCTCAATACTAATAGACCCCAGACACACACCCTGAATTCTGCACTTGTGCCCACATTAAATTGAGAGCTCAAACACTGAGGTAAGCACAAGGACCAAGCCTTGTGTCTGCAGCACGTGTGATGGATTCAAATCCTGCCTCAGAGAGACGTAACAAGCAAACCTGATTTAATTCCAGCCCAGCTAAGAACAAAGCAATGAGCTGAAAAATGAATGTAGCAAGGGAAGAGATGGCTGAGGTTTTGAGGGACTACTATCAGCTAACCCTGCCATTATATAAAGCCAGAGCAAACAAAGGCTGGGCATGAGGCTGAAATGCGAACAGAATCAGGGAAACAGTTCGAGGAAGTGGAAAAATAGTTACTTCATACATCAGGAGACACCATATTTGGGCACATATTTAAAATTCAGAATAGAGAGAACTCCACACGGACCCTTTCAGAACGAAATATTAAAATCTACAGCTGCTCAAACACTTACTGGAATGAATTCACATATTTGTGACTCTTGGTTTTTTGCTATGCTCGACTACTCTCATCTTTTTTTCCCTCAGCAACCTAAACATAATGGCTTCAATGCTTGTATATTGTGTGGTAGCAAAGAATGGTCTTCAGAAATGCCAGATGCTTTGGAGCTTCAGATTATTCACTGCTTATGGCAGCAAGTTGATGCCAGCAGAAAAAAAAGAAAAAAAAGCAAAACAAACCCAAAACAAAACAAAAGCACACCAAAAAACACCACCAAAATGTAATTCCTGTCCAAATCCAGACGATATAAATGCATACTGTTAATTTCATTAAAGACAGAGAACCTCCACAGTCCCATACTCTGCCTCTTTGAAGATACTTAACAGACACAGGAAAAAAACCAGCATCGAGAATTTGGCCACCAGAATGAGCTAAAAGGAGACAAGCCAGCACAAAACCAGGGATGCCCCCCAAAAATGCCAGGCAGAGGTACAGGAGAGATCTCTCAGCCACCACTTCCCACACAGGCACCAAGTGGCTTCTTCCAGTTCCTTGGATTTGGAGGAGGGGGGAAGACAAAGTGCAAAGTTTATGAAGATTATGATCTCTTACATTTTCTCTTTGTGCCAGCAAGAGTCAGGACTCCACATGTTTGATCAGCTTGGATAAACGTGGAGTACAGCAACCCCTGAGTAACCTCCTATGTAAAGGAGTTGATGTAAATAAGGAACTCTGAGAATTTCAAGCTTCACTATCTCAAAATAAGCTCAGCGATCCAATTTAGGCAGAATTCAGGTCTGTCATACAAGTGTACCCCAATTTTAAGCAGAAAACAAATAGTCTGAGGCTTTAAATGGGACAAGCACAGCCAAAAATCCTTCCAAATGCTGCTGGGCATTGCTGGTGCCCAGCCAGCCTTGCAGAACCTTTAATCCAACACGTGTTGCTTTACACCAGAGATTTCCCAGTCCAGGAGCTACAGAAGGAATCCTGAGGGCAGCTCATTCTTGATGTCCCTTCTCCTCTCCCTAGGTGGGACAGCCACAGATTCATACCACACCAGTCCTGGCTTCTCCAGCAGGTTACTTGGGGTAGTATGATCATCATTAAAAGGGTCCCTGGAGGGAAAACACTGAATAGGCAGGACCAGAAGAGCTTGCAAGATATTTAAATAACAGCTGGACTGAGAATCACTCACAGCAAAACGTGGTTTAATTTGTATGATGAGGATAGTTGAGACCCCTGAACATGAGAGAGGAGCTGAGGAGAACTCCACAATAACTCCACATGAGGCAATCTGTGCATCTAGCTTTTCTTTAAGTTATGGTTTTTAGCTACTAAAACAACTGCAGCTCTGGCTAAACATTAAAGTCAAGTTCAGGAGTAAAATGTTCACTGCCAACAACCATTTTCATCCCTCCAAAATTATCTGGTTGTCTCGCTAATGGTATTATGTGCAGCTTATTCAATGTCTTTGTTCAATATTTCTAAAATTAAACACTTCCACTCCAAAACATAAGTTTGTGAAGCCACAACATATAAAGAACGATGTAATTCCAAATAGGTCTAGCATCAGATCTTCCATTTTGCTTGCCTGAACATACTAGGTTAAAAAACTGTTCAGCTATGGAAAGAAAAATACCTCCTTCCTAAACTTATCTAAACATAAAATGGCAATATAATTAAAGTAATAAGTACTACTGCAAATTATCAGTAATCAGTGATGAAAGAAAAAATGTGCCATCCTCAGTTCACGGCTCATAATTATTTCATTTCCCAAATACTGCAAAAATTCATGATAACTACTAAATAATAAGAGCTTTTCAAAGAGCCAGGAGGTGCTCACCCTGGATGTAATTTTTTCCTGTAACTCATCAGATCTGTCCAACTCATTGAATTCGTCCCCAAGTTTTGTGCTGCAAATTTTCCAGTCTTTTATTCTATGAAAAGGTGGAGAACTTTGCGACTGATTCACAGCAAGCTTTGTACCTATTTTCTACCTATCCTGCACCTGGATTTGGAGCCTCAGCTCAAAGAAAAGCCTGCTGATTGTATATCCCAAACAAAGGCTTGGTTTTTCAGTACTCAGGCACTTTCAAGGCGTTGTATCTGTTACCAGCTGTTGACCAAAGCAAAAATATTTCCAAGAAGTGGATGAAATCCACAGATTCCAATTTGCTACAAGGAAGGAACAGCCCGAGTCTCCTCACAGGGGCAGAGTGCTGTGTTTGCTATGTTTTTAGCAGTCCAGGTGGCTCTGGTTTATTTACACGTCCCATCTAAACACTCGGTGCTGCGTTGTGGAAACACTTGTCACCAATGTGACAACAGCAGGGACATCATCCCCCCTAATAAATCACAGCTGGGGGCAGCTGCAGCCTCTGCTCCTGCACCATCCTCTCCAAGACAGGAGCTGCAGGGAAAGATGGGAATCCCTGAACTTTGCTGGCTGAGCTAAGTGAGGAGAGATGAAAATGGGATAATGAAGGGGAGAGGAGGCGGGTTTGGGGCTGACCTGTGCAAGGACAGGCAGCTTTCCCACAGCTGAGTTATTCCATTCCCAGCCTGCCCAGTTCACTGGCACCACCATTAGGTTGGTCCGAGTGGACAGGATTGTTAGTGTTTGGAGGGGGTTGGGTTAAAAATTCACTTAAGGAAAACATTTGCCATTATCAAAGAGAATAAACCAGTTTATATCACCCTGGCAGCCTTTAAAGGAAATAGAAATGCAAGATAAAGTGCAATATATGTCAAATAATTTTCAAATAATTATATCAACCTGCTGTGGGAGATTAAACTGTTCTTACTAAAAATACCACAACAGGCATCTCAATAATAAAACATTTGTGTTTAATTTAAAATTTTGTTAAGCAATTAAATTGCCCTGCACACAGCAAACCGCAGAGGTTAAGAGCTGCAGCCACGTGATCTCAAGAAACTCATCAGGCCTAATTAGTCTGATGGTGCACAGTCTCTTCATGGAGAAAAATCACAAGCAAAGCCAGCAACAAAGAGTGAAAACTACACACAGCTTAAAAACTGTGTATGTTGCTTGTTAAAATACAAGGTGTTCAGCTTCTCCCAGACCACCAGGGGTACATTTTGCTTATTCCATGAAGACTGCACAGGGAGAGATGTCCTTTAAATGAGCAGGGTGTGAGCCTTTCCTTGTAGCAGATTTCAGGTGCTCCACCAGGATCTGGGCCACAGACTCCTAATGCAGCTTTGCCTTTACTTGTGAAATGGGATAAACTGGGAGGGAGCCAGCAAGGAAATAAAAACACAGGGAAACATGAGCTTTGTAACACACCGTGAACACAGTTTACAGGAACTTCCAAGACATACAGCACGTACCAAAACATTCCCATGGATTTTTTGAGCTAAAATATCTCCACATAGTATTCAGCAAGATTAGACTCATATTACAACACATTTATGTGCTTTACCACAGCAGATATGTAGAGTGGGAGCAGATTTTAGGCATCTGTACCAACAGTTAAACAAATAGTTCAGGCAGAATTCTCTTCTTACAGCAACAACCAAGGTTCAGTGAAATTGGGAGCACAACAAACGGAGGAATATAAAAGCTTCCACAACTTAGAAATTCATCAGCCTTCTTGTGCATCTTGGAGAGCCCCATGCAAGTAATGCATTAAGACCACAGTGTGAGTTTACAAAAAAATCAGGTATAAATTTTGAGTCTTGTTAACAATCCACCACCCCCAGGAAAGTCACTGCTCCTAGGCAAATATCTCTGTGTTAGAGGGGTGGGAGAAAAGGGAACAAAATTGACAGATGTACACAAATCCCTGTGGGGATCTCCAGTCAGGCAAGTAAAGCCCCATGCCAATCAACCAAATCAAGCAACGCTTGTTCACCTTTGCCGAAAACACAGGGAAATTGTCATTACAGAAGAATTCCAGCAGGAGAAGAAGCCCCCAAGCAGGCAGCCCCTGGCATTTTATGGAAAGGACACCTGACTCCAGCTGTCTGCAGCCCAGCACCCGTGAGCACCACGTCTGTGGGAGCATCCCTCGTGTCTGCAGGACATCTCCAGGGCCAAGCCACAAGGGCTGGGCTGGGCTGGGCTGGGCTGTGAGGGAGGCTTCAGTCTTTGATGTGCTGCCTCTGGGTTCTCTCAGACTGCTGTGTCCCCATCACTGTCCCCACTTGTGCATTCCCTGTCCCAGCGAGCCTGGTTTGGCTTTTTCCCAGTTATATGAATACCACATTGAATGACCTGGCCCATTTATAATTCAAATACTGAATTTAAGGTCTGCTGACTTGGGTTCTGTGGAGAAGTAAAATATGCTGTCCCTTCTCTGAACCACCACAAAGATATTTAGCACATCAGTACAACTTCATTTATTCATATCAACAAAGCATCTGGGCCAAGGATATAAATTCCTTTCTCACATAACATATTGCAGTAAACAGTTACATCACCTATCAATTTATTTGTTCGGATTTTCCAGTAAAGATCTACTGCACAGAATATCAACTATTAACTATAAATCCAGAGGTGATTTATTCAGCACTTATCCCTACTCACTGTATCAATGTAATTTAAGGCTTTCAGTTTTTTCAGACTTGGCTCTGTGTAGAGTATATGAAGTGTAAATACAATTAAAGAAAGCACATACATTTGTCTCCACCTTTCAAATATGGGTCATGCTGCCCTTTGTCATGAGTTTCTTCTATTCACAGTTTGTTCCCTTCCCTGGTTTTGCCAGCCAACAAACAGGTTAGTCAGTCTTGTCCATGTGACCAAGTTTTGTTATCCACAAAGCTGTTTGCTTAACACCATAAATACTAGGAAATGATAATATTAAGAATATTTATTCCACGCAAATAAGGTATTGAAAAAGTCACAGATTCCTATGAAAAACAGACCTACTACAGATCACTAAGCCAGCCCTACAAATGTGTAGATTGCTGTGTGGAGAACTGGCCTCCCAAGCTGCAAAAATAAGTGTTAAAATGCCCCAAAGCTACGTAGCCTGGGAAGGGAATAAATATTCCAATAGTTGCAGCCTCTGCTGAGTGACTGTACCTTGGAAAACAGTATTTTTACTCAAATGCAGCCTCAGACAGAAACAATTCCCTTCTTCACCCCGAAAACACAAGCTGTGTGTGTCTGTCAGGAATTAAACAAAGCTAACAGTGCACAGTCACCCTGACCTGAGATATAATTCCAAGGTGTACCACAGGGGAAAAAAGGAAGATGAAAAAGCAGCTGGAAGTTTGAAGAGCACATTTGTGAGTGGGAAATATAAAACCACTCTTGCTGAAGGATGTCTCTGGCTTCCACTAAGCCATGCTTTAATCTCCAGGTGACAGAGTATGACCACCTGGGTATATGAAAGGAAGAAATAAAAGCAAGAAGGCACAAAATAGCTGGAAAAGCCACTGTTGATAATAATCCCCACAGTGAGGTCTGACCATTCTGGACGTGGGGAGTCCCAAAAGCTCTGGGTCCTCCTTCCTACAGGGAAGGAAGCATGAGCTGTCTGCGGCGCTGCAGCAAACAGCAAAACAGAAAAACTTCATCCACTGTTTCCAGCCTAACTTTCACCAAGCTCTGGGAGACACCCAAAGCGAGGAAGAAGCTGGCACAGGGAGCAGCAGGAGAAAGTGATGGCTGGGTGGGCAAAGAGCAGCGAGAACAGACAGCTGATGAACATGAAGTGACAGCAGTTCCAAACACACAGCAGTGGAAGTGGAGCTAATTAATGCCGTTCAAGAAAGACAGTATCTTGCAAATGTCGGTTTTACACAAGAACATTAGGAAAGAAATAAAGAACAACATCAAAGATATTAAACAGTGTGATAAATATGTGAAATGCAGGTCCTGGCCCTACTCTTTCCCCCTCTTCCTCTGCCTGAAAGAGTCCAGTCTGGCCATACCATGCACTCCAAGTCTTGTCCATGTGTCTGTCTCCCACCTCCACCCTCCTCAGCCATGTGGTGTGAGGGCATGTCATCTGCACAGCATCTCAGCTCCAACAAGTCATATCATTACACTTTTTTGTTGGTGTTATGAATATTCTGACACAGACAAACTGGAAGATCCTTCAGAGGACAGATGAGTGTCTGCTGTGCCTCATTAATATCGACAATAGCAACCAACCTGAAATATGTACCATCACTAAGTGCAAACAGAATCAGTGGCTAATAGCCTATTAGCAACATAATTAGCAAATTGGATATTCATGCTTATTATCTAGCATTCAATTTGCAAACAATATTTTGAATGGATTAAAACACAACACTATCAGTCCAAGTCCCATGTGAAATGCAACGTTCTCAATTAGGAGGTTACTGAAGTCTCTCCATAATGCACTAAGGTTTACTTTTGGAGTTCCTAGAAGGCCTGAAATCCTGTTATGCACTGAGACATTGTTTCACAGAAAGAGAAAAAAAAAAACAATTTCTCTTCTCCCCAAATAAAGAACAATTCTTAAGTGCCTTCCAACAACCATCATGCTGGCAGTGCTTTGTTGCCAGCCTTGGTTAGGTTTTCTTACCACACTAGGCAGAGAATTGCAAGGCTGAGCTTGTCCCACTCCCAACTTCAACAGTATTCACATGTAGTGGTCTGGGTTTAACCCAGCCCTGCTCAGAGGGCACTAGTGGAAATCCTTTTCCATTGTTCTAAGAAGACTCTTACCCTCTTTGGAAGTTTCATCTTGGTGGTTACATTCTACAGAGCCCATACAGTATAAAAATATACTTTATCTGTTTTAAACCAATCTAGCAATTTCAACCAGAAAAAAAAAAAATCAATTTTTAGCTCTCATGTTGCAGGATCCAGTGGAGTTCCCAACTTAATCCACCACCTTCCAGATTTGGACAAACTCGTCTCTTTTTTCACTCAGCCACCTTCTCTCCAAACTGAAGTTACAGTTTCTTTGTTCTCTCTTTGTATCTCATCCAACTCCACGACATCCTTCATATCATCTCAAGCCCGGATGAACTGATGTCCTATCACAGCACTCACCAGCTCCATTCAGCCTTACACCTCCAGCATGTTTGAATTGTCCATTACTAAGGCACAGGACTGTGACAATCCTATAAACAGATGTAATACAAGTGTCCTGTAGCTCACACCACCCTTTCTCCTTGCACAGCTCAAGTCAGAATAAGCCCCAAATAAGCCCAGAATAAGTCCTGAAGGATGATCATGTTTGACTTGCAGCCTCACAGCTCTTTGGCTCCTGCAAAGGAACCAGTCCTGCTCCTTCCACCCACACCCAGCCCCAAGTGACAACTGCCCTGTCTTTCCCCTTCCCAGCCTTTCCTGGCCTAAGGGATTTCACAGCCTGTTCAATTTCTGCGGGGAAAGGGAGAAAACTTTTACCAAAGGCTCTGGTTGGTTACACTTCCCTTATCACAGGGCCACCAATGACATTTACAACAGCAATCTCCACAGGAGCTCTGGAATGCAAGCCAAGAAATAGGAAATGAAACACAGACCAGTTCAAGTTGGATTGAGTTTTTTTGTTTGGGTTTTTTCCCTTTTCATCTTCTTTTCAGGAGTGTGCCAGCAGAACTAAAATAACATTTACTTTGGTAGAACTAAAAGCAAGAGCTCAGCTGCATCCTGCTCTGATGTGGGGTTTAAATGCACTATGCAAAAACCTCGTACCTTACTGGTGCCTGATTTGGGGATTGTTGTCACTACTGTTCCCTGGAATATGATAGTTAAGGTTTCCAATGTACTTAACTGCTTGCCCACAAGTTTATTCTCACTGGGGTTGAAACAAATTTCTTCTCAACCTTTTCATCACTGCTCTTGGGCCACCACACTTTCTTCTCTTTACAGATGAGAGTGATGATGTTCAGGAGCCCTTAATGACAATGCTTAAGGGACTTCACCAAACAGCCCTCAGGGCAACACATTCCATCGCGGGCTAAGAAACCATGATGGTTTTCACAGTGGAAGAGAAGCACGTGGAAAGGTAATTTCCAGCATTCCACTGAGTTTTAGATATTGCCAGAGGTGACAATACCACAGGACTTTTCATTTATCTCCAGCATGGCAGCACAGATGCCCTGATGGCACTGACTAAACTACTGATCAGTGCACCTTGGGTACTTCTTAATAGGCTTAGTGACTCTTCTGAAAGTGTTATAATTCAGGGAGGCTGTCAGGAATTTGTCACACTGTCCTTTTGAAGAAAGCCTGAATTAAAGGTGTGTCCCCATTATCAGACAGTCCATTAATTAAATGATCCACATCCTGAAATGAGAGCAGGAATTCACAGGACTATATGTCCTTTTAGCAAAATGCTTTACCCTAATGAACAAGTGATTTTTGGTCTTCCTCAAACACAAGTAAGGTAATGAAGAAATTTTGGAGAACCAATTAACTGACTGTCATCAGTCAAACATAACATCCAGAGAAGAAATTTCTTCAGGAAAAATGAATTCAATTACACTTTCTCAGCTTTATAAATTATTTACCTCCAAGATTTTAGCTGACCAGTCAGTCAGACCAAATATCAGGCAGTTTAGGGCCAAACATACATGAAGAAGGTGTTTAGTGCACTCTCTGCCCCCAAGCAAGGTAAAATACATTTAGGTAGATACCAACAGGTGTCTCTTGTGTGAATCACAAATGTACAAGTGCTGGTTTCTCCTTCACTTGCCAGCCAGTTGCAGCCACTATTTATGGTTACCTAATCAACTCACTTCAGTGGCTACATGACTGTTTTAATAAGGTATTCAAGTGTCTCATGGGAATAGATTCATTCAGTTAAAAAGAACATCAGCATGGCTTGCACCAGCAAAATGATGCCCATATTTTATCATAGCAGGATTGTATATAGTGATTAACTGTCTCCAGCTCTAATGCTGATTTGGTCTGGGTTTTTTACATTCCATTTAAAGCAGAAAGGTTTCAAGGCAAGCCCAGTGTTCTCTACAGGACCCATTTAACACCTCCAGGTGCTCTGAAGCACAAATATTTTTGTATAGACTCGCAACTATCAATACAACATTTGTGTACAGTTTGTGAGAAACTGATAAAATTAACCTGTGTGACGTGAGCACACTGAAACAGAAGATGCTCAGGAAATCAGGAGCTTGCATCAGCCACAAGTGCCCAAGGGAACCCAGGTTTTCTCACTTGACACGGTGGAAAGAAAATCTAAAGCAAGAATTCAATTAATGGTTCTTCATTTTCTTGCTGGTTCGAATCTGTGAATCTGATTCCACCATTGCAGAATTTCTTTATTACTCAGGGAAAGATGTAATATGGAAATCTGAAGTCCTTATCTTAGTCAGCTGGCATATAAATAGAGGCTTAGAAAACAAGCAATCTTGTTCACTTTTTGGTTCACCAGTTGAATTATATGTGGTGCTTCCCATTCTACCAGCTTTTTAAAATATTACAGTTTATAGTTACTTACCAAGAGATTACAATTGAATAAACTGCAAAAAAAGAAAAGGAAAACCAAAATCCAAGTTCCAAAGTGAAAAGCTAAACCCACCTTCTGGCTCAAGCAGGTTTTTAATTAAAAATGAGTGAGAGAGATGAAAAAGTAATTTTCAACATAAGAGTTGACAGACTGGAGAGAAGCTCAAATGCTGAACAATTACAAACAATTCAGCTGTAGCCAAATAGTAAGAGAGAAACAAATAAAACCAACAATTGCAACAACACTGTGGAGCAAGGCTTGGGTTCATGATTTCATATCATATGCAGTATAAATTACAAAAATCCACCAATTAGACTACACTTTACAGCACCCTTTCACATTTCCAGACAACCAGCAAGGAAATGTTGATATCTGAGGATCTCAGTAGGATATTGGTTTCAGTTTGGATTAAAATTTATAGACTCTTAGGTATCAATAAATATCACTATAATGAATATATTAGTACATGTGTCACCATGTACTACAAAACATTCTGTCACTGAATAAAAACCTGAATAAAAAGCCTGAACAAACTGCAACAAAAAAATGCATTTTCTCCTAAAAGTGTATTATTGAGAAAGAGTGTCCTCCCAAGAGCTAAACTCCTGCATTTAAAGGAGCTGGCACTGTACTTTTGCCCCATGTGCTTTGGCAGGTAGGAGAGCTTTGCAAAAAAAAGGAAGCAATATAGTTCGATGAGTTTAATTTCATAAAGTTTTATACCTTCTCTGTCAATCTGAAGTCCCACGTGAGGAAAGTTTCAAAGTGATCCTCAAAGTTTTAGCTCAGCTTTGGTGACAAAAGAAACTCTCCTCAAACAGGTGGATTACCACAGGAGAGAAAATTTCAAGGAAATGTTTAAGTTTTCAGTCGAGCTTTAAAAAAGGTTCCTTTTCCTCTTTCCTTCTTTGAAGCATATGAAGGTGTTTATTTCAGGAACTCATTAAAAATGAAGATCATGTCCTCAAGAGAAGGGAAAGAGGAAAAGCCATCAGTTACCCAGGGCGCTGTGGGATACAGACATTTGGGATGAAAACTAAAATCCACTGGAAACCAAAGAAACAGAGCCACGCTGGGATCCAGCTCCATGGGACACAAGCCAGCACACAGCTGGGTGGGAAGGACTGCTCTCCTCGGGAGAAAACCAGAGCAGAAGAAAGGAGGAGAGAGAAAAAGCAAAACCCTACCTTGCAATATTTTCTGTGGTATGAATCTTTCAGGGACACTGACATATTTTTTCCCACTTAAAAGTGCCCCACCTTGCCGCTCTTTACATTACACTGGCAGCTCTGAAGGCAGCTCTGAACTGGCATAAATGACTGACTTCAGCAGAGCTGCTACACCAGCTAAGGATGCCTAGCCTCATAAAATAAACACTTCTGTTCCTCAAATGTTTTCCGTGGGTTGTGAAGGCTGAAGATTTCACCTTGCTTTATTCTGCACACTCAGTTGACCTGACTGACAAGTGGCACTCACAGTGACACAAACCCCAAGCTTTTCAAACCTGACTGTCCAAGTGCAAAGGCCAGAGTAAAAAGCAGGCTTTGTCAGAAGTTAATTTGTTCCATGATGACATTTTCAAATATTTGTTTAGGGTCATCTCCACCAGCAGATAAACACCATGCTGATGGCAAGGTGAGGCACACTTGTTCATGCAACAGGAGTATATTAAGAAAAAAAATACAACCATGTTTGTCTTCCCTAACACTTCTTTGGCCATGAAAAATGGTGGGTTCAGTTGAGTTTGGCAGGTGGTGCCTGTGGCATTTGCCACAGATAACACCTCAGAAAACAGAGGGAGCCACATATAACACCTTAGGTGACACAGAGTGCCACAGATAACACCTCAGATAGCACCTCAGATGGCACAGGGAGCCAAATATGACACCTCAGATGGCACAGGGTGCCAAATATGACACCTCAGATGGCACAGGGAGCCAAATATGACACCTCAGATGGCACAGGGTGCCACAGGTAATACCTCAGATGACACAGGGTGCCACAGGTGACACCTCAGATGGCACAGGGTGCCACAGATGACCCCTCAGCTCCAGGGACAGCACCGGGGTACCTCAGACTCACAGGCAAGGGAAGAAAGCAGAGGCAAAGCAGCGCCCACAGGGATGAGACGCCTTCTTTGAGGGCAAAAGCCATGAGTGATGTTTTGTGCTGACCCTGAGATGGCTTTTCCCTGCCATGAGAAGCCTCTCTGCCCCCCGGACCACCTCACCTCGTGCCCATGAGAGGGCTGGTCCAGCTGGCCAGTGCCCACCAGACCCTCCTCTGTCCTGGTGGGCTTGTGCTTTCCAGCGGTGGATTCAAGAGGATGGACCAGGGCTGAAAGCAAAGGGCAGGAAAGGGTGACATTCCTGGGGGCTGTTGCCTTCCCCAGCAGCTTTCACCCTGGCCAAGATGACCGAGTCACCTGGAAAGAAGGTCCTCCCGGAGGGCCATTCTCTATTCACCACTAAAGGTATTGACACCACTCAAGTCACGTAAAACAAAACCAACCCTAAATTAAATGTATTTTAAAGCAGTAAAACTCCGCAAGCCATTCAAGAACTGTGCAAGCCACAGTTCTGTCCTGGTTCCTGGCCCTGCTTCAAATGACAGCAACTGGTGAAAAAACCCAAATTAACTGTGTCTCTTTGCCTGAGTCCTCCCGATCCCTCCCTCAGGAACCTGCAGCCAGCACATCTTGCTGGTCCCAGCAGGAACAGCATCACTGCCATTCCTTTTGGGATGCAGTAGGCAGGTAAACAAGCTTTTCTCCCAAAAAACAATGCCATTTCACTTCAAACTTCTCATCTTCTTCAGATCTGAACAGTATCAGTGTGTCATAGGAGGGGCTAGGAACTCCATTAAGGTGTTTGGATGCACAGCAACTTTTGCTCTTCCCATAGAAATTCCAGCTTCTGGGAGTTGGTACAATACATCCATATTCAAAAAACTGTATTAGAACCCCCAAGAATCAAGGTAAAAAAATTAATTGGCCAACAGTCACATTTCTTTTTTACTCCTCCTAGGAAGAGACAGTGGGTAGCAAAGGATCTGTGAGTAGCAGGAGTAGGAACAGGCATCACCTTGCTTATGCTTTTCAGGCTATAATATGGCTCAGAAAATCCTATCTTAATATCTCCTGGAGCAGGCAGAAATTGTCCTGGCCACTGCACTGATAGCAACAGCATCCTGCAGCCCTACTGAAGTCATGTACAATAACAAACTAATAACAATATACTACACCAGAGTCATGTCCTGGGAGGATATTGGCTAATTGAATAGATATCATTTAAGAGAGACATAATGTTTCATCCAGCCAGAATCATTTATAGTGTACTTAAAGATCTATTGTCAGAAGTAATGGCTACAGACAGGCACACACACTAGACTAGTTAATGGGCCAGATTACTGAACTTCCCACAGCAGTGGCATGCTGGAAGGGGAATTTCAGGGGAAAGCAGCTGGGCTAAAAGAGCCAGTGGAAGATTTCGACAGGTCAGTTACCTGCCAGTTCCAAATGTACCTTTCCCATTGACATGGCAGCTGGGAGTGGCCCAGAGGCTGGTGAAAGACACACGTTTTATTACACTCCATTCTTCATCAGATCAGGTCTCTTGAAAGTCTCACTCTGAAGGGAATGGTAGCTGAAGGTATCCAATCCCTCTCCATCTGTGGTGTGGAAATGGGGAAGGACTCAGGTGGGGAACCCTTCCAGTTTCATAACTACATAAGGGGTTACATGGTGGAGGAACTCAGTGCACTGGTTTTGATTAATTTTGATTAATTTTTAAAAATCTCCATATGTACAGTGGTCAGTAAAACACTTGCAAATAGCAGGGAAATGGAAAAACATTAATACATGACAATTTTAAGCAAAATATGACTTAACCAAAACACAGTATGGTTTCCAGTGACACACCCTATTCACATCACTCTCTTTCTCTGGAAAAGCTGCTTTCAAAATGTATCTATGAGGAATATCAACATAATTCACCCCAGCCTACTGTACATACCAGTGCTCATTTAATAGAGGGTCATGGGATCTGAGCACAGGCTTTTCTCATTAATTACAAAAGCATCTCTTAGTACCCAGAAAAGTCTTATCTCAAATTCTTTAACTATATGCCTTGTTTCATTGAAGGCTGCATTTTGGTTAAAAATTAGACTGGAGCTGGTGTGTGTAACACACCATCAGTGACATCTCAAGCTACCAAGAGGACTGGTGCAGATTTCTGAGTAAAGAATTCTGAGACAAGCCCTTTAAAATGACTCCCAGGAAGGGGAGACTCTCACACTTAAGTCAACATTACAGATCTTCAGTTGCAAAATTGACTGACTGCAAATTTACAGCTTCATGAAGAAAGTGAACCCCTGAGATACAACAGTGTGAAAGGATGAGCTGCACGAGTCACAAACTATTCAAGGCACAAAACCTCTTCTCATATCCCCGGGTGAATTCAGCTGGATGATTTAAAATATTTATACTGAAGTGATAACAACTTAAAAGAGGAGTATCTTGATAGCCATTTAGATTAAAGACTATTGGACATATTCTCTGTTATAGTCTGGTGACTAAATGTAAAGCTTAAACTGCTGGTTTCAAGGCTTCAGAAGATCAGTGTTGAACATAAAAACACCATTTAGCTCACTGGTTTCTGTGCTGAACATAAAAATATGGGTTAACTAACTGTTTTCCTGAGGTTCACTTCCAAAAATCCCTCAGGCAGAGTAAATACCCTGTTTGTCACTGAAAGGGTGCCAGTCCCAGAGTTGTATCTCCAAAACAACTGCACCCTCATTATAATTCTCATGGTTTGTCAAGAACTCTCTCTGCTGATATTTTGTCAGTAAAGTTTAATTAAACAAAAGCACTCGTGCACTATGAATGTGCAGCTGCAATGATGAGCTGGCGCACAAGGTGAAGTGTAAGGGTGTTACCAAAGCCTAAAGCAGCAATCTTTAGGATCCAAACATAGGAATGAAATGGTTTAAGCCAATTATACATGACAACCTCTTCTACGTGAAGGTGCAGTAAGCATTTCAGAAGAATGATGCCCAAGGTCCTGAACATCACAGCTATAGATTCACAGTAAACAAAACAGCTCAGAGGTTGCTCATGGGTTTAGTTGCCTGCACTCTCACTGCAATGCTTTTTGCCTGCTCATGCCAGGATGTCAGAGAGTGAGTGAAGGGGCACAACTCGGGGACCCCAGGCTCCATCCCCACTGCCAGTCTGGTCACTGCCACTCCTTTTGGAGGAGGCAAGTCTAGTCACTGCCACCCTGTTTTGAAAGAAGCCAGTCTGGACACTGCCATAGCTTTTGGAAAGGAGCCAGTCTGGTCACTGCCATTCCTTTTGGGAAGGAGCCAGTCTGGTCACTGTCAATCTGTTTTGGAAAGGAGCCAGTGTGGACACTGCCATTCCCTTTGGAAAGGAGCCAGTCTGGTCACTGCCATTCCTTTTGGGAAGGAGCCAGTCTGGTCACTGTCACTCTGTTTTGGAAAGGAGCCAGTGTGGACACTGCCATTCCCTTGGAAAGGAGCCAGTCTGGTCACTGCCATTCTTTTTGGGAAGGAGCCGGTCTGGTCATTGCCACTCCTTTTGGGAAGGAGCCAGTGTGGACACTGTCACTCTGTTTTGGAAAGGAGCCAGTGTGGACACTGCCATTCCTTTTGGAAAGGAGTCAGTCTGGTCACTGCCACTCTGTTTAGGAAAGGAGCCAGTGTGGACACTGCCATTCCTTTTGGAAAGGAGCCAGTGTGGACACTGCCATTCCTTTTGGAAAGGAGCCAGTCTGATCACTGCCACTCTGTTTAGGAAAGGAGCCAGTGTGGACACTGCCACTCTGTTTTGGAAAGGAGCCAGTCTGGACACTGCCACCCTGTTTTGGAAAGGAGTGAGCTCAGGCTCATGGAGGGAGCTGTGCCTTGGGGATGGAGAACAGCCATTGGCCTCTTTTACTTAATTGTGAAGGCTCTGGTGCCTCTGAGAAGGTGCTGGCACAACATTTACTGCATAAACACGCTGCTCCCAGTGCACAATGCACCTTCCCCACATGCTGCAAAGGGGGAACACATGCTCAGGAATGAACATGCCGTGCTTCTTTCCATCAGAGACATGGCTGGTTTCTAAAAAAGTGGGGTTTATTAGAGTGAGAGAGCACACACCTTTTACTTTTAATACAGAAATTCATTAGAAACAATGCTGAGTTAGAAATACACCTGCCATATCTCAGACATCACACAACTAAATGTGTCCCAGCATAGGAAACAAAAAGCTTTTCCAAATACAACTGGAACTTAAATCTGATCACTATTTAGACACAGGAGGTGTATTCACATCAACAGAACTGTTGTACACTGTTATCCCCCTCTTCCTGAAAGAAAAGACATGTTAAAGCTGCTATCCTCAATTATCAATAGCAGTGGCACTTTGTTTGCTCCCCAGGGGTGCAGAATGTGCCTGTCTAACCACAGCAAAACAGGAGCACACAGCATTTACAGTGGTAATCACCCCCACAAGTGAGCACCCGGCAATTCTCCCTCTCAGCACCTCTGACACGAGCAAAGCCACTCCTGTAAACTGGCTGGCAACACGCCCGTGTCGTGTCCTTGTGTGCTGAGTGCTCCACACTGACACTCCCAGCCGGATCTCTCAGCTCAGACACAGAGCTCTGTGCTAAGGAAACCAAAATTCGGGGTCAGCTCCACTGCCACCCCAGCTCCAGTGGCATTATTTTCTCCTGGTTTCCCTCTGTTCCTTGAAATCTCCAAGTTCCAGTCCACAAGTACAGGTATTTTCCCATTTTAAAATACAGCAATGAACCTTTCTGTTGAAGAATGAAGACTGAAGAAAGGAAATAGTTAGAAAAATCACCATATTTTAACATTATTGTTCTTTCCTGGATCAATTGGGAGAAAAAAAGAAAAAAAAAAAGGCAGAAAGTAAACAGCAGCACTGAAAGCAGTTCATATTGTCAGAATTCCTGGCTTGTGAATTCCAGGTGCTACTTCTCAGGCAGGCAGGAAAATTAGTTTCCAAAAACCATCGATTTTAGCATGACAGTGTTTTTTTCGGGAGTTAATGACATGCAAATCATGATGCATGGATTTACATTTTTGATTAGGACAAGACTGAGAAGTTAGAAAATAGAGCAGTGATCCTCCTGTAGGTTCACCAAAGGTGTTTCAGATATGCAAGAGACATGAATAACTAACACAGAGGAAATAAGCAAAGGTCAAAAAAAGAAGAATTAAAGGCTGAAGATAAATAACTTGCCTCCACTATCCTTATCAAAGAGTTCACACTATCTAGGGTGCATACTTTTTTAATTAATGAAGAACTAGTTTGATGGGAAAACCTACGTCACACTGGGGCTCTGAGGAGCTCCTCTAGAAACTCCCAGTCCTGTCACACTGTGAGCTCCAGCTCCCCCAGAACAGTCTGACCTCAGAAGCAGGGAAACTGAAGTCTGCCAATGAAACTTAAGAAAGACATTTGATCAAGTCTCTTGCATAATTCACTATCTGGTCTTTGAGCTGGGCTGGAGAAGGAGCACCACACCTCCCAGCATATCCCACCGACGCCTGAACTGAGGCACATCCTAAGGGGAAAAGCTGCAGGACTCACTCGCTCCAGGAACACAGGGCAAGGAGCAGAAGTACTATTTCCAGGATGCAAACTACTCCGAAAGTGCTGTGGCCACCCTGCAAGCAGCACACAGTGAGAAAGAGAGGTATTTCTGAGTGGAATGCCTAAGAAGTAACCTAGGGCCTGAAGCAGCTGGGAAACCTGTAAGCTAAACAGAAATAACCTCAGCTGAGACAGAGAAGCACAAATGTGGAGGGAAAAACTGGGATAATGAACCTCAAAGAAACCTCAAGAAATTAAAAATCGCATTTTCTGGACCTACGAGCAGGGGAAAAGAGTGAGTGATGTGGGATGAAACAGGAGCCACCAAATAACCCAGTCACAGTCAAGGAAAGGATCTGTCAGATGGCCCTAACTCTCAGCTGTTTCTTCATGAGCTTTTAATTCTAGTTTACAGCAAGACACCTGAAAAAGGTGTGAGGAATAATGCTGCATATGATCAGTCTTCAAACCTGCCTAACTAAATTCAGCTGCTACTTTTCCTAGTTGAATTCTTCTAAACCAGCCAGCTGTGGCTAGAGAAGAAAGACCAAAGCTGTGCTGCAGTTTGGAGGCACTGCAGAAAATCATTGCAAATGCCTGGGGAGTGCTTATGCCCAATATATGTAAGATCATGTAGGCCATCAGGTTTGGGACTGGGAAAAGCACTGCCACTAATCAGCAAGAGCCTTTTGAGGTCATTTTGCCTCCTTCTCGAAGACCAAGCATGTTTCTCCTTAGCTGGGACCTGGCTAACCTGCTCACCCCCTCCTGCCATGGACAACATCTGTTTCCCTACACTCTGCCTGAACTCTCATTTGATTTCTGGAGAATTCATGTATTCAGTCTAAATGGAGTCCTTGAATTTTTCATATAGAAGATATGGGCAAAGCTTATGTCCTGTGACATTCAGGAGGACAGCTGGAACTTCAGTGTCTTGGAGCTATGAAATGCACATAGGTGTCTGTTCAAACATCACTGCATTTCAGAGAGGCTGAGGACCTGTCAGCTCCCACTCATATCCATACCCAAGCCTGAGAAGTCTTGTTGTGCTATCCATGAACAGAGCCCAAAATGTACGAGCAGGTACTCTGGCTGTCTAAGTGTAGCTGCAGCTTTGGAACAGGACAGAAACCTGGAAAGGGTGGATCCATACTTCATAACCCATTTCCTTGGGGTCTTGTCAGCTAACCCAGTGGATCATAAAATTATAGAATGGTTTGGGTTGGAAGGGACCTTAAAGATCATCTTGTTCCAAACCCCTGCCATGGGCAGCGACACTCTCCACCAGACCAGGTCACTCAGAGCACCATCCAACCTGGTCTTGCTGGATGTGAAAGTTCTCCCAGTTCTCCCAGTTCCCCACTGTAGGCTGCAGTGGGGTGTCCATCAGCACCTTGCTGAGCCTGAAGACCATGCTCCAGGTAGACCAGGCAACATCCACTGCTGCTTCATCCATGCATTCTCTCAGGTGGAGCAGTGCTAGTCCCTGTTATTTGTTCCACAATGACAAGCAGATTAAGGCCATGCTGTGCTGGGTGATACAAATGTACTACAACAGAACCGTGGGGCTGGAAGGACGACGGTGTTTATTGATTCTCATTCTTCACAATCAAGGGTAATTAGGCAATCACAAGTCTAATTCAGACAGGTCCACAGGAAATCTAATGCACTCAGCAACACACAACCAGTCTTAAAATAACATTTGCTGGCAATAAAATAACACAGCACACCTGAAGACATAGCTACAGACCTTGGGAAGAAAGAGGAAAAGATTCAAAGTGTTATCAATTAAAACCTCTATCCTGAAGAACTTCTTCAAATAACACACAAAAAGAAAAGCTCCAAAAAGCCCAACCACTTATTATATATTTATTCCGAAGAGAGATGAGCTACTGTAAAAATTATATTAAAGTTCCCACTGCTGAACTGCATTTCAGCATAGTTACCTCACAAGCCTTTGATTGTTTTAATGTGTTCCTGTGTTTTCAGTACAAGCAAAGGAGAGCCACTCTGCTTCACAGGGAAGTCACAACCTTGATCCACAAACAGCTTTAAACAAAGATAGTGTTTGTTTTGAGGACTTTTTTTTTTTTACCCTCCCTTGACAGAGAGTCCCTTCAACAAGGCAGGTTATTCTGAGAGAGCTTAAACAGAGCCAAGAGCATGGGGAAGGAGAAAGGGGAGGTGTAAAAAAGGAAAGGATGGAAAAACTTCCAGGAGAAGAATAAATTCACCGGTGCATTCAGTTACTTGCAGGGACGTTTTGTGACTTCAACTGTGTTAAAGAGCCAGGCCGACTTAGACAGAGGTTTTGGAGTAAACGTGCCAAGAGCTGACTATTTCTCACTGCTTTTACTACTCCACGGGGCCCTCTGGAAGCGCTTCCCCGCTATTCCTCCTCTGATCCCGTTTCCCTCTCCTCGCCCATCCAGCCTCTCGCAGTCAGGCACACAGTGCATACAGAGGGAAGGTCGCTCAGCTCTGAGCGGGGATTCAGCATTCCCTGCATCCTTGCTTACTTCCTGCCCTCTTCCTTCCGCGCGAAAAGTCAGGATGCTCTTGTACCCCCCCAGAATCTTCCAGCCCCCCTCTATGAGGGGTCCACCTGCCCCGGCCAGTCCAGCCCACCTGCCTTCATCNCGCCGCCGTGTCCCGGGGGGGGAGCCGGGCCGGGGAGCCGCCCCCGGGCCGCCCCCTGTGCCCCGTGGGTGCCGCCGGCCCCGCCGCCCTCCCCAGCGCTCCCGGCGATGCGATGGGTACCGCGTTCTGCTGTCCCGGAGCTCCGACAGCTCACCCAGCGCCGCTCCCCGCGCACTCCATGGTTTTGGGGGTGGTCTCTTGTGGTTCTTTTTAATCTTTCCGCCCCTCCGAGTGCGACCCTGGGGGGTTGCAGCTCTCAGCTCGGTGGGCGCATCCCGAGCATCCAGCAGAGGGACG
>WBMV01007704.1:1188890-1263598 GCA_013396655.1 Campylorhamphus procurvoides
CCCGTCCGGCAGCCCCGCCACGCCAGGAGTCACGAACTGCTCCCCACACACCGATTTCCCCGAGGGCTGGAGGGCGCCAGGCTCAAGCCAGGAGGTGATCCACGCGTGGGGTGGAGTCCCGGCCGGAGATGCGGGCAGGGATGCACGGGCAGGGATGCACAGCCCGGGCTGCGCGGACCTCCCGCACTCCCGACCGCACCCGCATCCAGGGGCGGCTCCGCAGGGGGATCCAGAGGCACCGGAGGCTGTCACGGCACGGGCTGCGAGGGGGAAGCTCGCTCTGGCAAACACTCCTTTCGAGCTGCGGTCACTGCCGAGCCACTGGGAGGATGGGAGACGTGAGAATCGCAGACTGAGCCTTCGTTGGGTGCAACAAAGTTTGGACCAGGGGAAAAATGTCGCTCTCAAAATACCTTTGACTCTTTTGATCTCCAAATGACACCAACTTTGAATCAATAATGCCACTCGGAGCAAATTTCCTGTTACTCCATGCAAGCATGTGGATTTTGGACCACTTGAAGTTGTCAGCCCTTAGGCACAATGCCACACTGAACTTCAACAATGACCCTCGCTGCATTTCTCAATAGAAGCTATTTCAAACTAAATAGGACAGAAAATACACATAAATATCTTTAGTAACTCACGTTTGGACTTTCTGAACTGCTTTGTACACCTACCAAACTTTTTGCTATGTTAGCTCTCAAATAGCTCTTTTTCAACAAGAAATGCCCTTGAAAAGGAGAATATTCTTTAATATACACAGAGCAACTATGTTACCTCATGAATATTAATAAACATTAAATTTCGTGCCATGAAAATAATTTTCATGCAAAAGGTCTTGTGTCCATAAGTGGATTCACTAAGTGGCAAATTTCACACTTATGACACATGGAGGTCTTTCCTTTCAGATGCAGTGAAGGATGTTGGGAATGCCAAGCTCTCAAAATGTGTCATTCTTAGGGGAAATTAAAAGCAAACAAAAGCAACCAGAATTAAGCAAGCAAACAAACCCAAAGAAGGTTGTTTGGTTTGAATGGAATTTCTTGCCTCTTCTGAGCTAATTTATCCATCCCTACATTTTGCTCTTTAAATTTTAAAGCATCTGAACATTTGTTCTGTCAGTCGAGAAAAAATGGACTTACTTAAACTCATGTTAGATCCCCTGGGGATATCATGGGGAAAATAGGACAGCAGTGCTAGGGAGAAAAACTCCATCTACAGCATCTTTTACAATTAAAAACTTGCAAACGGGGAACAGCAACAACAGGAAAAAATCACCCCAACAAACCCAAGCAACAGTGACAAGTACCTCGTTCATTTTTATACTTTAATTCAAAACTCAATATTGTATCCAATGGTCAGTGTACAGAAAGGGGAAATGGAAGTTACACGTCAGTGGCAAGAGCTGAGAGTGGAGTGCTCAGTTCTACATCCCTGTTTTTACTGACATCGAATTAACATACACAATCTTCATCAAATTTCACAGGAAAATCCCAAAATAGGACCACATTAAACAGCACGAAATTCAAATGTGTTCTAAATGGTGACAGAGGCAACAGTGAAGCACAAACGTAAGTCACCCAACTTTTTAACTGTGATCCCTAAAACCTTCCCTTGATAAGTCCTGCTAAAGCTTTATCTACAATTAAATACATAAATAAATTTCTAGATGTTTAGGTTTCATCCTTTAAAAACATTATTATGACCTTCAGGGGCTTCAGCTGAGTAAGAGCAAAGAAAACCAGGACAAAGCAGCTTCTCCCAGCTATAACCAGTTGCCTGAAAACCTTGGTAGGTTGAGATGTGAAGTTAAGGAGTTTTGTCTGTGACATTTTGTCCTGGAAAAAAAGGAGGTACAGCAAGAGAAAATCTCTGTGTTTCATAGATATTACATAGCTGTGCAGCTTCAGGGAACGCCCTTCCATGGGATTACACAGGCCTGGAGAAGGGACACTTTGTAGGGTTGACACCCACATTTCTCATTCACAGCAGAGGAAGTTTCAAGGACTTTTTAACCTCTCATTGTTTCAGATTAATGACCTGGTTCCAGGGCATTCTGGTCATTTTGAATGCAAGTCCAGCACTGGGTCTTTAAAACTCTGTCAAACAGAACCTGCATGTAGATGAATTGCAAGAAATTAGGGTAGGACTAAAGCAACAATGTGGCTGACTCCAAACTTAGAGGTAAAAAGTTAAATATTTTGTTTAGAAGCTTCAAACCCCTACATATTCCTTGGCATTTTATAAGTGTCCAAAATGATCTAGTTGTATAGATTGGCTAGGAATTTTATTTAGCACTTTTGTTTTTGTTAAATATTCATAAGAACTATTTTCATGTCCAAATTAAATCTTCTAAGTTATTTTGCAGAATGTATTTTCTTCCAAGACAAGATCTCAACCCCTTCACTCTTAAGGAGCACTTAAATGGTCCTGCCCATGTGATGCTCACACTGAATTCCCAATCCTTTTCCATGCTCTGTTCAATACTCTCAAGGTCTGACTTCCTAGGCCCTTTTTGGGTGGGATGTTTTGACATCTTTATCCCATTATTGTACTTTGCTTCCACACCCCTTCAGTAAGTATTTTCCCCCTTCTATTCAGAAATGGTTTATCAGCTGGACTTAATAAGCCAGCTTCTTAAGCTTAAACCAATATAAAGTTAAATTAATGCAGAATTTTTTTTTCCTCTGACTGTGAATAAATTTCTCCAGCAGTTCTTTATGTTCTTCAAGAATAATAGAAGTCATTAAAAGCCTCAGTTAGACACAGATCTGGAAGAGGTGTAAAATACATAAATGTCTCCTGATGTAATATTATTGTGCCCTTTAAAATAATAGGGCATTTAAATATGAAAAACTTTGTGTCGATTTTTACTAGGTTCTTTGCTCTCCAAGATAAAACACTTTTTTAAATTAATGACTGACATGGAAAGAAATCTGTTCCTTTTCCATTACAGATAAATTACCATGGAGCCCTGTACTGCAAGTTTTTGCTATTTAAAAAAAAATAAAAGAGAGAGAGAATAAAAGGCTTGCCTAACTTCCCCTCCTTACCTTGTTCATGTTGAAGAAAATAATTCTTCTAGAAATTAATAGACAAGTGAAATTTTTTTATTATATAGCAAAAATTAAATAATAAATAATAAACCATCTCAGTGTCCTGTGTCCAAAGTTTGTGTGCCTCCTCCTGATGCATGGATGGATGTTCTGATTTCCATGGTTAATTCATTTCCTCCTCAGGTTACACACATAATGACACTCTGACACAACGATTTATTTTAAGGGCTTGTTTCTAACTGCCCTGTCATGAGTGTTGGGCATCCTCATGACCTCCCAGGCCACACCTTCCACTGGTGCCTCCACACTGGTGGGTTATGTTGGTTGTGGCTCCACTGCCACTCCTCTACCAGAGACAACACACACACGAGTGGCTTTGGGATGTGCATAAACTGGCCCAAGAATTTACAGGTTGGTACCAAAGGCGTCTTGCTCAGTCTGCTCTAAAGCCCTGAAGGAAGGCTGTGGTTTAATGCAGACCTGGGGGAAGGGTGGTCACCCTCCTCCTCCTCCTGCTCCTCCTGGAGCTGTGCTCCCTCCCAAGCACCACAGACCATCCCTCCTCATCTCCACGGCTTCTTCCAGCTGCAAGTGCAGTTTCTAAATAAAGAGCCTCCTCGTCCTCATTGCTGTGTGCAGCAGATGTTGTACTTGTGTGCCTCTGCCTCGCTTGGGCCCACATCCACTGGAAGCCTTTAATCAATCAGATTTGCTGTCTGAACTAATTGAAATCAATGAGAACAATAAAATAGAACACAACAAAGAGAAACTGGAATTTAAATGTACCTCGGGCTTTCACTGAGTATTCCCCAAGTCTCACAGCCAACTCTGCTGGTTTGTAGAAATTGCTATTTTATACACACTTCTGTTTTTTAAACTGAGTAATTCCACTCTCCTTTTTTTTCATGAAGTCTCTCCATACTTTCTGTAATTCCATCTATATCTGGATTCTCATTAATTTATTTGTTTTTTTAAGTTGGAGCCACCAGATGTAGCATAGAAGAAAGGAACAGAGACACATTATTGTGCTAGATTGTACATTTAAATTCTTTTCTTACAGACTGGATGGATCAGCATTTCTTCTTCATCTCTATAAACAATCAGAGAAGTAGTTCATTTGCCACACTTTTTGCTAAGGACTAAGCTGAGTGAGGGCAGGTGACCCAAGAAGATTCACCAGAGTAATTTGTCAATCACAAGTACTATGGAAAACAAGTGTTACCTTGTTCAAATGCTTGTGCTGTTTGCAAAGTGTTTCAATCTCTCTCTAAAAATAGGTATCATTTAAAAAATATATATTTCTCTCAAAGGCATTTAGCATTTGGCTCTTGCAGGAGCCATGCCAAAACGAACATCATACACAAACTGCAGTATCAGAGTAGAAAACCCTGCTCTTATGCACCTGCAAAACTGAGTGACAGGGACAACAACCTGACTTTGCACTCTCCAGCCAGAGCAGAATCAGCTTTGATGGGCTCATTTGTACAATATCAGGCAAGTGACTCTTCAAGGTGCTGGTCCTGGAGGCAGAGAGAATGTGGCTTCAGGCTGAGAAAGCTCCAGCTTGGCAGCTCCAGAATTGTCCACAGCTGATTTCTTTTCAGAGGGGAGGGAAACCTTTCACACAGATCTCCCAGGAACAACAAGTGACAGGATCACACAATGGCTTGGGGTGGAAGGGACCCTTAAGGCTCATCCAGTCCAGCTCCTCTGCAGCCAGGAGGGACATCAGCTAGATCAGAGCCTCATCCAGCTTAGCTCTGAATGTTTCCAGGGGTGGGGCACCCACAGCCTCTCTGGACAGCCTGTCCCAGGGTCTCACCACCCTCATCATAAAGCTTTTGTTCCTTCAGTCCGTGGTCAGTTCATCACAGCAGCTCTCACAGGCAAAGCTCCTCCTCTGGCTAATGGAACTAAGGAAAACAGAGAAACATCCTGCAGGTTATTCCTATTTCCACACATTAGCACACCTGTCTTTAAGAATTAACCGTGCAGACATCCAGGGTTAATTATGTTGGCATTCACAATTAGCTCACCCTCACCCCAAACCTGTCTGAGATTCAGAGGCGTTTGAATTGCCAGACCCACTATAAATCTGAGATAACTGTGCAGAGAGAGAGTTCAGGAGAAAAGCAGATAAGAGCTGTTTGGGGCCCGTGGTGCCAAGTTCAGGGTGGCACTGCAGCTCTCCAGACCAGACCTGCAACATCAGCTTAAAAGAGTGGAAATTCTGTATTCTGGCTACTCTCAGTGTTGCTTCAGTGTATGTGGGAAGATTGAAAGGTATGTTAAAACTTGATTTTGCTCAGTGTTTTGCCTGTGCTTATGTGTTTTTCTGCGTAGGAACAGACTTAATAATTTAGTGAATTTAATACTAAATAGTGAAGACAAGATCAAAGGAGGCCATTTTGTGCCCACAGGTTTGTGTGGCTGTGGGCTCACAGTCAAACAGTCATTACAGCAGCTTCTGAGGGTATAGAGGAAAGAATTCCAAAGTGAAGTATCATGATTTTAATGCTTTTAGAGTGACTTCCAGCACCTTCAGATGCCAGACATTTCCATGCACTGCACTCCTGTTGTCCTAGCAAGCCATAGCTAATTAGCTGTAGGCTGTCCTGCTGCTAACTCAGGCAACAAACCACTCGTGACTTCAGCAGATGTTCTCCTTTTCCTGCCAGTAGGAATATTTACTAACATTTTTTTCACGTCATGGCTTTCTGTCTCAAAACTTATTCCTCAGGATCAGGAATATGCCATGTTAAACCACTCAGAGCTGTAAATGTCCCTTTAGTAAGGTTGGTGCTGGCTTGCAAGGTACACCAGATTTTTATAGAGTTGAATTATACAAGCCAGGGATTACACACGCTCCACCTCTTTAAAAATGAGAGTTTATTGAAGTTTGTTGTTAAAAGAAGGAGTTCATCAAACCCATGAAGGATTTCTGCTGTCAGCATTCACTAATCACCACCTCAGGGAGGTCTAAGCAACCTTTGATAAAGAATAGCAGAGAAGTTTCTTCTCTTTAAGGTTAATATTTAAATGTCTTTACCAATCATTGTCTACTTGGTTTTATTTACACTGAATTTTCCAAGTTCACAAATACCTTCAGTGCAAGTCCATTTTCCACGGGGATCTGGTAAAAATAAAGATTAAGAAACTTTCCCAAGGGCATGAGTTAGTCACAGGGAATGAAGAATTCATAAATTCTGCTTCTTGCTAAGTCCAAATTATGTTCCCTCTTCTACTAGGCAGGAGTTGCTGTGCTGTAGTTAAGGCCACCAGGTGTTGGGTGAGCTGAGCTGTTACTGCTGCTCAGCCCCTTGAAAACTGGAAATCAGTTTTAAAGCATGAAATATGTGACTGCTGTGTGATGGCTGCTGGGTTACAGAGATCCAGGGCAAATGGAAAAGGGGGAAAACAGACTTTTTTTTTTTTCTGGATTGTTTTTTGTTGTTTTAAATTGACAACACAGAGCACAGTGGCTGGTAGCAAGTCATGATGATTCCCATTTCACTCTTCATTGCAGTGGCACAGGAATTTGCACATCTCAGTTAAGGGGCAAGTGAACTCATTTAAATAGCCATCTATTAAAATAAGCTAATGAGAACGTGTATGGCTAATCTGTATTATCTGCTGTTAAGAAACAGCATGTGTGTACATAACCATTACCAGGCAGCAGGTTCCCAAAATTTGCTAATTTATCACTTTGATTATCTGACTGTATCTTGAGTGAGTCAAATAACTTATAGGAAACTGGAAAAACACACAAGAACCATATTTTGAGCCAAGTCTGGATTGTTAAAACACACAAGCACAGTGTCCTAAGGGATGAATAGTGAAGACAAACCTTACAGTCTGAAAAGACCAATTCCTTTAAATACATGTTCTAGGAAGATTATTACTTAACATGACAGTGTTGATCAGAAATCATTTTCCTTGCAGACAAAAAATTGCAATAAATACAAAACAAAAACATAATCATTCTGTGTAACAAATTTACAAATACCTTGTGACACAGAAAAATGACAAGCACTTTGACATGAACATTTTAGTTGGCTGTGTCACTGAACAGTAACACTAGCAAGGGATGTGCATACAGGTGCCTTGAAAAACCCAAATTGGATATTCATTTCCTACAATTTACTCTTCAGGCTGTTGCATATATAAGAATAAAAGCAAAACACTGGTGCATTCAGCAGCGGGGAATAAAAGCACTCCACCTGCAGTCTACCATCTCCCAGAAGGCAAACCCAGCAGTCATTTCCAAGCCTTGTGATATTTAGAAACCCAGCTCCAGCACTGGTACATTGGGCTGTCACCCTGTTGAAAGCTCATGTAAATGTTCCTGATATCAAGGGGGTTCTCTGGATAAAGACATCGTTGTTGTGACCTGCTTTTCAAAGACAGCAAGCGCCCAGCCCTCCCCTTGGCTTCACAAACAGCTGTAGATGTTCATCATGTCAGAGAGCCGAGCCATTAGCCTTCAGCATTCCTGTATTTAGGATCATTTAGAAGGATTTACCCAGAGGAAATTACTGTAGCTATTAGTTTACATGCATTTCCTCACACGTAGGGGGAACATATGAAAGTCAAGTCGTTGCTGCTGCTGACAATAAAAGTCACACACTCCGAGACCAAGTGCTTTGTGGTTCTGCTGAGCCAAGCCCTTCATGCCCTGTCAGCTCCCTGTCCTCTGTGGAAGACCACTAGTTAATGGGTTTAACCTTTGCAGCAGTGGGAAATAAGGGATCAGCACGTCAGAGAGAAGTTACACCAGAGTCAGGTGTGCCCTCTTTCTCCTTCGCTTCCTTTTACAGCCATTACATCCCATTTCCTCCACCGCTGCCTTTACTTACTTTCATCAAAAGTACGCTTATTGAAGCAAGTAAAAGCCACTTTAAAAGAGCAAAGTCACAGCTCCCTGCCCTCTGAAACTCAGCTCCCAAACGTGCCACCTTCCAAATGTCACCACCCATCTCTTGGAGGCACCTTGACAACCTCTGCCAGCTCTTGACTCAAGCAGCAGTTTAAGCCAAGTGACCATCTAATGACCTTTTCTTCCGCCCCAGGGCAACATAGAGAAGGAGAAAAATCACTTGGTGTCGAAATAAATTCTGTATGAAACAACTGAACTAAAAAATATGACTATTTCACTGGCGTTTCATGCATTTCCTGCAAATGAATTTACTTGCACATAACATGAACAGTCCTGGAAGTACTGGCAGGAAATATGGAGGTGTCAGAGGAGAACCAGAGGCCCTGAAACACTCCAGGATTGTGTTCAACAGCTCCACAATTCCAGGAAAACACCTGAGACAGCACAGTGGAAAAACAAAACCCCAACTGTAGACAGGGAGACACTGAAATATTTAGGAATTGAATGCTAATAAGTCTCTTTTCCGTGACACTCAGGCTCCTTGGACCATCCCAAAATGGATTACACTGGCAAATCTGAAATACAGGCAAGGCCAACTTTGTCAGGGGTTTCTACAGGTTCGACAGTAGAAATATTGGAAGTGGGAGGAAGTACTTTAATTATTATTTACAAATGACTTTCCCCTGGACCAAGCAAAGCTCAAGTGCAGATTTTCAGGCCCATATTCTGCTCCTGGCCATGCCAGCGGGGTTACTGAGCCACGAAATGGAAAGCAAGACAAGGACCTGGGAATGTGACAGCTCTCAGACTTTAACAGAAGTCGAAGGCTTTGGTCATGGCAAGTAGAAGTTTGGTGCCATGAGCAGCTCTGCTGTGGGTTTTTATCAAGTTCAGCCACCCCTTCGTGGCCCCAAAGGTTTTATTTAGTTGTCTATGGAGTGGATTTCCCTTTTTCACTGCAAACTAAAGCCCATGTGAAGCAATAGCAGGGGTGCCAACCAACCCCAGCTTAAAGAGTGATCCCAGTATTCCCGAGGCATCCTGCCAGGGCTCTTTCTAGGATCCCTCTGGCTGCAGCTTATCCTGCAGCCTGGTAAATGTGAATGAATCCTTGGAGCCAGCACAGAGTCCCAGTGTTTTGGAGCATAATGATCCCCAGCAGCAGCTCTGAATGCAGCACCAGGTCCTAAAGCCATTCACTGTTTACAGACACAGCTGGGTTTTGGTAAAGAAAAGCAGATGCCTCAAAGAGAGTCACAGTTTCTGTAGGATTTCTTAAAAGTAACATTTCCCAAATAGGGAATGGGTTATTTCCTGGTAGATTGCTCAGCTCTTCCAACTCCTTTCTCTTCTCCTATCCATAAGGTCTGAGCTGTTGTGTGACACACAGCCCAGCAGGCAGTCTTGTATTTTATACACACCTGCCTTGGACAGGACAGTGGCTCCATGAAAGTTTTGCCAGGTTTCAGTAAAATTGCCTCATTGTTTATTGCTTCAAATGTTAAAATCAAATCCAGACTCATAAAGAACTTCACCTTTGTGCAGATGTAAATAAAAAAATGAAGTTTCCTTAAGATAAATTGTGGTATTCAAAATATTGATACTTGTTTTCAGGGTAAAGAAAGTTCCAGAGGGGGCTGGACAGACAATGCCAAAACTAAAATTAGGATGGGGACTGCTATCTCTTATTCCATAATATAGTGAAGTAATGGAGCTCTGTAAAGAATATTTACAGAAGGGTAAGCTATAAATGAACTGAAATATTTAGGTTTATTTTACAGTTCTAAAGAGTGATTTCCCACTGTTTAAAAAAACCCCAAACAACAAACAAAGGAGCAGAACCAGCATGGGATGAATGTGAAACTGCCAAACCACCAGAGCACCAGTTTTTTACTACACATACTCCAAATATCACAGAAGAGAATCATGGAATGGTTTGGGTGTCATTCAGCTCCTTGGAATGACAAGAAAAATGGGCATGCTGATATTTTAGGTATTTATTTTGACTCTGTTTTGTCACCGATGATGATGATCATGTTCAGCCACGGCAAAGCCTCAGGTTTTCATAGAACTCAACACTGACTTGCAGAAACACATTATGTTTTAGCAGCTTCCCCTTGAGACTCTTCAGTTTAATATTCTGGAAATATGAAAGCTAAAATGTTTTTACAGCATGTCAGTAGAATATTTCCCTGCCTTCTCAGGTTTGCTTATCAATTATAACAAATCATTCATTCTAAGTCTCAGCTGAAGTTAAAGAATTTTTTTTTAAATAAATTCTTCATTTGATGTAAAAGACCCTTCCTTCAAAGCAAACATTTTTCCATTATGATACTTCTGGTTTGTGATTTTTCATTTTATGATGGAAAAATGCTAATATTAATTAGTGCTTCAATGCTCATTAGTATTTAAACTGAATTGTAACTAGTAGGATGTTAAAGAAAAGGTAAATTATTACAGTGTTTGTTTCAGGGATAGAGAAAGACCTCAAGTTTAGTTTCTTTTTCAATTTTCCATTCCAGATTACTGCAATGATGGAAACACATTCCTTGAGGCAGAGGCTGTCTGAGGACAAACTCATCCTCCCCTAATTTAGGGGACATCACCACCCTCAGCTGCTGCAGAGCAAAGTAACATTCACTGCTTCCCATGGAAATTGATTCACACAACATCAATCCTTTAAGCCAATGGTTCAGCCAATTCTTTGTGGGCTTTTGTGTGCCTGTTTTACCAAAAATCCCATTGGTTTATTTTGATTTTTATTTTCCAGTCAGAAGAGAGCTGGCTTTGAACCAGTATATGTTTTTACACAGTCACACATTCTGACTCTCCCCTAATTAAAAATGGTTCTCTTTTCCTATTACTTTAAAAAGCAATAAATTGACCCTGACTTCAGGGGGGACAGGAATCAATCCAGGCTTCAGGAAACAGAGCAGTGTCAGCTGGCAGATGATTTCTCAGCCCCCAAAGCCTCCCGGCCTTCCAGGAGAACTGGGAACAGCAAACCCACCTCCAAGCAGAGTATGTCTACACTTGATAGCAGCAGACTGGCTATTCTAATCTGAGATATCCTTTTGGTCCAGCATCTCCTGGCAGAGAAAAGGACAGGCAGCCCCAACACTTTGCAAACCATTTGACTATTCCTTGACAAAAACATATGTCAGTTCACCCTGACAGTGTTCCCAACAAGAAACAAGACAAAACACACAACCAGCACATTCACAGGAATTAAACCTCTTGCTCTTCTACTTCTCATGCATAATGGCAGTGACATGTAACTCCACTCAAATCACTTTATACCATCCATGGGCTCGAGACTCAGCATTTTCAGAACATAATTTTACATGTCATGGCACTGCTGCACTGACTTGGTGATCTTAGTGGTCTTTTCCACCCCTAACTACTCCACGATTCCATCTCTGCTGAGAATCCCACTGCCCTGGGAATGTGATGGAGTGAATGAGTGGTGGAACACACCCAGGAAACATCAGCCTTTGACTTGAGTGAGTTATGTCCCAAATACTGTACCCTGAGTTTCCTGCTTGATTAAGGGGGTGCAAGTGAGAAATGTGCTGCATTAACACACAGAGCCTCCTGTGGGGCAATATCACTTGATTGGTATGACATAAAATAGAATATTTATATAAAAACATATATTAAATGTGTATATATATATATATAATTTTATGAGCTGCTTAATGCCACTGCATAAATACATAATTTTACCATGGATTTTTTTCCCTGAGTCATTTTCTGAAGCTGAAGAACCTCCTGCTTGACTTCACAGTGATGTGGTCTGAAAGCAGAAAGGAGGCACGAAAGAGGAAAACAGTGTAGTTTTGCTCTAATGGTTGCTTCTGCCATAAAACATACATAAACCTTGTGCAATCTCATACAGTTTTTATTGCTCTCAGGAAAAAAAAAAAGAATCATTCTGTTACATATATAGGCTGCACTGTATCTGACAGTGGATGGAGAAGACTGGTTTCTCTTTCCCTTCAGGGATGCACTTGGTCACTACAAAAATAAGGAAAGGTAAGGAAGAAAATTGACCTGACTTGGGCATGGGATTGGTTCATCCAGGCTGAAACTGCAGCCTTGTCCCAAACTGGATGGCACACTCAGAGGGTTTTCCCTCCCTTGGCACAAAACCCAGTGTAGTGGTAGTGAATTATTATAAGGAGCAGGCTGATAGGAAAGGAAAAGCAAAATGAAGCCCCAAAACAGCTACTGAAATAAAAAGTTGCCATGAATCCTCAATATTAATAAATTAAAAAAGGAGAGCAGGCCCCACTTCTGCAAGGGCAGCACTAAACAAGTATAAATAAACACTTTTTAGGGGTTTTCTTAGCTTGCCTTGGGATCCCTGGAGCAGGGAGAAATTCTCTGCCAGGTCCTCTGTAGAGCTCTGATCTTATTTCTGCTTTTCCCTTTGGCAGGTCCCTTCTTGCATGATGTCGGGAATTTCTTCACCTGGCACATTCCAGGGCAGGGGGGAGTCCCCATCCCTGGAGGGATATAAAAGCCACATGGATGTGGCACTTGGGGACATGGGTTAGTGGTGGCCTTGGCAGTGCTGCACTTGATAATCTCAGTCAGCTTCCCCAGCCTAAATGACTCTGAAAAATGAGCTTAAAGCCCAAGCACATCCTGCAACTCCTCAACCATATTTGTGTGACTCACAGAGCTGCTCTCCGAGTCCCACACTCAGGTCATCTTTCAAGGGAGTTTTATTTCTAACTGGGCATCAAACTGTGCCATGATCAGAGATGACAAGCGGTGCTTCAGCCAGAATTTCCTGAATATTTCATCATAAGAGTCATGCCACTACCAGTAAGCACTGGAAGGAGCTGACTTCAGAGGCAGCAGGAGTAGGATACCAGCAGAAGTTTTCCTGAGCAGCTTTTACAGCCCAATAGCTCACAGCCATGGGCACATAAAACAACACTTTTCCTAAAAGTTAGGCATAAAGTACAGAAAAACCCATCCAGGATATTCTTGTTTTCAGAGGAAGACAGGCTGGCCACAGTATGGTCATAATGGAGGGTGTTCTGCTGAAAAATCTGAGCAATCAACCTTTGATAAACCAGTTCACGTGAAAAAAAAATAATTTAAAAGTCAAATTCATGAGCATTGTTTAAAAACAAATGGGAAATGTGTGGCTGTAAGTATTTGAGCAAAGAATTCCTCTGGTTTGCTCCAGTCAAGAAGCAGGCACTGCTCACAGTGTATCTGGCCAAATGCATTCAAATAATAGCTCAAACCTTGAATATTCATGGCTAGTCACAACAAGAATAATCCTCATGTTGAAATAATATAATACATTCGGTAAAATAAGAGGAAGAAAATTCACCAGAGACAACTCATATACTCTTGCAATTTCCAGAGCTGCACTTTCCCATACTGGAGCATTGCTCTGATTTGGCATTTTCAATATAAATTAAAAACTAACTGCCTTTTCCCTTACTTCAGGTTTCCAAGCAGTGAAAATTCCCTTTTTCCCTGTCCCCTTCCCTAGGGATCACTACTTTAATTAAATTTGACTTACAGGATCTTCATGGTAAAGGACAGTAACACGTAAGTAAATAGAAGTATATAGTTTTATTATAAGTAGCCCATATACAGCTTTTAAAAGCTTTCCACTCTTCAGGGATTGCCTAAAATTGAGTGCAGATTCACAGGGATACTGTTTTCATTACAGAATTATAAACAATAATTTAAAAATACTACATCTTATATGCTCGTGGCTTCCCTTTCTAACATATACTCCTTCAGATTCACCTATGGACACCCCATGGCAGACCAGCACAAACTCATCAATATTTCATATGGGGTTGGATAAAATTATAGTGGAGAGATCTACTTTTATTTTCTGAGATTTAGACCAGAAACATTTTTTTTAATTTGATTGTTTTTCACTCTTAATTGTTTGGGGGGTTTTTATGTGATTCCCCTACAGATAGTTGTGAAGAGCTTCAAAATGTGCTTTGACTTCTCACAGGGTTGTGGAAGATAAAACTAATTTAACCACTGAAAAGAGATAATGATAATAATTCAGTGTTTCCTTCGAGATTGATCTTGAAGGTTTTAACTGACTTACCCTTGAAATCTCCAGCTGAAATCTGTAAGGGAGGTAGAGAAGAAAGGAAATTTTGAGCCAATTTTATTCACAAATCCTAGTCAAGAAGAGGCCCCAAATCCATATGGATGGGGCATGGCATTCACCTATATATCTAGATATCTATATATCTATACATATTCCTTTACAAGTTATGTTGGTAACACCTTGAGCACTTGTTTTAGCCCAAATGGCAGATACAGCATTTCATTGAGAGAATTTATGACAATGGCCAGTGCTGGGTCTCACATAATAAGGCAGCAAAGTAGGTCATTTTTGTCTTAATCCCACAGAAGGCAGAAGAGTTTTTTTCTTGCAGGTCTTTACGCAAAATCCCAGGGAAAAAAAAGGTGCAATTGTTCATGGGAAGAAAGGTAAATGCAGTATAATGGAATTTTAATTTCCTATGTCATGCATGTTGTGCAGGTGGCAGATCCTCTGAGGTCCATACCAGCTGTGGTTATTTAATTCCACATCTAAAGCCTCATCTGAGGTATAATCTCATCCCAGACTTTGCCTTCATCATCATAATCATCTTCATCATATTCCAGTTTTCTGGCTATTTTTAAGCAGTGGTTTATTTTTTAAATGATGGTGTAGACTCTCCTTAGGCCTGCTTGGAAGGTTTTGGTTGCATGCTGCTTATCTCTGGTTTTACCTTTGGTAAAAGTTAATAACAGAAGAGTGGATTAAATGCAAAGGCAGAGAATAATAATTCCCAAAGAGAATTTGTTGTTTGTTGCAAGAATTCAAAATTTCATGTATAGGACATCAGGTCACTTACTAAATCAAGGTGAATTGTGTCTGTTTGTGAAGTTTTATACATGTGTTAGATCCAACAACAATGATTTCAAGTTCTACAGTTAAATTTGTGTTGGAAAGCTGGGATAGGGGTTACCATTGCAACAGATGCCAAATTCCTCTTAGCACTACATACAATTTTAAATCTTATCTAAATTTCATCAACATTGTCTTTGCAGTAAATTATACTGATGAGGGAAATGCAATCATATGGTTTGATTGCTAGAAGGCTCAGAGTACGTTTTCCAATTTAGATATTTTTAATAGCTGCATTTACTGTTAAAAAATATTGATAAAGTGCTTTTTTCCCCTAAAAAAAATTGCAGTTGAAAAGATTAAGAATTTTTCCCTACTGTAAAACTCTTTCTTGCTGTCATAAAGAAATTCTAAGGCAGCCAGCAAGAATGCTCTAATTCTTTTGTCCCCGTTTCTCAAAATATCAAACTGATGTTACGTGCCTTGTTGTCCCAGATTGTCTGTCAGGGATTGCAGGGCAGAGCAGCTCGTTTTGGGATAACCCAGAAATGAGGAGCCCAGCTCAGTCCCTGCCTGTGAAATCCACACTCCTGATGCCAGCTGGGCTGTGGCTCCTGGGACAGCACACAGGGCTTGGCTTGGACCAGCTCTGCAAGCAAATATGTAAAACATTTGCTGCCCCTTTGATATTTGCAGTGCCCTGGGAGTGCTCAGCATCAACCAGCGGCACTAAAGATAACAGGGATTTCTGTGCACTGGCACAGAAGTCTCTAGAAGGGCTGTTCCAGCCTGCATTTCCTCAGGGGGTGCCACTGCCCAGTCCCATGCACAAGTGCATCATTAAATATACTCTGTGCTCATGCCAGCAGTCCCTGCACTCACCACTGCTGTCTCAATGCTGCAATTCTAAACGAGGCTCCAGCCCTGGGACCATTTCTAGTGTCTCCTGCATGTGACAGCACACTTTCCAACCACCTGCAGTTATTTAAATGCCCTATGTGTGGGTTTTATGTATGCATTTAAATATACATGGATAGCCAGGCATTAGAACAGCTGCCCAGGGCAGTGATGGAGTCACCATGCCTGGAGGGATTTAAAAGCCACATGGATGTGGCACTTGGGGACACAGTTTAGTGGTGGTCTTGGAAGGGCTGGGGGAATGGTTGATTTTAGAAGGCTTTTCCTACCTAAATGATTCCATAAATATATATATATATATCACATGATACCTACAACCTTTATAAAGTCTGTCCTCCCCCTGAGTAAAAGCTCTGCCTTTGCAGTGTGGGAGCCCTTCCTTCAGGAACAATTACCTCACCTCACAGCATTCCCAGAGAACTACAAAACCTCTGTGCTCCTTAGGAATCAAATGTGCTGCCCATCCAAGGGGTGCCAGCTCATCCAGACACTCGAGTCTACCTGTGCCAGCAGCAAAACACAAACCAGCTGTCACTGCCTGGGCTTTGCCTCTGCCTCCTCACAAGTCCTTATGGAACCCTGCTCATAATGGCATTGACATCAGCTGTGTATGGAAATGGTATCTTTGCCCGCAAACAGAATTATCCAGAGGGGTCAATAATTAGGAAAGCCCTTCTGCTTTCTTACATATTGCATCCGTCTGGAAACAAACAAGGAAAAGGCTCTGCAGTGCCAGGTTAGCCCCTGGCACAGCTCCCAGCACTAAATAATTAAGGCTCTCTGCTATCACATCCTCGGGGAGAGTGGCTGGACGTGGGTATCAGTTGCTTCGCTGCTCTGTGAAACTTGAACAGTGGAAACAGCAGAGCTCTGAGGCAGCATGGGCACAGCCACCCATCCCCAGGGGACAGCTGAGCAAAGCCAGGCAGTGTGACCCCAAATAAAAGCTGCTGCTGCAGGCACAGCTCTCCCCTGCACACCACGAGGAGGGCAAGCCTGGTGACCCAGCATTTCTGACAGCCAAAGATGCCCCAGACCCAAAGCTGGGTTTCCCCCAGACATAAGAGCAACAGGAGTAGGAAAAAGTCTCTTCTTTCTTTGAGAGAAAGTGTAACAAGGTTATTTCTTACAAGGTCTGGAGTCAATCTGCTGCAAATGCCCACCTCTGCTGAGTTTGTGACCACAAGTTATGTGCCTTGGGGCTTCTAAAGGGAACAAAAACTAAACCAAAAGTGCCTTGAAAGCACCAACAGGATCCCTGCACTGCCCACCCTTCCCCAAAACAAACACATAGACAAGGATCAATAAACGTTTTCATTTTAGAGCAGATTAAGTCACCCCAAAGTGTTTTTCGACCAACTTCCTAACCATGTTTTAAAAGACTTCCAAGGGCTCAGCTAATGATCCCCAAGCCGTGGCTGTATGGTCCCTTCTCCCTGCATGCATCATTTGAGTGAGACACGTTCCCACTTGGCTGCAGAGATCTGCAAGTGCTGCCATGTGGCCCTGGACACCCCTCTCCCCCCTGTACAGATCATTTTGGTGTCCCTGGCCTGAATGTGCAGTTGTCCTGCTCTGATTTCTTCAAACACCCATCCCAGTGCTCCATTTGAGGAGGCTTGCTGATGCCAGAGTTCCTTGTTCTAGGGACACTGGAGTGTTTGCCACATCTGTATCCTGCTGTTCCCAATGGATGTGAAGGGGATATGTCACTTTTCTCACTGCCTGAGTACTGGCAAATCAATTCACCCACGGCAGGGTGTTGTTCAAGCACCACAAGGGTGGTACAAGCGCTGGAGCTCGCTTGATCCTCCGTTACTGATGTGCCAAATGAACAATTTATCAGAGATGACACACTCAAACAGAAATCAGCTCCTGCCCGTGACTTTAGACTCAAACATGAACACGACACCCAGCAATGCCTCACTCAGAGTGCCTCTCTCTGGCTGTCACAGACAACAAGGAAGGGGATGCACGTGGGTTTGAATTGCTGTATGTAAAGCCACCACTGCTTTGATCTGGTTGAAACAACCCAGTATTTGACAGATCATTCACATACCAAGTGGCAGGTGTGTGTTTCTGCTTCTTATTAGAAAACCCCCAGCTGCTTTCTGTGAATTGAGCTCTGGGAGCCGGCGTGTTCCAGATTCTGTCTGCATTCTGGGACAGGGAGCAGAGACCAATTAATCAGGAAAGCTCCCTCAAATGGTCTCACCTTCTTTTGTCTTTGAACAGCGCAACAGAAAATAAAAATGGGTCATCAATGCCTTAGCAAGAGGCTACAATATCCTTTCCTTGAAGGAGTGTTACACTTCAGAGAGACAGAGACAAACAATCATGTGCTGGATGCCAAAGCTTGTCATCTGTGGGTGGGCACTGTTTGTTTTCTCAGCAGCACTAAAATACTATTTTATAGCAAGGATATCAATAGCTTTCAGCTTTGCAAAGCCTGGGAAACAAAAGGACTGGAAGACAAAATGCTGAGGGACAGACTCAGCCAGGGCTCCACAAAGATGCCCAAGGGTAGCAGAAACCATGAGGAAAAAAGGGAGTTTGGGCAATGAAGGGCAGGGTAAATTGCTGTGGCACAGGATGTGCTGACAGGCTGGGAGCTACAGGTGGGTGGGGAAAGTGTGGTCAGGGAGAAAGGGGAAGGGAGAAAGGGAAAGGGAAAGAGGGAAAGGGAAAGGGAGAAACTTGTCACGAGAGGCATAAAGCTTTGCTATCCTTCACTTGGCTTACCTGGAGGGAGAGAGGAGGGACTGCCAATAAAACCAGGGGGGAGAGGCAAAGAAATGACAGTTCTGACTTGGCAGAAATCAGCCAAACACTGCTTTTACAGCAGGAACGGATTCCTTGGGTTTGAATACAGGCAGAAGCAGTAGGATGAAATCCACGTTTTATTTATTACAGACATCAAGGGGGAAAAGAAAAAAAAAAAGAAAAAGAAAAAACAACCCAACAATCAGACAGCTTTACAAGCACGATTTGAATAATAAAACTAGCAGAAAATAGTTGGCATGGAACATTTAGCAAATTGTACCTAAATTGCAGTCAGTCAGCATGCGTTTACCCACGGAGAGCTGGTAACAAATCTCCCACTGACTCACTGAGGAAGCAGCAGCAGCAGCAAAGACTTGGCAGAGAGAGAACCTGCAGGTATAATTACATGGGCTGCAGGAAATATATTTATTTGTATACATCTATATATAAAAACAGCTGGAAATTAAACATGAATAGGGAAGCAACCACTACAGTGGAACTTCAGTTGCTGCAATAGGAAAGAACAGGAATAAATTAGAAGAGATCTTAGAGGACACCAAGGGAGTAAAAGGTCTTGAATGACAAGGCATATTCTGCACTATTCCCAGGAAACACTTGGGGATCTGTGTGGGTAAGAATCCCTCGAGAGCTGGGTTGTGTTTAACCAGGAATAAGCCAAACCCTCCTCCCCAAACACTGAATGAATGAAAAGAAAAATAATAAAATCAGGTTTTGAGCATATGAGATTTAGAAATCAACTTTTAAGGTTGAAAGAGCCTGTGATGAATTATCCTGACTTCACACAGAATGCAGAGCCAAAGGATCTCACCCAGGAATTCCTGGCTGGACAATGATGTACCTAGGAAAAATACTTAGTCTCAATTTAAACACTTCAACAAATTCACTCTGTCCATAGGTTAATTGTTCTGATGTTTAATTACTCCCAGTGAATCTTAAATGTATCCTGAATTAATCTGTCTGCAGTTCCCAAACTCTGGATTTTGTTGTATTTTGTTTTATTTCAAAGCTCTCTAAAATCCCCTGTCTGGAGGTTTTAGGTTTTCTCATCTTTTAGTAGGTTGGACTTACTTAATTTCTCATTATTAAACATATTTTTGAGATTCCATATTTTTTTTCAGTTCTTCTGAGTTTCTTTTTTTTCCCTCTCCACATAAACTAGACACAATTTACTAGTAAATGCTTAATCAGCCCATAGTCATAAATTTTATTTAAAAAAAAATATCAAAGCAGTTGCATCTTGACGTGGACCAGAAAGTCAGGTCTGAATTCTTGAGAATGATTTTACCATCTGCCTTGTGATAGAGTTAACCCTGATTTTTCCTGATTTTTTTTTTCTTACACCTAATCAGAAGAGAATCTGGGGCAACTACACAGTTCTGGTTAAAGGAAGCAAAAAAATGGACAACACAGGAGGTTCAAAAGAGGATAACTGAGATAATAAGCCTTAATGCCTCTAAATGATAGAGAAAGAAGGTTAAACATGCTGTGGAAAAGAGAAAATTAACAGAAGACCTCACTGATTTCTAAAATACCTTTAGGGAATAGAAAGGCTGAATTTTAGTAGAGGAGCAATTTAACAGGGAGCTATGCAAGCATGATTAATGAATTAACATCTGCATTAGTTAGTGACGAGGCAAAGCTCTGTGTCATTGCTGAGCTGGAGGAGGGGAAGGAAAACAGCAGAGAACTTGGTCCTCTTTGAGGCAGAAGTTCCCCAGGTGAGCAGGGAGGTGTCAGCAGTGGGAGACACAGAGAAACTATGACTCCTGATATGTTTCTAAGGGGAACATTTACATGATTCACCAAAATATCATCAAACACACAACCAATAAGTCAGGATGGTTTTGCTGGCAGCAATTAAACTCCTTGGGGGCTCTGAGGTGTTTCAGTGGGTTGTGATAACTCCCATGAAGTGTCTTGAAGCAGATCTAGTTCTCAAGCAAGAGGCTCATTTATATCCAACAGAAGCTGTGACCTCCTCCAAGGCTGCTTGATTAGGAGAGGTGAAGGCTGGATTTAAATGAAACTCAATTTTAAAGAAATATTTGGAACTTACTTTTCCTTCTCCTGTGACCATGAAAGACGACTGGCAACAGGTGGTTCCTTTCAGTCACTGAAATTCAGCACACTGCTTATAGAAACACTTTTGCTAACCAGTTTTCATGATTAATGGCTAACACTCATTAGGTGCTTTATATTGCAACTGTGTATATTGGTTTATGCTGCAAATGTATGATTTAAAATACTATCTTAGATGCTTTACAATGTCACAATATCTACAACTTGCTGCACACACCCCCTTTTGATACAAACTGCCACCCACTTGCATTTAGAGAGGAGTTATTATATCAGACATAACAAAAATACAGGCCCTAAATAGCTCAGTCTCTCCCCATCTCCCCATTTTAAATGTTATAAAATATTGCCAAATAAAAAGTTTAGTTTGCCTGAACATAGCAATTAATTAATATAACCACGATGTCACTATAATTGAGAGCGCATAACTTTAATAGGATAACACTGGAGCAAGGAAAGGTTGTTGCCAACCATTTTTATTTCAGTTCTACTGAGCAAGATAAATCCAAGGGCTTCAAATATGACACCAACCTAATTTTAGCTTTTAATAACCAGCTTCCAAGTCAATGTCTTGGACACTGAAGACAACAGAAATAATTTAGCCACTAATTCTTTTGTGGTTGTATTTTTTTTTCTCTTTAATCCCTGGGATTTAGCAATGAAATAATAATATAGAAAAAAAAATTTAAAAATGGCTCAGTTTCTCTGGCCCCAGCCCAGCCCTCTCACAATGAATTCCTGCAGTTTTTGGTTAAGCCTCTTAAGTTTCCTGTGCCTCTGGGAATGGCAATAATCTCTCCAGCACCCAGATGTGTCTCTTAGAGCTGCTTTTGTCTGCCTCAGTCTGTGTGTGCAGCCCCACTGGAGCAGAGCTCAGTTTGAAATGCTCCCCAAGTTCAGCCCAAGCCCCTGTGACACCCCTGGCACCCCTTTTTCCTCAGTGCCTTGGTGTTTTGCTGGGACGTGACACAGAGAGTCAGGATGCAAAGAATCAGAGGGAAATGCCAGGACTACATTGCTCTGATAAGAAAATCAGGCTGGAACTGTTCCTGTGGCCCTGTGACACTCTTATTTAGCCCTGTTTCTAACACAGTTCCCATGCACAGATACAGTTCACTAACAAAACCAAGGAGAAAGCCTTTCTCACAGGGATTTGAGAACTCCTCCCAGTAAAATCCCTCTCATCTGTCAGGAACCTACCAGTCCAGGTTCATAAACAGAAAATAAATCCTCACTGAATTTTGTTTCTTCCCTCAGGCTCCCCTCCTGCTGAAGCCAAGGCTTCCTTTGAGTTGATTGTAAAGATTTAGTGCAAAGAATCTTTTTTTAAGTAGAAATTTGGCTTGTTTCTTGCACCATTTTTGTGTAAGTGTGACATCCACTGGCAGGTAGGGGAGAGGAAAACTGATCCAGCAAGCAGCTCCATAAACTGCAACATCCCAGAGCTCTGTGCTTATTTTATTCCAATAAACTTTACCAACATATTCACCCACCATGGGCTCCAGAGTGATATTTGCCTAGGGAAAGAGTATGGAGAGAGGAAAAAGTATTAATTAAAAGCAAGCAATAAAATCAGGGGTGTTTACTATTATTTCTGCAGTAATACTCTTTTTTCCTAATAAACAGAACTGAAAACATCACTGGTCAGGGTTAGTTTTGCAGTAACAAAAAACTGGCTTAGCAATAGTCCAGCAGGTGCTGGTGTGGAAAAAAGAGGCTGACAAGGAAACAGCTTCGTGCTTACAACACAGCACAGTGATCACTTGTCATGATTTCTGCTTTCAGGGGGGTTTGGGGGAGCCTGGGCAAGTGAACAAGTGACCCTGCATTTGTAAAAGAGGCAAAGCAATCACAGGTGGAGGGAAAAATCAGATTGGAAGAGACCTTTAGAGTTCACCTGGTCCAGCCCCCTGCGTGAAGCAGAGCTGGTTTGTAAATTAAATCAGGCTGTTTATGGCAATGGTATCAACATTCCCTATGGATGAAGATTCCCCCCAGGCAGCCTCTGCCAGTGCTAGTGCACACACAGGGTAACAATTCTCTCCTTAAATCTGACTAGAAATTCCATTTTCCAGTCTGTGACATTGCTTTGATCATAGGCTGAGGGGAGTTTCCTTCATCCCTTTACCCACCCATCCCCACCTTTTGGCAGCAGCAAAGTGCAGTGCAATTCCCTCCCTTTGGTGGGTGGGTTGTTCCCACTACCCAAACCCAGCCTGTCCCTTCTGAGGGACTGCTCCATAGCCTTCCTAAGGACCAGCCTGGAGTTCCCTCCCTCCTGCCTAACCCAACCTGCAGCATTTCCTTTCCCCTGTCCTGCTCCAGGACCACAGAAAGAGGCATTACTGGATTTTGGGCATGGACAAGAGCTGCTGTTTCTCAGCACACACCGAATTCTCTCCCCTGATGCCAAAGCTCCTCGAAACAGGAGGACAATGCAATAAAATGCTGCCAGTGGAAGGGGCAGCCAAGTCCCCCTTCATCTCCCTTTGCTTGGCATCAGCCTTGGTGGTTGCCAGGACTGTCCACAGGGCAATTCCACTCACTAAGCCATCTGGAAGCTAATTAGTCAACACAAAACAAAAGGGACCTTTTGTTTCAGCACCATAGACCAGGAGAAAAGAAAGGAGAATGGATGAAGAGGGGTGTGGGGGGGGGAAAGCCTCGCTGATGGCAACACGCTAACAGAGTAGCTTGGATGTCTGTGAAGCTGCAACCTAAAATGTAGGTACCTTTAAGATGCTAAAATAATTATGATGGTTAGCCCAAGTGGCTGTGGCTTTAAGCACAGAAAAATAATCTTTTAAATCATTTAAAAATGGTCAGATGAGGGAGGTTCAAGACATCCTTGTCTCGCTGCTGAAGCAGATGAATGATGCATCCAAGTTCCTGAGCTATTTTTCAAAAGTGAACCCCAGGCTGGTTTGCCAGGCTGATGCACAGTGTTCCTCTGTCAGGAATGCCACTTAAATATTAACCAAAAGTCTGCAGCAGCCTTGCCTCTGTGAGCATCCAGAGCAGAGATGGATTATTTATCCTGCTCAGGAGTTGAAATCCTGTGCAAGCTGCCATCTGTGTTTATTCCAGCTGGATTAGCCTTCTGGATTGCTTTACTTGGGGGAAAAGAAATGGTGACTGAATTGAATGAAAGGGTTCTGACTTTAAGGTTGCAGCATGTACAGACTTCAAGAGGTGTTTCAAACTGCATTTCTTTGCTTCTCGTTTGTGAGGGACTTTTGTTCCTGAGACCCTCACAGCTGTCCCACAGACTCCATGAGCAGGTTTCTATGCTGTGGTTTACACTCTGTAAAAATCTATAATTTTGCTATTCAGATTTTTTTCCCCTAAATTGATTCCTACTCTTCACGGACTCCCCTTTCAGCCTTTGTACTTCCTTCCAGTCACCAGTGACATCAGCTGTTGTCTGGGAAACACATCTTGTGTCCTCCTGAGCATCCCGGCCCCACCAATGAAAGAAATGCCTGGGTCACATCCCATTAATTCAGCAGCTCTGTGGGAGAGCCAGGCAGCCGGTTTAGTCAGCAACCTGCCCTGCAAAATGCTCTTTACAGGACTGCCAGAGTGGAAGAGCCTTGAGGGAAACCTTCCTGACAACCCCCATGCAGTTACCTGGGCAGGGACTCACACACATTCAGGGTCACATCATCTCTCACTCACCAAGGACAACAGCAAAGTATTGGAATGGCACAGGGAAAGGCCCACATGAGTGTTATTTTCTCCAGAGCAGCTCCATACACCCCATTCAAATGCTATGGACAATATGGCTATATAAGAGATCAGGAGAGGATTTTTGATGTTTCGTTGCACAAGAAAAACCTTATCAAAAGAAAAATAAATCCAAGCCCAGACCACAGCACTCAATTAATGCTTTTTCACCTTGAAAGTGTAACAGAGCTCTGCCTCATTCATCCTTCTCCAGGGCAATAGGTAGATCCATCCAGAAACACAGGTAAGACTGCGACAGCAGAAAGTGGGCAGGCAGGGTTGTCACCTGGGATTTGAGTAGCACCAACCAGGCAAGTTTGGGCAGACCAGGGCCATTCTTCACTTATTTTCTATTTATTTTGTTTCATTAAATTCCAAGGTCAAGCTGCCAGGGAGGGTCAGTTCTGAAGGCACAAAGTCACCACCAGCTCTAGGAGTGGTATTGTCAAAGAATGGGGTGCACTTGGTCAAGCTGCTGCTTCAGGGTGGGTGTTTCACTGAGCAGTGGAGGCCTGGACCAGCTGAAACTCTGCTCTGGATCAATTAGAGACTTGGAAGCACTGTAAGAACCTCATTTTCTCTGAGCCAGATAGGAAATCAATAAAGAGAGTAAACCTGCAAAATGCACTCCCAGATCCTGGGCAGCTCTATAGGAAACTGCTCAATATCAGCATCAGCTTCAGTCAAACTCTGCATTACTCCATGGCTGAGAGAGGTTGTTTGCCAACAGCCTGGATGGAAAAATCTGCTGTAAAAAGTGGCCTTTGGAATGGATGTTCTGTGCAAACTGACAGTGGAAAGACACCCTCAGACTGTGTGCAGGCTGAAGGGGGAGTGTTCACTCCATCCCACTGCCCACAAGGGAGCAGATCCCTGGAAAACACAGCAACGGAGGGCAGGCGTGGATTTCAATAACTCCCTTGTGCACAACTTGATTTTCTGTTGTCTGTACCCACTGACATCATCTCTGTGATTTTTGTAATGATACCTCACACTGGTGGTGCTTTGCTCCAGGGAAAGCAAGCCTGCATCAAAATGATAATAAAAAAAAAGGCCAAATCATGGTGATTTATAGTGTCTTCCTGAGCTGTGTAAATGACCCACTCTCCTCAGCATTTTAAAGCCATTTGCCATCCAAATCCAGATTTGATTTCTGCAGAGGACCGCTCCCAGTAATTGAAGGTGAGATCAATATCACTCTTTGGAGGGGCTTTGAAATACATGCCAGGAGACATTTCCATATTAAAATTCAACAACATTCTACAGCGACAAACTCGCTCTTGCCTGAGGCAAAGCTCAAACAGGAGATATTTCACCCCTTAATCTCATTCTCCTCCGTATCAGCTTGTTCTGGGCTCGCCTTCCACCTTTGCATTTAATTCACGTCAGAGCCTGCACCTCTCCCTGCCTGCTGGCACTGCACTCCTGTCCTTGGCTCCTCTCTCTCAGGACTGCTGTTTTCTGGGATGTTCTGTTGAAGCAGCACAGAGAGATGGGTATTTGGGGTGGGTTTTGCTGTTCCACGCCTTGTCCCAACCCTGATGTGAACAAGACCTGGCCCTGCTGTCACACTTCACACCTAACTCAGCGCCTCCCCCCAGAGCTTCTCGACGTAGATTTGCACCAGAAACCAAGAGCTTTGCTTAAAAGGATGCAAGCAAAGCAGGCTGAGCTTCAGCAATTGCTAATTGATGAGTCAAGACCCCAACCTTGCCCTCCTCTTGACATTCCCTGCAGTCAGAGCCGTGTCTCAGGCAGGGGGACCCTCCGTGCTCTTCATACTTCTCTGAAGAAGGAAAGTGCCCAGGGAATGGAACCAGAAATGTGAATGTTGTCCACTGTAACCTTTTAGATGTGTCAAGTGTCTTTTCCCCTTCCCCTGGCGGACGGGAATGCCCAATCAGGAGGCCCAGGTAATGAGCTCTGCAGGCTCCACTTCAGCCAGAAGATGCTCATCAGTCTCCTCTGTTATTAACCTCTGCAGCAAAGGGTCACCAGCTCCTCTCCCTCTTTCATTAAAAGTTTGCCACACAGGGAAAGGGGTCGAGTTCACCCCAAGTGTGGTGTCCCCAGTGACCTCAAGGAGCTTTCCACAGAGGTGATTTGCTTTCACCACTGTACATTTCCCTCCCTGTTCTGCATACATGAGGTAAAGCAGATGTCAACTCTTCTCTGAAGTCCATGATCCCCAATTAAAATGACCAACAATCATTTTAATCAAAGGTTAATGATGAGTTTCAGGGGTTTCCATCTCCATTTTGTGTCTCTAAAATGCTGTTGCTTTTTTGAAATAGATTCTCTTGCATCTAGAGTCTCTGAGAAAGTCAGCAAAGCCCTAGTAAGGAGCTCACTAATTCCAGGAAAATACTATTTCACCACAGATATTGCATTTACCTTTGAAGCAAAAACAGAGGGAAAAGCCCCTCAAAAAACCTTCAAAATGCTTCTTGTATGTTAAGAGTGCAAATAAAGATCTGTGACATAATTAATGACAAGTGTCTCAGCCCAGGGCTCGTGTCATTAACAGGAAAACATTGCTAATGGGAAATGGGGAATTGAATTGCAGCCTCAGAAATCACTTACAAGACAGCATTCCCTTTTAAAAGCTAGGTGGCAAATATTGCATGGATTTAATACATTGCATGATGGTGACAATTTTTCTTTGTTAAAATGAGTACAGGAGAAGGGGTTGTTTTGAAGTGACACGTTATTGAACATGGTCCCAGGCAAGAAATTGTGGGAATTTTAATGGAAGCTCATTACCAAATTAAAAAGAAACAACTGAGAAGCTCAGACAAACTTTGAAAATTGTAAATTCCGTAAGTGACAGCTGTTTGAACAGCCTGAAAGCAGCTGGGCTCTGAAATAAACCTCCCACACCATAGAAGGACACCACATATATCTAGTATATACCATCCAGTACAACCTGATTGCAGAAGGTGCTGCACAAAAAAACCAAAAACACCTAAAATCTGGTTCCTATTCTTAAAAACCTTTTAATCTGAGAAAAGAGATATCACTGGGGTGGCAAAAGGCAGGGCAACATCTGATAAAGACATCTGAGCCTCTGAGTGTGCTTAGGGTCAGCAGCATCAGGGACTTCTAAAGCTTTATAGAAATATTTCAGAGGGTTGAAGTGGTGAGGAGGTTTCCAGGGAGCTGCTCCCCCAGGGGAGGATGGGGCTGCCAGCCAGAAGCACAAACACACAGGCACTGCAGGGAGGGGTTGGTTTAGTCTGAATGCCAGCTCTGGGAAGTCTAAATGTGGCAGTTTTTAACACACACATGGTGACAGAGACGTGTGACCCCCGAAATGCTGGCAGTGAGCATCGCTGAGCACCAGCTCTGAGCCCTGGAACCCTTCTGGCAGCCAAACCCCTCAGGCTGCTGCAGAGAGTGTGTCCTGCTGCTGTCCAGACACACCACCTTTGAACATCACTCCTGCTGAGGTTCAAACACACAGTTTAGAGCTGCATTAATGATTAAATGACTGCATTTCTACACACAAACATAGCTGAGTTCCCCATTTAGCTCCACGGAAATGGGACCAAAGTGCCATTTTGCTCCATCCTCAGGAGGGGGATTTCAGTGAGAAATCCATGAGGGCAGCAGGAGTTACCCACGTGGAGTGTCAGTCACCACTGGATAGAATGGGAATTGTAACTCTGGTGGAAAATAATGTGGGATTGATCTTGCATGATTAAATCACCGATGAATATATTAAAATGATAAGCAGAGTATCTGGGTAAGAAACCCACCTAAGCAGCAGTGTGCGAGCCAAGATGATAAGCACGACCACCTGACAGTATCTAGACCATTATTTTAGACCCTCTACTGCATTTAGAAGGGATTGAAATTTAGGATTCAGGCATTTCTCAACTGAGAGGCATCTCTTTGTCCAGCAGCAGCAGCATCCATGGCTTCTACAGAACTGACTACATTTGAGAATAAATACCTCAGCTCCTACAGCTGAACATTGTCTGTACTTCCCAAAAATTGTTCCATTCATTCTCCGTCAAATCCCTACAAAGGAAAATCCTGTCCCACTTACGATGAGTTTCTGACCTTTCCATTCCCAGTGGTGAGGACTTGTCCATCAGGGAGCTCATGGCTCTTTCCAAGGGAGGAGGAGGAAGCAGCAGTAGCTGTTCCATTTCCAAAATCCAATGCCACACAGCCAAGCTTTTCCTTGACGTGTCTCCTGGTCTCCTGGCCTGCAAACTTGTGTCACACAGTGTGACAGCCAGGACACAGATCTTCCCAAGCCTGTTTTTAAGACAAGCCCTAGAACTTCACATGAAGTCATGTCCAAACTGCAAAAAAAGAACAAACCAACCTATTTTTTAATAAAAATGTGACTCTGTCATTAAAATAAACCACCCCACTAGGAAAATATAACAATATCTGTGCATAACCATGTTATTCTTGGGTGGGAAATGAAGTGCAGGTTTTCCACTCAAAATAAATAAGGTGTTTCTGATATACAAAGAGTTGAATTTTAAACATAAAACAAGTACCTATGACAGTCACAATTCCTGTAAGCTGCCCATCTTTTTATACTAAATTCTATCCTGGCATCCGGCTACAAAGGCAGGTGGCATTTTAATGTTGATTTCAAAGTATATGGAGACTGAAGAGTTCCAGACAGGTTGAAAATGCAGCTCCCAGGGAGACTCCCCAGCCATGGATCCCCAGGCACTGCCTCAGTTGCTCCACTAAATGCTTCCAACAGAACCTGGAAGGAAGAGCTGGGGAAACTGTCAGATCTACACTTAACAGGATCTGAAGAGACGGGAAATTTTGTATTTTTTGAGATTAATACTGACACTTACTACTCCTGAGTCCCCTCCTGAGCCACAGTTCTTCTGTGAACAGCATGTTATGTTTCCTTTAGGATTTTACTTAAAAGGGAAAGTCTCCAAACCAGTGGATATCTTTCCATTAACCCAGCTCAGATTTTTACTGACAACATTAACTGAAGACACCCTGGAGAAATTTTGTCACACTGATGCAGGATTGCAACAATGCAGAAATCTACGGGGGTTTTATCTCTATATATGCACAGAAATAGAGAAATGCACAGAAGGCACAGCTGGAAGAAGCCACAAGGAATAATCTGTCTGTTCCCGTCTCAAGGAATAAGCAGCCATTCCTCTAAGACCATGGAATCCAACTGCAGACCCAGCACTGCCAAGGCCACCACTAAACCACGTCCTCAGTGCCACATCCACGAGGCTTTCAAAGCCCTCCAGGGATGGGGGCTCACCCAGCACCATCAGAGCTCTGATCTGAAGGGGTTAACTCAAACTCTGGACTTCAGAAGTTAATACACCTTTGCCAACGAAGTCAACTTTTCATTAAAGTATGTTTTCAATCAAAGGATACACGAATTACCAGTATGCCATAATTGTTGTAATGAATTTAATGCAATCAGTAATACACAAGAAGCCTTTAAGGAATCCTGAAAGCAAGATTTATCATCGGGTCTAATGACAGAGGAATAGTCCCAGACACGTCTATTGAATGAGCCACGCCTCTTGGTTGTTAAAAACCACTCTGTTCTCATGGCCTGGGCTTGCTTGGCATCTCCCAGTTGTATTTTCCCCCCAGCAACTCATCCTGGCAAACTCACTACTTAATTAATTTATTTACACTGTTGCTAAATTGATGAATAATCTTCCTGCTAGATAGATGCCCAAAGTTGGCACAAAGGGAAGTGCAGAGCCACATCTCATCTCCCCGGGTGATTCTACACCTCCATCTCTATTTCAATCCCACTTACTTCTTTTTCTATCACTGGCTAAACTCAGAATGGGGACTTTTGGTCATGAAGCTACTCTAAAATATAGAAAACTTCAGAGGTCTGCCTTTGGTTCTGATCAGAGGTCGCTAAATCAGACTGGGCATGTCACAGGCAGCAACACTTAGCAAGGCATCATTTAGTGCTCCAGACAGCTCATTTTCCCAAGGCAACACAAACATTCCAGTTTTGGAACACTTCTCCCCCAATCCCTGAGGAGATGCTCCACTTGGAAGCTGCACAAAGCCATGTGCTTGGTGGCCCTCAGACATCTTTGTTCTAATCTTTCAAAACCATCTGTGTTCTAATCTTTCAAAGCCCCACGAGTGTGGTAAGACAGGCAGCTTTTTGTCTGCTGCAGAGGTGCTGGTGAAGGGACAGTGCTGAGAGCAGAAAGCAGGAGCTGGGCTACGAGGTGAACCCTCTTGGTAGCCAGAGGTGGGCACCTGAAATGTGCCATCCATCCAACACTCACACAGAGGATTCAGCTGGCTCACAGCCAGCACTTCCAAACACATCAGTGACTTATCAACTCCATCCTAAAAGAGTCACATTAATGCTGGGTTATCATTACCCACACCCCAAAACTCAGCATCACAAGCCTCTTGGCCCCCCTTTTCCCACATCCAGGAGGCTTGTGAACATCCAAAAAAATCACTCCAAGCTTTAAAGAGGATATTTGTGCATGGCAGTGACACATTGGTAAGCCCAAAATGTTTTAGGGCCTCGATAATGCAAGACCTCTTGCTCCCTCATCATGGCTTATCCCTCTTGCCAACCCACAGCAGCCTTAAGGGATTAGTTCCCAAATTAAGAACAAGACTGAACAGCCAGGACTATCCATATTCCCAGCTGCTTCCACGCAGGAATGGTCTGTGGCTCACACCACTCCCTGGGCCACTTCTTCATGGTTGGCCTTCAGACTGAAGGTGGCTCAGCCAGGAGGATGGGATGTTCCTCCAGGATGGGGTACTCCTCCAGCACAACCACAGCTTGGTGTAGAAAGAACGATGCCAAACCTAGAAATTAAAATCTGCTTCAGAAAAGTGTCTGAAAATATCTTGTTCTGCCCACAAATACCCTCTGTGTAGTGCATTCTCAATATATTATTTTTAGGAAGTAACATATTCCATTATATTCATATATTTAAAATACAAGGAGTATATTTCACATAGTAAAAGAATCTTCATTGTTTTTTATTTAAGATTTTTACAGACATTAAAATAGAAAGCAAGCAAGTGCAAATCTGCCAAATTGAGCTCTATTTACAACAGAAACCAGCAGGCTGAGGGTTCATTCTCTTTTTACACGACCCAACAAGCTTATTTCTGAGCACAAAACATCAGGATGTTTTATGGGTAAGTTTATCCCAGAAACAAGTATTATTACGCTCCAAAATGAATTTCAATGAAAAAAAATCCTCTTCTTTTGAAGCACCTACAATGTCAGCAGCTGTCCAGAGCCGGAATTACTCATTTGATTAAAAAAAAAAAAAAGAAAAGAAATCAGCCCTAAAAAGGGATTTCAAATCCATATCAATCCCCTAAAAAAAAAAAAAAAAGAATAATCAGATGTTTCCTGAAGTGGGGCTTGGGATGCCTGAAAGTTTAGAATACAAATTCAGGGAGAGAAATTGAATAAACCAGAAAGTAAAAGTTTTTTAAAAACCATCTCAATCAAATATAAGAAGAGAATGCTGTTTCAGACAGGGAAGAAATAAGTGCTGGTGATTCCAGCAGTGAGAACAAACCCGGACTCCTAAAGCAGGACCCTGCCTAAACCCTGGGCAGGTTCCAGGTTTCCCTTCAAATCCAGGCACTGCTCACCCACGAGGCTTGACCTAATGATGACCATGTTAAGGGATAATGATGTTCTCCATGAACCAAAATAGCCCAGTGTAGATGAGACTTCAACATGAGCAGCAAGCACAGGGGCAAAGAGAAATCACTGAGGAAGAATTATCTCAAATCGGCCCAACTCTTCCACTAACCATTTACCAGTCACTGGGGCCACCCCTCTCATCCATTGCCAGGTCCGTTCCTGGGAACAAGTGAACAATTTGAATATTGTGAAGTGAAGCAGAAGAAGAGGAATGTGCTCCTCCTCCTCCTCTCCCCATCCTGCTCCCACTTTGCCCCCTGCTCAGCCCCCTGCTTTGGTGACCCCCTTTGTGTACCCCGTGGATGGTTGGGCACTGCACTATTGTGCCTTTGTCCCATTTTTGGCACATTACCCAGTAATTCCCTTGTTCCTTCTACACCAGGATGCTTTTAGTAGGGTGATTGCCAAGCATTAAAAAGAAATCCGTGGTTTGGATCAAAATCATGCAACTGGTTTAGAAAATCTGGAGGGAAATACATATATATGCACATGCAAAAGATATTCCCTTAGCATCGAAACTTTATGAGTTCTGTTTCAGAACCTCTCTCAGCCACAGGAATCTGTGTGTGTGCTACAGAAATTCAGGGGGACCAGGGAAACATGACTGAATCAGGGAAGCCTGTATGTAACAAAAAATACACTTTTTCCCTTATTTGCAATAATCACAACAGTCCAACTCTGTTTCTTACAGAAGAAGGGAAGTTTGGGCTAGGAATCCACTTCCACAAATAATTCCCACATCCATGTAAGTGTCAGAGAGAAGAAAACTCCAAGCTACACAAGCCCATACAGAAAGTGACCACTCTGTGAATCACAGCACTGCCTGAAGCCTCCATCACAATTGCACCCTCAAACCAATCAATCCAGCCAATTCCTTTCCCTAATGATATTTTGGATAGTCTGCCCTTGCATCCAGCATTACCCAGAGAAGGAGCACACACCATTCTGTGCTGTGCACAGGACAATTTCCAGATGCAGATGAGGGAACATAAAACAGTGACCTCCAATTTTATTTATTTTTTCCTACAGGAAAATATAATTCCATGCTGAACGCAGAGAGCAGGAAAGTTACCATAATGGGCTGTGTGAGGCAGACAGACAGAAGGGTGTCCTCGCAGGAATGAAATCCAAATACTGTGCTTCCACCTAGAGGAGCAGGGAGGCAATTCAAGTCCAGCTGGGAACCCAGGAATTCCCATTGCTCCCGCATGGACCTTGGTCTGTGCTCTGGAACGCTCTGCACTTACTGGTTTGGATTCATGGGTAGGACACAGCACTTGGCTTTAGGCACAGGGATTATCACTGACTCCAGGACACCCTGCAGCGGTGGTGGCCACATCACCAGGAGCATTGCCCTGGAATTTCCTTCCCAACTGTTTCACCTGGAGACAAGGGACCGAAGTGCAATCCTGACTCCAACAAGGAGGTACAACATTCCACATAGAGATGCTTCCCAAGGAGAACAGGGCATGTGGAATATCAGTGGGAGAGTGTCCTTTGGGCTCCCCTTCCCTCTCCAGCTTCTCCAGCATTTCCCAAGGGCATCATCGCTCTGGCCACGTCCCAGGGAAGTTGTGCTTGAAGGGTCCTGTGACATTTTGCTAATTGGCCTCAGGACCATGGACAAGCTCAGCAAGAGGACACACAGTCAGCTCTGCTTGGACTTAAGGAAGCTTAAGTCCCATCAAGCATAAACCCACCAAGGCTCAATTACCTTCTAGAAAGTTCATTTGTTCAGAATCAATTGATCATATGCACCTGCAAGCTATAACATTAGTAGCTCATGGTAAATGAGAATCACCAAATATTCATGACTTCCAAGTTGCTCCCTCATGGCTTGTTGAAATTTGCCCTTTTCTTCGAGGGTCAAAAATGGAATTCTATCACATACCTTTGCAAACAGCTGTAATAGAGGAATGTTTAACCATTAGTTCTGGCAGCTGGTACCTTTGAACAGTCAATCATGTTGCTGTGAATTGTTATTTTCTTTTAAAAGCCTCAGGAAATGGCTTGAGAGTGCAATAAACCAGCAGTATCCAACATTACTGCACCCACACTCTGACTCTGACAGTGCAAATCAGAGGGAAACTCAGTCATTAAATACACCAGAAATTACATCAGCTGAGACCCTGGAATTCAGGAGTGGAGAACTTTAAAGCACAAAGCTCTGACAGCTCACCATCACTCTGTGGCTCTGGAACAGGCTGGACAGGACCAAGATGTTTAATCCTCCACGAGGAGAAATAATACTCCCATGGGTGCATAAACACATCATTTTACATACGGATTCACATGGAAAACCAGGAGCAGAACAGCCTTACTGACACAAATTCCTTGGGGAAGGCCAAGTGCTCTGTGCAAGGCACACTGTGAAACACTGGCAGCAATTGTTTGCACTTCTACTTGCTGCTCATTGATGCCAGAGAAGCCACTGACACTAATAAAATCATATCTCTGAATTTCATTTCTTCATTTCTTGGGGTTTCTTTAGTTATCTTGCTTTGCTTATCATTACTTTATCACAAGGTGAATGCACTGATAAGGAGCACTACTTAGATTTTCCCTGAGTCACTTACTGCTTTGCAGCTGCTGAATTTCTAAATTCTATAGTCATTTCCACAGAGCATCTCTCTGGAAATATTTCCACCAGGTGAAGTTCCCAAGTCAATTTTCTAAATTTGCTTCACTGTGATTTTTAGTTTCAGTTTTTACTTTCTAATTCCCAAGTGCAGGAACAGGAATCCAAATTCCATTTTGGATTCTGCATGAGCCAACAAACACGGCTGCTCTTCCACCTTTCAGACAAGCTAAGGAGGTTTCAATCCCATTCTTCTGATCCTTCCAGGAGTGTCTCCATGTTTCCCTGCAACCTGAATTGCCTTTCACCTCTGGAATGCCTTCAAAGGCTATGCTACAAGGTTTTCCAAGTCCAGGAAGCAGCGTGTAAATCCCTCAAAGACCTCAGACCAGGCAAAGCAAAGCATTTAAATCATGAACTTTAACATGCAAACATTTTCAGGACAATTCTCACCCAGGAAATGGTGATGATTTGTAAAAGCTGCTTTATAAATGACATGATCTCCCCTCCCAGTACATTCCTACCAGCCTCTGGGATGGAGTTCCAGAATATCTACATGGTGAGCCATCTGTGGAAGTTCAGTTTGTGCTTATCACAAAGGCCTGCAGAAACCAGGACAGAATTCCTACCATCCCTGGATCCTTTCCCACTCACTGACTCACTCTGCCTCAGGACAGAGGGTTGTTTGCTCCCCTCAGGACCACAATCCCTCACACAGGGTAAAACTGGAAGGACTGTAGGGCCAGTGTTGCCACAGGAAAGCAATTCTGCTTCATTAGAACCTAATTAGCTAAGAACAGTTCGTTATCCTTGTGCCACCATCCATCTGCAGCCTGGAGAGGGAAAGGTGACCACAGACAGTCCTCATGTTCCAGCTGTACCTGGTGTTTATCAGTGCTGAGTTATCCCAGCACTCCAGTCAGGGGCTGAAAACAGGGACCGAATCAGCCATTCAAAGGAGATGAGTCATTTCTGTTCTACCAAAAAAGAATAATCATCAGTTAGATTGGAATAGATTGGATTTATGTAAAAATTCAGACTTTACTAGCCTAAGGAATATTAAAGACCACCACAAGAAAAAGGTTTACATGATTTACCTGCAGTGGTTTTTCTTTTCCCACAAGATTCTCAGTTGAAAATTTACCCTTGACTGATTTGTACCTTGAAGCTCAAACACGTAAAATATGTAATGTTGTATGTGTTCTGCAGCTGAGGAACATTTTGCAAATAGACAGGCAGTAACTAAACCCCACCAAGACAAGAAGTGCAAGTAAATTAAAAAAATACCAAAATCCCCACAAGTTATAGGGAAAAAAATACAAGCAAGAGAAGAGGAGTTGAAGACATCTTTATATCATCTCAATTCTGAATCTTTACTGGGCTTTAATCATTAGCTTACCTCATTACCCCACACAGATCTGGGCACCTTGTCAGTCATTACACACTAAATGGCAAAGAACAACCTTCTTAATTCTTTTATTTTTAGCCAAAAGAAAACACCAACCAATCAAAGAAAATAAAAAATGCAGTAGTTCTTCCTTTATTGCACTCTATAAAACTTCTTGTGATAATCAAGAAGCCAATATACAGTAACAGCTTGATATTCCTTTAAAATTTATAGTTTAACTCTTTAAAATAAAATTTGTATAGAAAAGATATCATTTACAACCCATTCAGTAGTAACCAATCATTATGTACTCCCAAACACCTTTAAATAACTCGTATGCAGCAGTTTCTTTAGAGGGCAGAGGGGAATATTTTCTCCTTAGCAAATATAATATCCCACTGTGAAAGAGCCATTCAAGTCACCTTTGGAGCAAAGTGTGATAAACACAAGTGTCACTGGAGAAGCTGAAGATCCGTGTAGTGTCACCAGAGTATTTACACCCATGCCCAGTGCACAGAGGAGCAGCAGCAGTGAGGAGTCTGTCGTGCCACGCTGGCACCCCAGGACAGCCATCCAGGGCAATGCAGGGCACTCAGAGGGCACCAGAGAGGCACAGCAGAACAACGAGGTGCAGGGTGAGCAGGTAGGTGAGGAATAAATAGCGGGATTTGGCTCGGGAAGTCAGCAGCTTGGAGCAGTAGAGGCTTCGCCCACGGAGCCAGCGCCGCAGGGACAGGGCTCCTCCTTTCACCTGCAGGGACAGAACAGGCCAGGGGATTAACCATGAACTGGGGAAGCAGCTCCACTGCAGCCTGGGCTGCTGAGGCACTGCACACCTTGGACTCAGCAGCTGATGCCACAGCACAGCCTGCTGAAGCATAAGGGCTTTAAAGGCCAAAACACCAGCACTGTTAAGAAGGAATACAAGGTCTGTGTGTATTATGCAGTTACATACACAGAGATTCACCCTGCATTCTGTGTGTGCATAAAATCAAACACACACACAGAGATTCACCCTGCATTCTGTGTGTGCATAAAATCAAACACACACACAGAGATTCACCCTGCATTCTGTGTGTGCATAAAATCAAACACACACACAGAGATTCACCCTGCATTCTGTGTGTGCATAAAATCAAACACACACACAGAGATTCACCCTGCATTCTGTGTGTGCATAAAATCAAACACACACACAGAGATTCACCCTGCATTCTGTGTGTGCATAAAATCAAACACACACACAGAGATTCACCCTGCATTCTGTGTGTGCATAAAATCAAACACACACACAGAGATTCACCCTGCATTCTGTGTGTGCATAAAATCAAACACACACACAGAGATTCACCCTGCATTCTGTGTGTGCATAAAATCAAACACACACACAGAGATTCACCCTGCATTCTGTGTGTGCATAAAATCAAACACACACACAGAGATTCACCCTGCATTCTGTGTGTGCATAAAATCAAACACACACACAGAGATTCACCCTGCATTCTGTGTGTGCATAAAATCAAACACACACACAGAGATTCACCCTGCATTCTGTGTGTGCATAAAATCAAACACACACACAGAGATTCACCCTGCATTCTGTGTGTGCATAAAATCAAACACACACACAGAGATTCACCCTGCATTCTGTGTGTGCATAAAATCAAACACACACACACAGATTCACCCTGCATTCTGTGTGTGCATAAAATCAAACACACACACACAGATTCATCCTGCATTCTGTGTGTGCATAAAATCAAACACACACACACAGATTCATCCTGCATTCTGTGTGTGCATAAAATCAGATTCACACTGCATTGTGTGCGTGCATAAAATCAAACAGATTCACACTGCATTCTGTGTGTGCATAAAATCAAACACACACAGATTCACACTGCATTCAGTATGTGCATAAAATCAAACACACACAGATTCACACTGCATTCAGTATGTGCATAAAATCAAACACATACACTTTATTTAATGGCCACATGTGCAGTGTAAATATGATTACTCCCATTTTAATGTTGACACATGCAGTGTGTTTTATGGCATGGTTTACACAGCTGCTTGTACTGGACTCACAGCCCAAACAGAAAGAACTTTAGGGTGTTTTTTCAGTAAAATGGTGTTTCAGAAGTAGTTTGCTGCTCTGAATCATGCCTCTATGGCCTGCCCATCTCCACAATGCCAAACCACTGAAGGTACTTCAAAGTCAGTTTTTCAGAGTTAAGGCACATTGGACAAGCAGCTGCCTGGTACCACTGCTCACACATAATAGGAAGGACAACCCAAAATCAGGGATTTCCAGTCACTCCCAAGGGAAATCTGCACTCCAAGAACGAATGGCAGTTGAAAACAAGGGACAGCAGAGGGAAGACAGAAAAAGAAAGCAATGTAATGAAGATCATGAGCTGTGCAGTTTCAGTCTGTTCTGTAACTGTCAGGATACAAATGGACTCCACTTTTAAGTAGCTGATAATTCAGAGTTTTTAAAAGCTTTCATCTCCTTACCTTTCTCACAACAACATGTTCACTGGGATTGATGATTAAGGCTTCCCTCTCCTCCTCAGTTTCCATCTGGACAGTGAATTCAGTGGGTACTGACCTGTAACTGCTCACTTCAAACCTAGGGAGAAATTACAGGGAGATATTATCTCATCTTAAGTACTGAATTCACATAAAAAACATTATTTTGCTTAACAAGTGTTATTTTGCATACTTACATTAGAGGGGAGGGTTCCCACAGAAAGGAGTCAGACTCACTTTAGAGTCCCAGTTCTTTTTCAGTCTCTATTTAAAATCTACTCCCAACGTGTTTCATTTCTTCAGAATAAGCCCCACAACTACTACCTAACTGAACAGTGATTTTCAGGTGATGGTTGTGAGGGACACTTTATGCAGGCGGATAGATAATGACATTTTAAACCTAACCAGTGGCTCTGTTAAAGCTGTATTTGTGAGATTTACATTTTTTTTAACTTGGAAAAAATTAAATACCACTGAGTCCAATGAAGAAATCCAAAGCCTGTAAGAGCTTCTTGATCCAGAGTTAAACTGAGCTTTACATGTGGATTTCCACTGCTTCTAGCATTGTGGACTCAGAAACAGGTTCTGTTACCTGTCAGCCCTATTAGCTGCTCACAAATCTAACACCCGCAGGAAAACCGACCACTACTCTCACTAAAAATCACAGGCAAACAAGTAATTTGAGCCAGTATTTTATATTTTACCTATTACTTGTCTCTTCAGAGAGTCCAAGAGCCTCTTCTGCAGCTTCTCTCCTGCTCTTCTCCTCTGCCAGTGTTTCTGTGAGCTGGGACAGAGCCTGTTGCACTGCCTCATATTGCTGCTCAGTCTCGGCAAGCCTAGGACAGAATGTAACCTGAAATCACTATTTTATGTCCTTAAACAATTACTTTCTTGCTCTTTTTTCATTAGGAGATCTTCCTTTCCATGACAGGCTTCATTATAAAGAGATGCTTAGCTTAAATATTGAAATAAAGTCATTAATAAGTGTGTGTATATATAGGTACAAACCCAAAGCACAGATGGTAACAATCAAGAATATGACTTATGATTTATTTAATCCACTGTAAATCCCCTTCTTTCCCTTCTCCACACACAAATGCCTTGCAGGGATAGCAAAGCATTACTTTCACACTCTGCCCAGCTGTCAGGACAACAATACTGCTAATCCATGCTATGAATGCTGACCTTTTTCTGAGCTCATTTAGCTCCATATTGTCTATCTCCACAATAATCCCAGATCTCTCCCGTGGAGCTCCAGGGGGAACTTCTGCTCTGGTTTCATCCTACAAAATATTAAGGGAGGGGAAGGAAAAAAAAAAAAGCCAGTCACCATTTTTCTAGTTGCTAAAAGTCATTATTTCAATTAAGGAAGCCACAAGCACCACAAAACAGTGGAACAAATAATTCTCTGTGCTGTTTAATCTTTTGATTTCCAGAGCTGCGATTTGCCAGGCCTGTTTTCCGACAGCAAATTGGAAAATCTTCTGAGGGGAAAGAAATGTATCCACACAGCAAGATAGTACTGAGCAGAGTTTCAAAATATTGCAGCTAATCATTTATTTTCAGTTCCCCTTGTTTGGGTTTATTCCAATTTCTGGAAGAGCAAGGGTTGTTTTCTCTGTGTATCCATGTGCTATTTTGGGGTGTTATATTAACTGACTGTTAGTGAATAGCCAAGACAGTATAGGAATGCTTTTTAAAAATGAAAATATCATAAAGGAATACTGATAGAAACATAGAGGATAGGGTAGGAAAGGTTAGATTGTCTAGTTCCAACCCCCAAACAATAAACTTTTAGTGTATGAGGGGTTGGCAAAGGGTACCAAAATACTGAACTGATGATACAGATCTCACTTCTGAAAATATTACTCAAACACTTTGCAAAATTAGTCATGACTGATGTGAAATAATCACTAAATTTGCTGATCCACGGATAAGTGATCATCCAATTACCTCTGCCAGCTGTGGATCAATTTAAAAAACCCATTTCAAACCAAGAAAAGCATGTATAAACAGCTTCTTTAAATGAAAAGTCAAGTTAAAGCAGCATTGCAACAGAGAGTTATCCTCAGCACAGCATGGCCTGGCAAAAGGACTGGGTCAGCACCACAAAAAGTGGATTTTTAGCATGAAGAGCAGAAATGCATAAGCACAGGAGAAAAAAAGCCTAAAACCATTTCCATGTATTTGCTTACCTGAGCAGAGCCCTGGAAAGATGCCACTTGCATGGACTGATGCTCCCTCTCCAGTCGCAGATATCGAGTTTGCAGCTCAGTGTAATGAAGTTGGTTGTCCCTCAGGGTCTGAGAAAGGGTCTTGAGCTGGGCAGACAGGACAGCATTCTCCTCTGCTGACTGCACAACCTGCAGGGAATTCACATTTCAAGAAACAGATGAGGAATTAGCTCCTCAAGGAAATTCCTGTTTCAAAATTGCACAGATATGCTGGGCAGTTCACAGTTTGTGTGAGGTTTCAATAGTTGTTTTATGAGAGGAAATAATGAAACCTGAGCAGTGATTTCCCCTGCCATGGATACACCCAAACCAGAAGCTAAAATCTAATTCCAACCTGTTTCTGTCATTATTTGTCACAATGACAAATATTCTGAGTACAAGCTCAGTATCAATATCTTCAGAATGCAGAGTCAGATAAACCCCTCAGTCAGACAAGGCAGAAGATAATGCTGACATCCCACTTCCAATTTCCAGTGTGAGCCCACAGGGTTGTTTGGAAGAATGGGAGCTTTCAGGTAAAATTAACTGCAAGTCCTGCAAGACATCACCAACTCAGCAGCATTCCCTGTGAGCCCAGCCCAGGCTGACAGGAGCTGCTGAGAGTCAGAGCTGCTCTGAGCTACCTTGGCATTGACCTGCTGGAAGTGCAGGTCCTTCTGGTGCATCTCCTGGAGGCAGCGCTGCAGCTCCTTCTGCAGCTGGTTCTTCTCAGCCAGGACACGTTTGATTTCCTCTGGGGCATCTCCACTCCGAGCAAGGGAGGCAGTTTCCAAAGGCTGGAAAAGCAGTAGGATATTCAGGGTGAGGAGTACAGGAATTCTCTAAATAATACACTAAACAGACAGAACTGCCTTTTCATAACGTCATTTCCTTCTCACAACTTCAAACTATCTTTGCAAGAGACTTTATATATTCAAAAAAACAGGTTCCACTTAGTGTTTTCAACCTAAATATTTGCATTAAAAAATAATGAAATTTTACCATGAAAAGGCAGCCCAACTTAATTCTTAATTTGCAAATAAGTGTGAGGCACCAAAAAATGGCTGAAAAATAGAAATATAGGAATGTAAAACAGCTTTCAAAATCTATTTTCAAGCTGTGAATGTATTGCATTCATGACCTGCAGAACAGCTATTTTGTAAATATGGATTTTAAGCTGAAAAAGTCCATTTGGAAAGGAAACCCCAGCTGACTTTGACACCAATTTGCAGCTTTGGCCTTCTTTATCTCTAATGCTTTATTGACCCACACAACCTGAAATAAAGATTTCTACCACATAAAATACTCCATAACCCACCAATATTTCTGCTCAAGAGCTCTTATTTGTAATTTTCATCACAGAAAATGAACAGCATATGAAACACAAACCTGACCAACTGAAATGCTGTTTTTAATAAAAATCAAAAGGAATACTGCTTCCTTCCTTTGGCACAGGAATGGTAAATAAGAGCATTACTCTAAAATAACTCTTTTCCTTGAAGCTTTAATGAGAGTCTATAAAAGCAGACAGCACTTGCCAGACTGGGTGTCAGCTGCTGCCTCTCTAAATCCAGGATTTTGGTCCTGGCACAGGCCAATTCCAGCTGCTTCACGGGAAGGGCAAGAACACTTCCACCAGGCACATCTGCCCTTCTCCCCCCAGTTAGGTTCTGCAGTCATTACACATTGATTTAGGCTTTGAAGAATAAATTTTAATAATCTTGACATTTCTTTGCATCAATTACACAAATTGTAAAATTTGTTGTGGAAACTACCAAGCTCTTGATCCTCTTAAAACCCACGACCCTAAAAATAGGTTGGAGCCATAATAAATCTGAAAAAAACCCGCCATTTAATTTGTTTTTAACTTCTTACTCTTACATTCTGGATTTAACTAACCTAAGCTAGCAACTTGCAAGGTTACTATCACGTGCTGTGCAGTTCTCCTCTGGGCTGCACATGTAACACAATGAACTGCTAAATTCCATTTCACATTCCTGCCACATTCCACCCCTTTACCTTCACTGGGTAATTGCTGCCAGCAGGGACTGATTTCTTAACAATCATGTCTTGTTGCAGCTTCTGCAGCTCTGCAATCTGTCGGTCCTTTTCAGCAACAGTGATCTGACATTGATTTCTCAGGGCCTGGGACTCGGAGAGCAGGAGGTTTTTTTCCATTCTGAATGTAAAATATTGTATGTTAAATAATCATATACCACATACAAATCAGTGAAAAGGATAAAGCTGTGCTTACTGCTAGTTCTGAAATAAATAATGGTGTTTTTGAACAGTTAACATGCAAATATATTCGTGCTGCTCACTGGTTAAATCTACATGTTAAAAAGAGGTTTCAGTATTTCCTGCAGGAGTATTTCAAAAGCTTCTAGTGCAAAACAGAGCCTTGAATCAGAGATCTAGAAATTGGATTGTGGCCCATCAAAAGCAGTGAGGCACCAGGACACTGCCCATGACCTCAAATTCAAACACAATTACTGTTACTCTTTAAGTGTAGCTCCCAAGTCAGCAAGGAACAGAAACCATTCAAGTCAGACTGCCTGAAACTTCACAAAAAGGCACAAGGCCAACTGTGCCCAAAGACAGCCCTGTGCAATTTGATGTCACACATCACAAACATTCTCAACCCTGCTTCCTGCTAGCTGGGGGGGCTTGGGAAGTCACTGAGGAATGCTGAAGGAGAAGCACATCTACCTTTGAAATGTGACATTCATACCTCAATCCAGCCAGCTCATTCTGGTAAGATGTGATCTCTCTCTCAGTTTCTGCTTGGAAGGCTTTGGTCTGATGCAGTGCCTTCTCCAAATCATCCACCTTGCTCTTCAGTTTGGATATTTCCACAGCTGCAAGGCTGGTTCCTTCCTTAGCCTACATTTAATGAACATCATTAGTGAACCGGAGGGAAAACCCTGGGGTTGAAATCTGATTACAGAATATTGGTTTTCCCCCTTTAACAGGATAATGAACACCCCAAACTGTAAATACCCCTTCCCTGATTACACAGTGCCATCTCAGCACTCCCACAATCTACAGAGTTAAACTTCAGAATGCACCATGTCTCTAAGCACTCCCTGCACAAGGAACAAAACCACAAGGAGATGTGGCTAACAACACTTACCAAAGTTTCCCTACTGTCCTGAGGCATGTGCCCCTTACTTTTACAGTGATGTCTCTCATTGATGCTGCTGCAATCAATGGGAGACAGAGCTGTGCCCTGTTGGGTGTCAGCAGTTACCTTCTGAGGGCTGAGCTCCTGCAGCAATTTGTCTCGGTCATCCTGAAGACTGGCCATAGCCTTGGCAAATGCTTCAATCTGCTGGCCATAGTTGGCACACTCAGCTGAGAGCCTGCTCACCTCCATGTCCCGGCTCACCAAAGTCCTACAGAGCCTTCCAACTTCATCAGCAAGCCGAGCCAGTGGCACCTTCTCTGCAGCATCAAAGGTACCCCCAAGCAGCAGAGGGTTTTCTTGAAGGACACTGATGAGGCGCACTTTAAACCCCTCCAGCTGTGCTTCCAGTTCATTCCCTCTCCTTTTTTCAGCCCTGAGCTCAGCTGTGTATTTGCTCTGAAGTGCTTTCAAGTCCTCGAGGACCCGATCTCTGTCGTTCTGCAGAGCAGTCATTGCCTTCCCAAAGGCCTCATTTTGGGACCTCAGCTCGCTGTTCTGAGACTGCAGTTCCTGCAGGAGCTTCTCTGCAAAGGCATCAGGTTTGTCTCCATACTCAGGTGTCAAAGGAGCCCTGCTGTATTCCTCACCTGCACTCCTGCCTCTGGATTTCTGGAGTTCTTGAACCTTTTTCTGCAGACTTTCTCCATGCTGTGCACTTGATTCTTTTTTCTGAGCACTATCACTACTTAGCAGTTTCTCTCCAGATTCAGAAACAAGTTTCTCTTTGTTTAATGAGGCAATTAGAGATTCTAAATCACTTACTTTAGACAGCAACTTCTTATTTTCCTGTTCCAAAGACAAAGCAGTGTCCTTCTGCAGCTCACTGGAAAGCTGAGTTTCCTTTATTTGCTTTTGAAGATTGTATTTTTCATGCTCCAGGCTTTTAATACAATCCAATTTCTGCTTCAGTAAGTCCTTCAGCTGATGGTCCTTCAGAGACAAGACCTGGTTAAGATCTTCCCTGTACTTTATGAGCTGGGCACTCAGCATTGCATTTTCAGAGTGCAGATCATCTATCCTGTTGAGGAGTGTTCTCAGTTCCTGTTTCAGAGCATTATTCTCACTTGCATTGCCAACTATAAGCCTGTCCCTCTGATTTAAGACATCCTGGTGAAGATGTTCCAGCTCCTTGTACTTGCTGAAAAGCTCATCCCGATCGTTCTGAAGAGATGACATGGATTTTTTAAACGCTTCTATTTCACTGGCAATGGCAGCCTTCTCTTGCCCTGCTTTTTCTGCTTTCACCTGGAGAGTCCTCAGCTCATTCTCCACCCTCTGACGGGACTCCTCGGCTTGTTGTCTCTCCACCTGCAGAGACCTGAACTGAAGTTCATACTCTTGGATTTGGTTTCTGTGCTGAGTCTGGACCTGCATCAGATAGTCTGAAATTTCAGCACCTTTTGAGGAAATGAGTAAGGAAATTTCTTGGTCTTTATTATTTAGCATGACCTTCATTTGCTCACAAATGGTAACCTGCTTTTGCAATTCAGCACTCATCTTCTCCTTCTCTGCTAGAAGCTCTTGCAATTCTTGCTCCTGTCTCGTGAAATTACTTTCAAGAGCTTTTATCTCTCTTCCCGTACTTTTACTATTCTCGATGAGATGGTTAAGAGAGTTATTTTCTTTTAGGAGTGCCTGCAAAGCTTCTTCTTTGGACCGAAGGACACTCTCCAGCTCTTGCTGCCGGTTAAAAAGGAAGGTGTTTTCTTGCTTTATCCTGCAGAGCTCTTCATAGCGCTGCAGGTCAACAGATTTTTGCCTCAGGTACAGCTCATCCTTTGTCTCCTCTACCACAGAGCATTTGATACTCAGTTCTTGAATCTGAGTCATTTTATCTTTCAGTTCATCCTGCAAGGCCATTATTCTTTTGTTACTGTCCTCTATCTGCCTCTCCTTATTTTGGATGGCCTCTTTGAACTGCAGTTCCCAGGTTTTCATTTCAGTGATGACCCTGTCTCTGTCATCCTGAAGAGAGGACATGCACTTGGTAAAAGCTGCCAGCCGTGCCAAGGCTGCGTTCAAATCTGCCTGGAGCTGCTTGTTCTGAGAGTCCTTAGTGCTGATGTCCCCTTGCAATCCCTGGATCTCACTCACTGCCCGATCCTTTTCCCTCTCAAGGGCACCGTGCCGCTCCTCTAGGTTTGACAACTCCCTTTGGTGCAGCAATTTTAACTGCTGGAGACGAAATTCCAATTGCCTCTCATATTCTCTCTTTTGGAGTTGCAGTTCTTCGTCTTTCTTCTGCAGCTCTTTCCTCCAGTTTAGGTTCTCACCTGCCAGCCTGTCCACCTCATTCCTTGACTGACCCAACAGGTCCATCTGTGCTGAAAGCTTCCCTTGGAGATGATACATTTCTTCATTTGCCTTCGCCACCTTTTCTGATGCATTACTTAAGTCCTTTTCCAACTTTTCACATTTCGACTGGGACACTTTCACAGATCTTTCCAAGTCCAGGATCAGCTCCTGGAACTTTATAGAATCCTTCTGCAAATGACTGATCTCCTGCTGTTTCTCCTTTAAGAGCTCTTGCAGTTCTTTAGTTTTGTTTTTACTTCCACTGTTGTCCCTCTGAGCACTTTTCACCTTCTCCTCAAACATCTTTACAAGGTGGAGCTGCTGCTCTTCCTTTTCTTTAACCACGTGACATTTCTCTGCCTTCAGTTCTTCCAGCTGCTGCAACAGCAAGTTATTCTGTACCTGTGCTGACTTCATTCTATCAGTGAGATGATCAAACTTTTTAACATGATTAAGCAACTCTGTCTCAAGGAATTCTCTCTCGTTCTTTACTTTGCAAGAACTTTCCTGCACATTCTCTAATTCTTCCTGTAACAGACACTTATCATCCTCTAAAATCTTGACCTTTTCATTTAGACTAACAATTTCTTGTGTAAGGCTTTTACACTCCACATCCAGCTTTGTTAGACAGTGATTTTTATGGGCCAAAGATTTTTCAGCTTCTTGCGCTTTTTCCAAAATTAACTTTTTCTCTTGTTCGAGGACAAGCACATCTTGCTCTTTTGCAGAGAGTTTATCCTTTAACACACTGACATCCTTCAACAGTGATTCATTCTCACATAGTGCACCGCTGATTTTGGACTGTGTGTCATTTTGGTACACTTCCATCTGAACCTGCAGCTCTCCCAGGGCTGCTTTAGTTACAGTGATGTTATTCTGCAGGGTCTCGTTTTCCCTCTGAATTTTCTCCAAGGCCTGCTTTAAGCTCTCAGAGGTTTGCTTCAGCTGCTCGTTCTCCTCCATGAGCTGGTGGTTGTGCTCAGTGAGCTCATGAAGGCGATCCTGGTGTTCCTGCATCCTTGCCTCCTGCTCATGGATCTGCTTTTCTGCTTTGCTCTGTAGCTCCTCAACCTCCGCTCTCTTGGATTCACCGAGCTGCTTCAGTTGATTCTTAAGAGCCTCATTTTCATCCAGGAGTTTTTGTAAATGCTTCCCCAGAGCCTCCTTCTCAGCTTCTCCTTCCCTGAGTCTTTGCAGAGCCTCCTGCTTCTCTTTCCTACTGAGATCAATGACTTGCCTCATATCTGCCACTTTACTACTGATGTTCTCATACGCCTGAAGAAGTGACTCATACTCCTGCTTTAGTTCGCTATGTTTAGCCTTCCAGCCTGTCAATTCAACTGTCTGAGAATCTTTTAAGGTGTTTAGCTGGAAAGAAAAGGCCTCTTTTTCCTGCGCTATCGACTCCATGGTGGATTTCAGACTTTCACACGCTGCCGTGAGGTTCTCATTCTCCGTCAGCAGCCTGGCGTTTTCAGAAACCAGGCTCTCCTCCCCGGCTGAGGGAGCAACAGCACTCGAGCTTTGCTCTTCTCTGCCAAGCTCCAGCAGCTGTTGCAGCATCCCTTCCTTGCTCACCAGCTCTTCTCTTTCCAGCATCAGCTGATCCAGCTGCTCTTTTAGACACTTGTTTTCTCTCAGGGCTTCTTTACGAGATATTAAAGCCGCCTGGAGTTTCCTCTGGAGGTGCTCCCTGGATTTCTCCTCTGTTGCAGTTCTTTGCTCTTGGGGTTTCAAATCATTTACAAACTTTGCAGGTTTTCCCAGGGGCTCTTCCATCCTTTGCATCTGTTTCTGCATTTCACATTCTGTTGCTTCTCTCGGTTTAGTTTTTCCAGAGTAATCAGCCTCTGGTAGTTGAAAACTAGTGCCTTTAACTTCTAACTTGCCTTCAAGGGAATTCCTGTCTGAACCAATCTCTCCCAGTTCCTTTTCAGCATCATTTCGTTCCTTAAGCTCCTTGCCAGACCCCACAGGTCTCATCTCCACCTTCTCACGCAGTGTGCCCAGCTCTGTCGCAAGATTTTTGTTTTCCTCACCAAAACGTTCTACCTCCTTTTTCATGTTCAGTAGTTCCAAACTGGACTTCTCTAAGGAGCTGAGAAGTCCCTCTTTTTCACTCTTCATTTCTTCCAGTGCTGTTTTGTAACTGTGGGCTTCTTCCTGGCTCTCCTTTACAGCTTTGTTTAGTAATTCCTTTTCCAGGTCAAGTTTATCTTTGAAATCCATGAGCGAACACGTCAGTGATTCTATTTCCTCAGTCCTCTCTGCAAGCTCCTTCTCAGCTTCAGCCCTTGCCCTCTGCAGTTCCTCCTGGCTCATCTTATAATCCTCCACTTTTTTAATAAGTGCTTCTTTCTCTTTATTCACCTGTCCAAGCACTGTCCTAAGGTCTCCAGTTTCAGCCTCGTATGCCCTCAACTTTAGCTGGAGCTGCTTTATGTCCTCCAACAAGCTGCCCTGACATTGCTCCCCTTGTCTCAAACACTCGACTTTTCCATCACCAAATTCCACCAATATTTTTCTCAACTCTTCCCTTAACGTTTCTGTTTCCTCCTCAAGCTTTGCATAATCACTTCTCAGTTCTTTTAACTCAGTGTCCTCCCTGGCCACTGAATGTTCTTGTTTGAGCTGCTCAGGGTGGGCTTTTTGTTCACCAAAACCTGTTCCAACTTTGCTGTGCTCTTCCCCTTCTTGCTGAAGTGTTTTCATATCTTCTTTCGTGACCAAAAGCTCCCTCTGGAAAGCTTCTTTCTCCAACTGACTGAGGACACCAATATCATTGTTGGGGTCCAGACACTCCCTCCTGTCCCCACCACTTAAACCAGACTTTTCTAAACTGGAGTTTTTCAATGATTCCTCCTTCTTCTTAAGTTCAGACTCCACCTTTTCAAGAGCTAAGAGCAGCTGAGAACGTTCCTCTTCATATGCACTTGCTTTTTCATCCAGCATAGCCTGCATGTGAGCAAGCCTGCAGTCCTTTTCCTCCAGGGATTTTAGGTTCTGCTCACAAACATTCTGTTTTTCAGCAATGACCTCATTTAGTTCCATGATATTGTGCTGAAGTTCCTCTAAATAAGAAGCTTTTGAAGACAAAATTTCAGTCAAATCGCTTATTTTGGCATCTTTATCTAAAAGTTGTTGCTTCAAAGTGCCAAGATGAGACTCAGAATCTTTATGTTTTCCCTCAATTAGTTTCAGTTTGTCTGTTAATTCATTAACTTCCTTCAGCAGCTCCTCTGCTTTTTTTTGCTCTTTTTCTAGTTCTTCCTGACCACTCTTTTCTAGTTTTCCAACTTTTTGCATCAGATCTCTTCTTACTATCAATGCCGCTTGAAGTTTCTTTTTCAGATTCTCTTTTTCCTTGCCCATTTTCTCCAGATTAAGCTGCACCTCCTCTTTTTCAGCCATTAAATCCTTAAGCTCAGCTTCTCTGCTGTTTAACACCACCTGACTGTGCTCCAGTTCTTCCCTACAGCTCTGCAGTTCCTGCACCACTCGCTTTAGCTCTGCCACGGAACTGTCATGAACAGCCTCAAGGTCTCGTAGTTTGGCATTTAATGCGTTTTTCTCTTCAGAGAAATTCAGCATTTCATTAGACAATGATTCCATGACCTGGGTAACAGAAGAGTCTTTTTCTTTCAGCTGCTGGCTCAGGCCAGAGATTAAATCCTTCTGCTGATTTACCTGCGAAGTTAAGTTTTTGATGAGCTGATCTTTTTCCCCCACTTCTTCAAGGAGACTTGCTACCTTTTTACCTTCAACCTGCAGCTCTTCTTGACAGGCTCTTAGTGTTTCTTCTGATTTATTTATCTTGTCTTGAAGAAATTCCACCTGCTTACTTATTTCTGCAAAGGCCTCTTCCCTTTCCTGCAGGAGAGACTGTTGTTTGCATGATGTTTCCTTGAGTGTGAGCATTTCTTTAGACAGACACTCCACTTCAGATGTGTATTTGCCCTTCATCGTTTCCATGTCATTCTGCAGCACCTCCTTCTGCTTCTGAACCAACTCCATCCTTTTTAATTCTTCTTTCATGGTGTCTATTTCTTTCTCTTTTTCTGAAACCAGCAGCTGCAGTTGCTCTCCTTCTGTTTCTTTGCTCAGAATAGAGTTTATCAGAGCAGAGAACGTTTCCAGCTGAGTTTTACTATCAGTTGGCTGCAGTTCAGCATCTGAAGTCTGCGCCTTCTTTTCTTTACAGGAAAGCCTACTACTAAGTAATGGAGACAAGCTCTGAGTTAACTTCTCTTTTATGAGCTCCAGCTCTTGCTGCAAAGACTGGATTTTGCTATCCTTTGATTTCATTTCACTTTCTAAACTGGTCAATTGCTCAGTAAGATTATCATTTTGCAGACTTGCCCTGTCAAGCTCTGTCACCCATTTGTTTTCTGACTCAAGCAGACTCTGTTCTAGAGTCTCACACTTAAGTTCTAATTGAGAAAGCTCTTCACCCTTCACACTAACCTGCATCTGTAACTTCTCTTTTTCCGTCTTCATCTCCAGTTTGACAGCATCTATCTGCATTCTCAAATAATTCTCACTCGTTTCTAGTTTCTCATGGACTTCCCGGAGCTCCTCCAGTTTCTTCTGCAGATCATTCTGAGCTGCACCCAGTTGTGTGTTCTCAGCCACCAGCGTAGCAACATCTTCTTGTAACAGACTTTTTTCTCTCTCCAAAGACTCCACCTGGCTCTGGAGACTGTTTATTAAAAGCCCATTGTCACGGGAGGCTTGAGATGATTTGGAGCTGGCGTTGCTCAGCTCTGCCCTCAGGTGCTCCAAGCTCTCTGCCTGCTCAGTGCACCTCACCTGCAGAGACTCCACAGCCAGGTCCCTTTGCTGCAGCTCCTGCTCCCCTGTCTTTATTTGGTCTAGTGCTTTTTGGTGGTCACTTTTAACAGCATCCAGTTCAGCAGTCAATGAATCGACTGTTCTCTGGCTGGCATTGAGCTTCTCGCTCTTCTCCTGGAATTCCTCAGTGAGGTTTTTCAGGGCTGTTGTGCTTTCCCCTAGTTTGTCTCTGAGAACTTCAATCTCACTGGAGAGGACATCAACATTCCTCTCTGCCAACTCTACCCTGGCATCCTTCTCCTTTATGGAATTAAGCAGTCCAGCAATTACTTCCTGTTTCTTCTCAAGAGCCACGTTCACCTCAGTTCTCAGTTCACACTGAGCTTTGATGTTCTCCTGAAGAGATAAAGAGGCATTTTCTTTCTCCTGAAGTAGTTCTTTAGATTTTTGTAGTTCCTGCCTTAGTTCATGTACCTGATTTTGGAGCTGAGAAATTAAATCTGACTTCTCCTCATCTTTCTTTGCTTTCTCCTCCAAAGTTTTGAGGAGACTTTCATTTTTCCTTAGAGAGGATTCCTTTTCTGACAGGGACTGCTCCATCTGAATTATTACATTCTTCTGCTGCTGCATTTCTTTTTGGAAATTCGCTTTCACTTCCTCCAGCTCCACCACCTGTTTCTTTAAGACATCACATTCATTCTGCTTCTCATGAAGCTGCATGTTTAAATTCTCGCTGAATATTGAAATATTGGCAATGGCTGATTCTTTTTCTGAGAGAAGTCCTTTTAACTGTTCAGCTTCAGAGGTTAAAAGCTGTAACTGCTGCTCCTGCAGAACAGCAGATTCCTGTACCTCAGAAAGCTGTGCTTTCACACTGATGTATTCATCTACCTTTTGCTTTAGAGATACATCTTTCTGCACAATTGAATCATTCAGCTGGGCTGATTGTTCTGTCACGTTTTTAAGCTGCCACTGAAGGTCAGAAATCACCTCCATATTCTCAGACAGTTGAACCCTAAGTACATCAGACTCTTCAGATTTATCTTTTAATAACTTTAATTCCTGGGCTTGCCTCTTACATTCACTTTCCTTTTCCTGCACTGTGTGTCTGAGCTGGCTGGTCTCTAACCCCAGGCCTTGGATTTGGTTTTGCAGCTCTGAAATGATTTGCATGTATTGCCCTTCTCCTGCCACTTTACTGTCTTTCATTTGCTGAATCAAAGCCTCCTTTTCAGAAAGGAGAGTTTCTTTTTCTTCAAAGGCCACTTTTAAGTTTTCTTTCTCAATCAACAGGCCATCAATTTGGTCCTTCAGAGCTAAAATATTATGACCTTGTTGAGACAAGTGTGAAGTCAAAGCAGCTACTTCCTCTGACTTTTTCATTACTGTAACATTAACTGTTTCCATGTCTGCTTTCAATTTCTCATTTTCTAGAGCTGCTGTTTGTGCTTGGTGCTTTGCTGAAGTCATTTCAGACTGAAAAACTTCGCATTCATGTGATTTCTCCCTCAGTAAGCCTGAAAGGTCCTCCTTTTCATGCCTAAGCACCTCCATTTCTTTGCTTAACAGCTGTAGCTGACTATTTAACACTGCAATTTCCTCCATTTTTTCAGAAACTTGCCTCTGAAACTTCTCCAGTTCTGAACCCTGACTTTTCACAGCCAGGTCTCTCTCCTCTACCAACTGAGAGAACTTTGCCTTTTCATCTTTAAGATCTTTAATTTCACCCTGCAACTCTACAACACAAAGCTTAGCCTCCTCCATTTCCTGACGCAGAGAATCATTTTGAAGGTTTTTCTCTTCTAGACACCTGTTGGCAGCCTCAAAATCCAAAGTTATGCTTTGAATTTGTTCCTGCAGGAGTAAATTCTTTTCCTTAGCGTGGCTGAGCTCTTGGGTTAGGCCACTGCATTCAGAGAGTTTACTGTTTAACATTTCTTCCTTCTTTGTTTCTCCATCTCTCACCTCCTGCAGCTGCAGGAGCAGTGACTGCACTTGGTGCTGCAGTTGCTGGGTCTGGTCCTTGCTCTCAGCCAAGTGCCCAGCCAGCACCTCACACTCCTTTGCTTTCTCCCTCAGCTGCTCTGCACCTGAGCTTGCCTCTTGCTCTGCAGCCACAGAGAGCTGTTCCACCTTTTTGGCCAGGGTGTTTTTATCACAAGTCAGTGCCGAGAGAGTTTTTTCGTACTCAGCAGTGCTAGCAGACAACTTGTTCTCTATTTCTGCCACAGCCTGGCTTTTCTTTGACAATTCACACTCTTTGACATCCAGCAGTTTGGATAAATTCTCATTTTCCCTGATTAGCTGCTCCTTCTCTTTTTCCATTGTATCTATACTTGTTTTCAGATATTCATTTGCTTTTATTTGCTCTGCCAGTTTTTCTTGTTTCCCTTCAAGATCTGCCTGTAATTGGTTATTAGCTGAGGCTTTCTCCTGTGTCTCAATTTCCAGTTTGTTAATTTGCTTATGTATTTCATTTAATTGGTTATTAAGTTCTTTGCAGCACATCTCTTTGGCTTTCAGATCTCCAGTTAATTTAAGCTTAGTCTCTTCATTTTGCTGCTCCAAAACCCCAAGTTTCTGCTCTAATGAAATAACAAGCTCTTGTTTCTCCTGCAATTCTTTTTTAACTGTTTCCTGGTGTTCAGAATGTTCTATAAGCTTCCTGGATAACTCAGCCAACTCTTCATTTTTTTTAGCATTTTCCAAGACCAGTTCATTGTATGAATCTTTAATTGATTTTAACTCATTTTCAAGTGTCTCTGCTTTACTCTCTTTCTCTTTGAGCAAACTGTTCCATTTTTCCTTCAGAGCATTGTTTTCCTCGAGCTGAGATTTCAAATATTCAGTTTCTTTTCTTTGTTTATCCTCTGTTTCTTGTAGTTTTTCAGATGATTTAGTAATTTGTTCCTTCAGCAAAGCAATCTGTGACTCACACTCTGCTAGCCTGTTGTGGTAGGCAACGCTGCTGGCCTTGATTTCAGCTCGGAGATCCTTAATTGTCACACTGTTCTCAGTGCTTTGCCTTATTAATTCCTCATTCTCTTTGGTTTTCGCCTCATTCTCAACTCTGACTCTCTCCAGCTCTTGTCTCATTGCGTTGCTCTGCTCAGAAAGCACAGAGATCTTCATGCTTGCATCTCTCACATCAGCTGTCTGGACCTCCTTCAGTGAATGAGCCTCCCTCTGAGCCTTTGACAAAGCCTCCTCCATCCCTCTCATCTCGTCCTCTTTGCACTGCACTTGGTGCTTCAGGATCACAACCTGCTCTGAGTATTCTGCCATGTTCACTGACAGGACAGACACCTCCCTGTCCTTCTCTGCCAGTGCCTCTTTGAGGTTATCGATCTCTCGTTCCCGTTTCTGGAGGTCTTGGATGAGCTGAGACCTTTCCTCTAAATGGCTTGAATTCAGTTTGTCGAGCTCTTCATTCGTCTGGTCCAGGTCCAGCTGCATCGACTCCACCACGCTGTCTTGTTTCAAGGTCTAAACACCAAGAAAATGATGTTACAACAAGAACACCCCAAATGTGTCAGAGGGACAACAGGGGTTACATTCTGCATGTAGATGGACTATTTAAAGTAACCAACCTGTCCCCAACTGCAAAGTCACAAGGAAACCACATTATTCTACAGAAGGTTCAGTGTATAACATTTGAAGCAGCTAAGGCTGTTACTTCTGCTGACATTTAAACAGATCATGACAAAGGAACATAACATTTCTTCTCTTGCTTTATTTTTATGGGTTACCTTTTCCTTCAGTGTAGCAACTTTTTCTGTGAGGTCGCTGATGACTGTTTTCTGCTCAGTGCTCTCCACTTCATACACACTGCATTTCTTCAAGGCTTCATTCAGCTTAGTAGTAAAAAGAAAAATTCATGTGATAGAAATAAATAGAATTGTATTAAAATTCTGATGTCTCCAGTTATAATACTGAGTTTACACAACAGTGAAGCTTATACTTTGAAATTAATACACAACAATAACTTATCACCCCAATAAAATGCAAATACTTCCATGCAAAGCTGTGCTGGGTCTAAAAAATCCTAACACCAAACTTAAAACAAAGCATTTAAATGAACAAAACTGCAAAGACACAGCAAAAACCTTTAGACTGGGAAAACAGCAATGTTGCTGCAGGGACACAAATAGGAAGTTATGGCTAAAGTTCCTCAGTTCTAATAAATCAAATGATAACAAGAAGTTTAACTTACTTTTTGCTCAGTATGGACAAGCTTTTCACCAAGCTCTTTGTTGAGAAGATCCTTTTCCTGAAGCTGTTTCCTCAAAGTTTCAATTTGCTCCAGTTTTTCTGTCGTGCTCAACAGTTTTTGTTCTTTTTCTCCAAGTGAATTCTCAAGAAAACTGTTTCTGTCACTTAATCTAAGAAGAAAATATTTAGACATTTTGAAAACAAAGCTTAAGTTTTCGAACCTTACTAGCCCCAAACTGTTCTCCTAAGAGAGTAATTATTTGTATCCTTCCCATTTAAACTCTCGAGTACAAAAATAACAAGACTGAAAGCAACTTCCAAGTCCAAAACTAAACTCACTGCAAACAGCAACATGAATCAAGCAACTCTTTTTGAAATGTTTTAAGAGATTAGACTCCTCATTAGAAATTTAAGCTTAAAGCAAAGCAAGCTCATCATCATACCTCAAGCTGTAAAGAACATCCACCTTACCCTTTCAGCTGCTCATTCAAGCCAGAGATGAGAACCTGATGCTTCTCCACATCCCGCACTTGCTGGGTGCGTAACTGGGTGAGCTGAGTTTGCAAACGTTCATTTTCGTTCTGCAACAGAACACCAAGGGAGAGCCTTCATAATGAAAAGGAACATCCACACAGCTTGGCTGGGTTTTAAAACACAGAACAAATCTCCTACTCTAGTCAGATCCACTGCACCAATTCAAAATTAAAACCACAAAAGAAAAAAAAAAAAGATAGTTCAACAGCAACCAAAAACCAAAAGCAAAACACATCCAGAACCAACAGCAAATAGGACAAACATGGCAAACTTGTCACCCGTCATGAAAATAAGGTGGCATTTTGGAGGAGGCAGAACACACCTGCACCGCCCTCAATAGCTGCCCTTCTTCCTCTACACCAAACGTTACCTGTATTGAAAGGCTTTGTTACAAGATTCTCAAGGAATAATTAATAAAGTTTATCTTAGAGTCATTCATTCCCTTCTACACATGTGCAACTTAACAGATAAAGAACTGTGAGTGATGCACCAGCAGTCTGAGTCACAGCAGGTGTCATTTAGCAAAAATAGGGTTCACAAATTATCACTGGAATTTGTCACTCAGGCAACATTAAAAATAAGCTTTCCTTTCAAAAGAACTTTACTTTGTGGGGTCTTCACTAAATCATTTCACAATATAAATATACCTAATTAATATTGGGGGTGTAGATTGGTCACATATAAATACTACAATTTTTAATACACTGTTTCCTTCCTAGAAATGTGCTTGTATATATTGATGCATAACATATTAAATAGACACACACACTTACAGAAAAGAAACTGGAGGGAGACTTATGCCAGTCATAACAAAATCTAATTCTGAAACTTCTGGCAAAGCCCTCCACAAAGAATTATGCAAGTCATGTTGTCTATAACTAGGTTTCTAAAACAAATTTGAAAAGCTCAATCCTAAATACATTTCTCCATGTGCTGAACAGAAGCAACAACTTCAGAGCACAATACAGTAAGTGTACACTCTCTACCAACACAATTAGGAGTATAAATTAGGTTTTAACCACTTTTTGTTGGCTGCAAATTGAGGGTTTTGACTTACTGTAGTCTATGATTGTAAGAACATAAACTGAGAGCAAAATTGTCTTGCACCATCAGCCTGACACAACTCCAAAGCTCACCTGCAGAGCCTCCATTCTACCTTGAAGCTGAAATCTGTCTTCCAAATCCTGACAACGCTCTTCCAGAAAGAGAATTTGTTCCTGCAGCTGATTTCTTTCCAATTCCAACTCTTCAACCACACTCCGTAAACCTACTCGAGTCCAAGAAGAAAAATTATTTCAAGAAAAGTCAACTAAAATTCCTGAAGCCTAGAAATGGCTTCAGCTTCTTGTTCATGATTCTTACCAGTGCTGGGCACACCCAGATCTCACCATTTCTAGGGGAAATGTCCGAGGCCCTGAATTCCCAAAATTTACATGGCAAAAATGCCCTAAAGTACTGAAAAACCAAAAGAGAGTTGCAGAGCTCAAGAACTCAGAGAACCTGGCAAGAATATTCTGATAATACTGGGACACAACTATAGTGGCTTAATCAACAGTGTGGCTCTTGTTACTTCAACCACAAGTTAATCAAGTACTTAAGTAACTATCAATAAACTGGTGTGTATCAAAATTCATAAGTGAGTCCATTCCATCTTAACAATAAATTGTATTTGCAACCTTTCCCAGTGCTATAAAAACATCAGCATTAAGAACTAAGAACTATGTTTTTAAATTAAAAGCAAACAGCAATGGGATGTGATTCTGGTTTGCAACAGAAGTGTGATATAAACCGGGAACACATTCACAGGAACAAGACTCAACTCAAAAGAACACATGATCTTGCCACAGAGGAGATCTGATGGGCACCAAGGCTCATCCCATCCCAGTGCCATATCCACAGCCATGTCCACACTCTGCTCCTGAGCCAGAACTAGGCAGTTCATCCAGCACGCACATGCTTTGAAATGAGAACGGGGGGAACACAAGCCAAAAAACTTGCACAAAGATTAGGGTACACCACAAATGGGCTGTTAGTTGAATTTGCAAACAAAAGTGGGCACGAGCTACAGATGCTGTGTGCATGCTTTAATAAACTGTCTAGTCGCTGTCACACCTGTGCCAGGGGCAGTGCACTCTGGCCACCAACCTCCCATGTTCTCTCCTTCAGCTGAGTCAGTGCTGTCCAAGGGGACATTCAGCTCCTGAAAGCATTGCTTGCCATCGAAGTTGTATTCTTCCTGCACACAAAACAGGAGGATGAGGTTGAATTTAAAGAGGAAAGGCAGCGAGGGTAAAACAGTCCTGTTATTAAAAGCACAGTTTCAATCACAAGGCCTAAAACTCAGCACGTGATTCAGGCGCCTAAATGCAAATGTATGGGATTGCTGTGGGCATTGGAGTATCCTGCCCAGCTTCCAGCTATTATTGCCAGAAAAGCCAAATCTCACACAGGTTTTTTAAGGTATTTGCCAGCCTTTGAAAACACCCTCAGGCACCTGAAAAGCCAATGTTTGGCTATATGAATTGGTCCCCTGATTTCCACAGTTATTAGAGTTCCCTTAATATTAGAGTTAACTAAACATATCCTTCCAATGGTTTGTTGATGTGACAGTGACATCCTAATTCTTACAAAAGGTATAATTTTTTGTGCAAGCTGCAGCCCAAACTACCTGGAAGTCCATCTGACAGTGACAGATACTAATTATTCAATAAAGCTTCACCCACACATTTGTACCCATTTCATCTAAACCAAAGCTGGCCCTAATACATGAGGCAAACACAGAGCTTCAGGCACTGGAATGATTCCTGGGGGAAGCTTGTTATCTTCCAGTGTAAAATTAGGTGGACTCATTACTCCAGGAATAGTGTGATGCCATTGGAATTCTCACCCTCTGGCTACAGACACAACCATTACATTTACCAACATTTCCAGCTCCATAACTATGTTCAATACTTTCAAGTCTAAAGCACCACATAAATAACAGCCCTCTCCATGCTTTTATGAACATACAGGTAAAGCCAAACTCTTGATTCTCCTCACCTACCTGGAGCTTCCTGCTGGTGTGGCTGCCCTTCCTCCGTGGCTGCTGCAGCCTGCCCATTCCTGGGGCTGTGGCCAGTTCCTCCTCCAGCTCCTGCTGCCCTGAGACCATGGCTGGATCGGAGCAGCCAGGAAAGAACCAGTCATCCTCAATCAGTTTTGTGCCACAGGAAAGCATTTACATTTATATCAGACACTACTACATGAAGAGAGACCAGGGACAGAGTGAAGTCCCTATGAGTGACTGACAGGAACACAAAGGTTAAAATCCACTGTGTCCTCTTTGTGATCTCCCTCCAGCACTGCTATGGAGAGCACAAAGGCTGAGGATCTTGCTAAAAATAAGCAAGCTGAAGTCTAACTTCACTTCTTCACCAGCTCTAAATGAAGGCTTTACACAGGAGAGTGGAAAGGGGGAGGTTATACCAACACTGAAAAAAATTCCAGTGCCAAATTCCATCTCCATTCAATTTACCAGGTTAAAATACACCTAATTTGCGTGATAAAACCCACAGCTTTTTCAGCTGGTGACTTTATAATCTGAGCAATCACAGTGATTTTTACAGAAATGACATGTGTCCCTTGCACCTTGGATTTAGTAGGAGCTATAAAGCCAGATAATTTGAGGGAGTCACAAGCACATGTTACTCTGCAAACTGGCATCCAACTACCCAGCACTAATTAGTAACAGCATTCTTTTGAAGACAGATACAGAATCACTGGTAAACAAACACACTGAATAAACTGAGAACACGAGAGCTTAGGTGTGCATCCTATTCAATGTTAGAAATGATTTGTCACTTAAAGTACATTCCCATCTGTTTTGTGACACAACAAGACACATTTGGGGGGACAGATTAGGAAATGGATGTTTCATGCAAAGCAGAGGACAGAACAGGCAGGGAAGAGAAGGGAAGGCAAAGGTGGCTCCATACTTCAGTTGAAAGTGAATTAATTAGTTAATTACAAGTCTGGCTTGGAGTTTAAGCACATCAATCCACAGTGGTGCCCACAGCATGCATCATCCAGAGAACTTATGCTGAAGCATCTGTGAAACCACTGGGAGATTCAGCCCTACTGGGAATACTCTGCTTTCAATGGAGTTGTCCAAGGATCACTTCTGACACGGATTTAATTCTCACACAATTCCCTAACACCTGCCAGATCTAAATTCTCCCTGTGACATTTCAAAATTCCACACCTAATGTGCTGTCAGAAAAAAAAAAATCAATGATTCTTTTAAGGTGGGGTTGATAAATTGGATTATACTTCTGATTTCAATTACACTTTGGCTTCTCACACTGTTCATTTATCAGCATTTGTTCTACACATCTTTGTTTATTTTTTGGGTTCTACAACTCTATCCTTATATATAATTTTTCAAAGCTGTAAAAATAAATGCCTAATTTTAATCACAAGCCTTAAATCTGTGTTTACAAGAGCTGCCAGTGAAAGGGTTCAAGGAAAAAATATTATTCCAGATGATAATTTAACCCCTTCTCTGACACTGTCATTTAACAACACAAAATATTCAGGCTTCTAAGCATTTGATACTGAAAAAACCAAAATTACTATTGTTCCATGAAAAATTAAAGGCTAGAAATCAAAGCTTTAGAATGATTTAGAACACTGAGACAAGTGTTAAAACACTTCCAGTTAAACTGAGCATTTCTTTAAAAACAATTAGTAAGTAAATACATTTTCTAAAGTTTTACAGAAGCTTCGAGAGCTTTTCATTTGCAATGATATTAAAAAAACCTGGAAAACTTCCCAGAGCCCCTTCTTCCAGGTACACACTGCATTTAAACCGAGTGATTATGTGCCTATATATTCCTATATCCATGCTCAATATCACAATCTTCAGTGATTTGCAGAAAGAAACAAGCCCCAGTTTATAAATATCATTGATATTTTCATCCTCTGAGCTTGTGCAGCTGCCCACACATTCACCCCAAAAGAGACAACTGTCATTTATGGCAATTTGTCCATGGCATGAGTAGTGGGATGACACCCTGCTTAAATTATTGGTAACTCATATTAATGCACCCCAACTTGTGCAGTTTAGGGCATGGAAGGCAATTGTGTGGAGTTTTTGTAAATACTACAGAAGGGATTGTCGTTCTTAGTCACAACCACTTGTGGCAAGCCAAGAAGATGGAGAATACATAAATATGGAGTCAGCTGTTCCCCCCAGAGGAAAGTGGAGGTGATTTGGTTAATCCAAAGGAAGAAAAAGGCACTGAAAAGGAAGGAGAAACTGCAGCTAAAACCCAGCACTTGTTACACGTGTTGCTAAGAACCACATACCACCAATGGCAAACTTTATAAGGCACTGCTGGCGATTTTCTCCAGAAAGAAGCAACAAAAAGAAGAAATCAGCAGCAGTGCCTTACACTTGCCATTGCTGCAGGAACCTGCATGCACAAAACTGATGGGAAACTGTGGGCCCTGGCTGCCCAAATCGCAGCAGAGGGAGCAGTGGAGGGGGAAAGGACACTCAGGGCTCACCAGGAACGGCAGGAAAAAAAGAAACACGAAGGTCATGCTCATCCCAAGGGGAAAATAAAAGGCAAAATTCAACCTGGACTGAGGCAGAGGAAATTTGACAGCTGTTATTAGTGCTGCCTGTGGCTCTGGAGGCACCACAGGCAACAGGCAGATTTAATGAAATGATATTATCCTTTCAATCCCAAAGCATTACGTGAGAGAAGCCCTCAAAGAGTCGTGGTCCTGAAAACATTTCTGTGCTTACACACTGAGTTTCAATTATTTTTCATTTCTGTGATCAATTTGCAATTAAAAATAGAAGGTTCAAATTCACTAACTGGAGTAATTATGATGGCAGGCTCTGTGCATTAAAATTTGTCATTAATCCACACACAGTTAGCTCAGAGGACCAAAATTACAGTACAAGTACCAGATGGCTTGGAGAAAGCAGGAAAAACCATCTGAAATTTAACCAGACTTTTCTAAGTTTTAATGGAAGCTGCTTCAGTTTCTCATCACCTGTTTAATTAATAACTTAGAAAACTCTAACAGCTGACATTACTTGGAATGTTATTTTCTGTAGGTAATTTAATATTTTTAACTAGCTCCAAGCCATAGCCAGTTAAAATTAATCAGCTGGCCTGTTACAAGGGACACTTACTGACATTACTGAATATTCTAAATATAATTAAGGAGAAAATCCTTAAAGAGAAACTCCATCTCTAGCACAGGTTGCTAAAGCACCACCTTCATTCATCAGATCCAACCACCACCTTCACCAGCTGTTCTAGGCAGGCAGCTTCAATATTTCAATAGGAAGCTTTTTATTACAGGCTTTTTTAGAATTTTTATCATTTATCATATGCAGACAATAAGCTTTTGAAGGCAGTTTGAGGAGTCTTACAGAGCAGCAGCTCAGATGGCAAACAGAACAAGCACACCTATTCATAAAAATGAAGCAAAAAAAGATGTGTATCAAAAACAAACTCAAGGAAACAAGGAAAAGCAGAAATTGCAAATTTAAGCAATTTCACTCATTATACAAACTCCATGACTACAGAAACAAGTCGTGGTGGTGTGCTATCCATTCAGGCTGAAGCACAACAGACACACACAGAGAAATATAAAAACTACTATTACTGTAGTGTAAATGAAACAATTCACCTTCTCTCTCCTCCTCAATCTGAGCCATCCTCAAGGCCATGGCAGATTTCTCTTCTCTGACTTGATCACGGGACTCCTCCGACTCCGGGACACTCTCCTGCCATTCCAAGAGCTGGCTCTGCAATTCATCCACACTACCTGATTCACTGGCCTAACGAGAGAAATTGTACCTTAAAATACATTTACCAAACCCCACTGCCAAGGTGAATAACATTCTGAGTTGGCAAGCCATTCTAATGCACCACTTGGCAAAAATGAAACCCTAAGAAAGTGATAATTGCTGTCAGAGATCATGTGAAAAATGAGACCCATCACTCCATGAAACATCAAAAACATTTTGCCTACAAAATAACAGCCACACTTCGATGATGTTTCATGTTAAACATAACTAAATAAACAGTAACCTGCTTGGAAAAATGTCATTTAAGGTAGGTGGCAAAGCAGGGAGAAATTAATCTTTTTAATTCGTTCAGAAGCTGTCATCTTGTTACCCAACTGAACAGCTCCTGACACTGACAATTCCACCCATCACTAAATTGATTCTCAGCTTCAAAATCCAGCTGACACTTTTCAAAGTCTAATTAGCAACATTAATCACTAACTCTTAGAAATCAATTTGCAAGTTCACCTGGGAAGCTGCTCTTTTTGTAACTTGGTCAAGATCAGCCTGCAGCTTCCTTTGCTGCTCTTCATACACCTCCAGCTTTTTCAGCAGCTCATCTGCAAAAAACATCATAAATTTGGTTCAGGAGGACAGACAGCTAACAGGAGGATGAACAAAAATTGAAAAATATTCAAAATCAAAGTTCAGAGCACATGCAGTATTGGTAACAGAGCTCTACTTTAAACTACCTGAGGTTTGCAGCTAAAATTCCCTCTCAAATGCTTAATAATTTCTGAGTTTACCCACAACTCACAGCTCTCAGAGGTTTATTGTATACATGCTGATAAACATTCCAGGTGTATTTGGTCTCATTTTATCTCCTAAGATGCCTCTTCCTGAAAAGTTTACACCTATTCTGCTAAGCCTAAATGCAACAAGAATTAGGCACAGCTAGATTTAGGGAAGGAAAAGCTGAGCTGGAACTCAGACATCAACCCTTGCTGCTGTTGTTTAAATTTCCATGAAGTTACTTCAGAAACTGTTTAAAAAAATAATAGATACACTTTGAACATGAAAAACTGCATTTGTATCTCCACTTTGAATCACTGCAAAAGAAAAGGATCTTCTCTTACCATTGTGAGCTCTGATTTCATGCAACGATTGCAGCTTTGACTGTAGCTCTTCATTTTCAGCTTCCAACTCTGAGAGACGATGGTTTAAGGCAGATACATCATTGTTCTTTGAGGAAAACTACAAGAAAAAACAGTTGTGGGGTTTTCAAATGCAGCAAAAGCACAGTAAAGTCAATGCAAACCTTTTTTTATCTTGTTTTTCAGTAAAATTTCGAAGAGCTGTTTTTGAAATATTTAGAGTGCACTAAAGAAGCTCATCTCTAGTAAGTTTACTCCTGAATGCTGTTAATACCAGCTTGTACTATTTTTGTTTAAACTTCATACTGTATCAACATCTTTTGTCCATTCCATTTTTATCCATGAATTCACATATAAAAATACTTTGAGTAAATTATTTTAACGTTCTATTTATCCCATATTTCACTTTTTTCCAATCAAAACTATAAGCACAGTAGTCCAAGAAAGACAGTGTATTAAACAAAGTTGCACATACACTTTTCAGTTCCTCCTCCAGCTGTTTGATTCTTGATTTAGACCAGGCCTTCATTTTCAGAAACTTGGCTTCAGATTTGCTGGCCTCTTCTGTTTTCAATTTCACTTGTACTAAGAACCAAGCAGCAAAAATGATTTAAAACTGCAGGAAGGTTATTAAAACCTGTGTTAAAGCCTTTAGCAATTGAAACTTAGATACTTCCAGAGGAAAATGGCATTTACAGGAAAACATAATCATTAGGAGTGTAGTGAGAAATTTATAGTTTGTGAGATTATCTTGGTGATCCTCCAACCCTCATTACCATAGCACTTGATCATAGATACTTTAACAGGGGTGGCAATAATATTCCACTGAACTGAATGTAATCCTGCTTGCAACAGGTATGAAAGTGGCCTACAGTCCACAAGAGCCTGGCGCAAAGAAACCCTTCCCACCGACAACTGTTTGAACAGGATACCTTCCAGATCTTCCATCTTCTCTTTGGTTGCAGACTCCACATCTTTCACTCCTTGGGAGTTACTCTGTGCACTCCCATTCAGTTCTGCCACTTGTTTCTGCAGCTGGACCAGGGCCTGGTCCTTCTCCTGCAGCTCAGTTTCGTGTTTCTCTTGAATTTCATGCAGTTCAGCATCGTGTTTCTCCTTAACTTTGGTCATTTCCAGCTCATGTTTCTCCATCATGTCTTTTAATTGGGCTCTCATTACGTGTTTCTCAGCATCCAGTTTAGACTGGAGGTTTTCTTTTTCAGACAGGACACGTTTCAGGTTTTCACTAATCTCCTGGTTAAAACAAAAAAAAAAAAAAGCACAGCACACAAAAACATCTACATTTTAATATTTATATTTTAATACTACCACTCCCAAATATTATACCTGTACTCCTACCTATGTTATAATCAGAAATCAGGGCTACTCTTGGTAACTCGGCTCTACTACAAGCCACATGCAACCTCTCCCACAACTGAAAATGGAATAAAAAAGAATGTCTGGTTCTATGGAATATTAAAAAAAAGAGATAAAGAAAAAAGCTAAACTGCTGGACCTGGCACCCCAGACAGTGCCACAAGCTGAGAGAGCACAACACCCTCTTTCCACACTGCTGAACTGAAGCAGCATCACTGAGAGGTTAAAATCAGACATCACGGCAGGTACTTCAACACAAAGAGCCTTGATCAGGTATTTCTTTTGCAATCAGCGGAAATACAGCAAAAGGAAAAGCACAAAACTAGCAAAACATCCTATTTTGGGGGGAAAAAAAGGCTTAGATTTGGGGTTCACTGCAGTGCGCAACTACAGAAGCTGAAAACTTGGGACAGCAGTCTTCCCTGCATGGCAAGATTCCAAAATTAATCAAGACAAACTAAGGGTGAGAGCTCACATTTTTATATTTTATGGACTTTACCTCCCCTTTAAGTTAAGTATTTGCACTACTGTAGTTGCATTATTAGCAAAGAGATCAAGCCTCCCAGAGAACTGCCTAAATTAATTTTCCATGTAAAATCAAACAGCTTTTTTAACTTGTAAATGTCCTGATGAGTTTAGTGGGCATTTATTTATGCTATTTCTTACCTTCATTTGCTGGTCTTTGGCATCCAGTTCCTTTTGCAAGACATCTATCACCTGAGTCCTTCCCAGCATGACCTCCTCCTTTTCATGGAGCTTCTGTTTCAAGGCCTTTAGTAGCTAGAAAAAACATAAAATAAAAATAAGCAATCTATAAAGGAGTTCAAACTTACAGAAGAGAATGAAAAATACTTAATAATTATTTTCCCACCCAGACATCTGAACTGTGTCACAGTTTAGTAAGTAATTCCATGATTCCAAATTCCAGCTACCAAGTTTCCAAAGCAACAAACCTGTTCTAGGTCAGCACTTGCATCAGATTTAGCAGCTAATCTAAAGAGCTCCTGCTCATGCTTTTCCCTCTGTGCTTCCAGCTCCTTTTCCTTTTCCTGGATGATATTTTGGAGCACACATACCTAAAACCACAAAGAAAGTAAATATGAAACCAGCCAACAGAGGTGTGAGTTAACTTTCAAAAGCAAATGTTTGCAAGTACTTTTTATAAGTCAAAGTACACTGGATTGTCTAACTGAAGGTAGTGCAAGACAACAGATTCCATCTTGAGCCTAAATTTTGCTTCCAGTTAACAGTAAACACATTAATTACCCTATGATGATGTTAATTTCTAGCAACCTTCTATCAATTAAGCCCAAAAAGCAGCTTGGAAACTGAGCTGTCTCCTCCTCAAGAACCTGTATCCTACATCCAAGGTGGTTTTCCGCTTTCTTATCATCTTTATAAGAACTGGGTCTACCTTTTGGAATCTTGCCAATGACATTTTGAATAAATTCACTTATGCCCTACCCAGATTTACCTCTGAGTGACAACAGTGTGCTGCCCAAAATGGCTTTTACAGCCTCAGCTGTCTGTTCTTTCCTTTCTCTCCTGGATCCAAACTAATTCCCTGTGTGTTGCTGAACAGGTGTAGTTTGTTCAGGATTACAGGAAACATTTTCGTTACACATAAAATAAACTCAGGCAGCATCAAGTGATGTGGGAAATGCTGAGATGAATCATTTCCTATGTGGTAGAACTCAGATGCTGAGAAAAGACACACAAGTCACATTAACATCTGAGCTTTTGCTTCCAAAGGAGGTGGAAGAGCCTGGTAACATCAAGGAGTGAGTAACAACCTGCCTAGCTCCACCTTTTATTTGATTTCTAAGTATTATTTAACAATTTCATCTGAATACCATATACATCAGTCCTCAAAAATCATTCAAAATGAGAAATGCCATTTCCTCAACAGCCAACACACAACTTTTTTCACACACACCAAATAAAAATCAGTATTTTTACAGTATGTTTACTTACATTTTCCATGTAAGTGGCTTCTTTTCCTTGGAAATGCTCTCTCTCCTTGTTTTGAAGATTTTTAAGGCTCTCAATCTGTTCCTGGAACAAGCTACATTTTTCTTCACTGTCCCCAACCTTCTTGGTAAGGTTCTGAACCAGAATCTCCATGCTTTGCAGTGATGACTCCTTAGCTGCCAGCTGATTCTTTATGATGCAAACCAGAAGACAATCAGAAAAATGGACCCAAAAAAATAGACACAGCAATCACGAAGCCTTTCAGCATTAAACTCAAAATTCAATTGGGTTTTAACTGCATCAAGATCTGCCAGCAGATCCTGAAGTTGCCACTAACAGGTTTAAGTCAAGTTGGACTCTCCAGTAAATACGTTTAAATGAAAATATCAGGATATATAAATGAAAATATCAGGAAATACACATGAAAATAATCAGTGAAGAACTTTTATTCACAGGAAATAATTTGTGGTACTTCACATAAAATAACTGCAGAGGATTTGTGCTTCAGAGAGACATCAGAACTTGCTGATGCCTCGAAACCCTCTATGGAGTTTCTATCAGAGGTGCTGCTATACCTTCAGCTCTTCAGTGGGCAGGGGCATTTCCTGGGCAGCCCCACTGGCTCCATAGGCCATCTGCAAATCCATGATATAAGCATCCCTCTCAGCCAGCCTCTTGTCCTTCTGTGCCAGCAGGGAGTCCATGTCAGCCCCACGGCAGCGCTGCGCCTCCAGCTCCACGCTCTGCGAGGGAGAATAGCCCTGCCTGAGAGCTCTGCTTCCATCCACAGCACACAAACATGCACTGCACTGATCTCCTCACTGCCTGCACCAGGAGACTCACAAATGACAGCCAGATGTAGAACTGGCTCCATTTAAGAGTCATCTTTCCTTGCTGAGCCTTTCTCTCTGCAGCATTCCCACTCCTGACGCCTTCCCCAAAGAGTCATGCCCACAAGGACATGTGACATCAGCCCTTGCCCACATTTCTTCCTGGTACGACTCAGTTTTGCAACAAGAAAAATTGAAGCTAACCAGCATTTTTGTTCAAAACATGAGATTTAAGTATAATATTCACCCACAAATTCATCTTTCTGTATCCTTGTCCATTCATTCAGGACTCACTGCTCACTGAAGGCAAAATGACAGAATTCCCACTGCATTTGCTCAGGGAACAGAGAAACAGGAAACTCAGAGTATCTATTCAGTAGCACAGAATTAAATACCTACTTAAATACACAAATGTGAAAAGCCACACACTTGGCATCATATAAACCCCCACCTTTTTTTGTAACTCCTCATTTTTTTGGGTGATCTGGGACTCCAGTTCTTCAATCCTCCTTCTCAGCACTAATATTTTCCCCCGATTTGCTGCAGCATTTTCCTGGTCACCATCTTTGGATGCCTGAAAAAAACCAGGGAGGTTTGTATTCTATTAACAGGTATAACCTGGCTGCATTCCACTACCAGGTACCACCTGGTAGCACACATCTATCTTACAGATAAAGTGAGATAAAAGTAGGTTCCCCAGATGGTTTGTGCTCTTATATGTTCCAGATTCTATGGACAAGCTGGACAAACCAGGCACTGAGTTTGTCTCAAGTTTGTGAAAGTCTCTGGATTTAAATTATTAATAATAATTATTACTGAGTAACTTCCATAGACGTAACTGCTGAGTCACAGAAATTATTATTACTATATTATTACCAAGTAAAATGGCTAAGCATGTTTTATGAGCAAAATAGCTCAGAAGCATAAATAGTTGTACTGCATGTTTTTGAGGACAATTAGGGACTGCAAACTGAATGTTACTGTTCCCTTGCAGCACCCCTTTAAAAAAGAAATGCCCTAAAAACACTAAATGCTCACTGAAGTTATTTTAGAAGCTGCATGAAGTCCAAATCTGCTATTAAAATGACTTCTGTTAACAGTAAAACACCTGTCACTTAAAGGAGACATTCCAACACTTCATTTACATTTTGCTACCCAAGACAGTTTTCCATTTCCTAGGGAATAATTATAGGCTTCATTTCCTCTCAAATCTTTTCTTCCTTGTTAACTTGTGTTAAAACTTTGAGCTGCTAATATGAGGAAGATCAGAGAGAATTTTTTTAGTAAAACAATTTGAAGGGAATATACCATTTCCTAGATTTCTACTGAAAAAGAATTCAATAGAAACACAAATGAATTGACAGCACCCTCATCCTAATGTGAAATTTGGTTCCACATGGAAAACTGCCCCCAGGCTCCCAGAAATGCCACCTGCTTTCAAATGGGAGGACACTCACCTTTTTTGGTTCTGCCTTTGCCTCAGAGCTTCCTGACACTGATAACTGCTTCTTGAGTTCTTCCAGCTGAGAGGTTAATGATGCAACCTTGGCTTTGTTCTGCAGCTTCAGCTTGGAAAGTTTGGCATCAGCAGATTCCTTCTCCTCCTACCAACATCAAAGTCAAGCAGGACTAAATTAGCTGCATGGACAACTGCTTCCTTCAGTTCTTTCATTAAATACAAACAGGGGGGGAAGGAGAAATCTAAGGTGATTAACAGAAAAATCTCTCCCCTGAAGATGCACTGCAATGTCTCCTTTGCATTATTTAAACTTTCTGCACGTGGTTGTTATTAGTGTACAGAACACAGAGCACTAGGATACAAAATTTCCTATTTTTTTCACAGCTATGCAAGTTCAGGGCTTGATTTTTTAATGAGAAGACTTAATTACATTTTATGCAAAAAGAGAGACAAAATATTATACTTCTTATAGTAATATTTATTCATAATACTTTACAATACCCTAAAAGCTTATTTCATTTTGTTTAGAGATGACTTAATTCACAGTGGAGTTTTAAAAAATTCAATATTTTAACAGTTGGCTGTTCACAACCACAGAAAACATCTTACAAAAAGTGCAAAAATTAGTCTCTTGCAGGAACAGACCAACTTCAGGAGTGTTTAGAAAACAACAGATCAAAGAATAACAAACCCCAAAAAAGTCTTAAAGATATTAGATATAAATTATTCCTAGTGCTGGAACAAAAGCCATGCTGGCAAAAAGCAGCAATGTCCAGGCACCACAGCAGCTCCTTGTGGCCACGTGTTCCTAGAGCTGCTGTAACAGCCTTGTAGATACGGAAGTATTATAAAAGGGGGTTTTAAAAATAATCTTTTTGACAGGAGGACACAGTCAGTACCTTTAACTGAAGGTCTTTGTTCCGAAGCTCAGCATCCTTCTCCCTGACAAGCTCCTTGAGCTGTGCCACCAGCTGCTCAGTGCTCGTCAGCTGCTCCGTCAGATCCACCACGGACATGCTTCCTGCATCCTGGGAGCCTGCAGCCTGCAGGGATTAATTGTGCCTGCATCAAACCAAATGCTGCATGCAACCTCAGCAAGCCTGCAGCTTGAGCTCGTGGAAAAACATTCAGCAAATCTTAGTAAATGAAAGATTGAAACTTGCATTTATTATACGTACCTACACCAGGCCGTTTTTAGCAAGTTTGGTCATCATGCAGAACCATAAATCTTAGAAATTCATTTAGGGATATTAGTTCGAAATATGGCATTCCAGGTATCTAAAACTGGAAATCCTCATTCATTGCGTTTGTGTTGTGACAGCCAGCAGTGTTGGTAAATAAAGCAAGTATCAATAAAATATTGATACTGAACATGCTTTGCACAGAAATACACTGGGGGTAAAGCTTATGTAATTCCCACAGAGGTTTCCTTAAGGCAAGATAAGCAGAGGCGAGAGGAAGAGACAGCAGCTGTGCTATGCACAAGAGATTAAACACCAAGCAGATAAGACACAAGAACACAATCCGACTTTGAGAGTCCTAAAACTGTCACGGAAAAACTAGTCCAACGACTCCTTTATAACAGAGCAAATACATATGATTAGTACACATACATACATATGATAAGTAATTCAGCACTTACTCCTGATTTGGAAGGAGAATCATCTCCACTACCCCATTTCCACATAGTTCCACGATGGCTTTGAAAACAAATGAAATAAGAGCACAGTAAGTATCAGAGACTCTCAGAGAGCTGTAATTAAGTCAGACTTCTCTCTATGTGCTTCACTGGGAAATGGCTGAAACTCATTTGTTAATTCTCACAGCACCTCTGATCTCCACCACACTACCAGCTGTTGAATAATAATGACATTATGCATGAAGTATGTACAAAACGTCAATACTGACAAAAATAATCCAAAAAAAGTCTTTCAATGCCATATATTATCATTCAGCACAGCTGCTTCCCCAGCATATAAATAGAAGATATATAAACCACATATAGTTTGCTAATATTTAACCTGACCTCAAACACTGCCTGTCACTGCAGGAAAACAGGGATCATATCAATGCAGACTTCTAAAAAATCATACAGAAAGCTAAAAACCATTAAAGAACAAACTACTTTAATTGCTGTGAGTGCTGCCCATCTCAAAAATACAACCAGCACTGCACCTGCTCAGTAACTTTCAGCCTCACCCAGCAATGCTCCAAGGAAAACCCTGTGTCCTTTCTAATGTGTACCAGAGCCTTTGAAATAGGCACTCACAGGCCAGTCCTCAATTTGGAGGGCAGTTTATAATAAACATTATCACACAGCTTATCTTTAAAAGAATGCAGAGTGACAGCAGAGGCTGCTTTTAAAGCTGTTCAGCACTTCCAAGCCAAGCCCAGGAATCCCGGGCTACAACCTCTGGCCCACATCACCTCCAAGGAGCTTTCCTACCATTAAAAACCAACAAACCACAGGCTTGGGGCTGGGAATTCCAGAGCCTGTAAGTAAAACTCCTCCAGAGCTATAACATCAAACCTGCTCTCAGTGAAAAGCTCATTTTTAGACACATAAAAGGGTTAGCCAGGTACAAAAACCACACAGTGACTCAGTAGATGTAACATGGTGGTGCGTTTGTATTTCATCTATGAATATTTTAGCTCATTTCCAGCCCTGAGTGATGCAATCATTTTGTTTGCCTCACCCACCAGCATTCCTGCTTGAATACCTTAAAAATACATCAGAGAGGAGCAGTTATTTACATCAATTACACTGAATATTGACAAGTTTTCCAGCTCAAGTTGGCAAACAAAATTGACCAGGCTTTCCTTACCCAGCATGAGGCCAAACAAGTTTTTTGCAGTTTTTCTCAGGTACAGACAACAAGTTAAAGCTGCTGGGCCACTCAGCTTGTTGCCTTCACCTGAACTCAGTGGAGCTTAGGTTTTTGGCAGCCTGTGGCCAGGACACTCCCAGGCATCACGGCTAAGAGGATCAGGGAGTCCAGATTTTCTGTGGCTCCCGTCTCTGAGGTTTCAGTGACAGGTATTTGTTCAAGTTCAAGCTGCTCACTCTCACTGTCAGGGTTTCACGTTTCTGCCAGCCCCTTATCCTGCTCATCTTACACACCCTCCTGCATTGAGAGCCACTCCCTGCACTCACCACACACTCACTGCCATTAATCCCTTCAGTGAACAGCAGCAGGATAATCTTATCCTCCACAAATTCCACCAGGCACGACAGATGCCACTTCATTTACTGAAACAAGTTTCTCCCGATGCTCGAAGTCCAAGTGAGGTTTCAGCTCTTATCACAAAGGGGCTGTTACCAAAAAAGAAAGTCCCACTGGCAGCTTTGCCTTCATATTCTTCCATTACCAGCTGCTGCCAAACGCAGCTGAGAAAACCAAAAATGTATTATTCATGTGGGCCTTTTCCAGGCTCCTTCCTGCCCTGAATGGGCCAGCACAAGGGGCACATGGCAGGTTTGGGCAGCAGCAGCTCATCCTGCAGCACTCACAGGAGCCCCACAGCTCAGGGGAACACAGCAGTGACTCCCTAACACTCCTGGGGTTTGTCCAGCCTTCCACACCTCCAACCCCCAATCACACTGATAAAAACACTGGCTTCAAAGAGCACTTCTCTGAGTTCTCACCACCAGGCTGGTAAGGAAGGACCTTTCCCCTTGTCCTGCAGAAAGAGGCTGTGGAAGAAAACCGAGGCAGAACTCTGCCCAGGAACATGCTGGCATTCCCTCCACAAGCAGAAAAAGAGTGTGTACAATGCCAGCTAAGCCTCGTGGTATTGTAAATCCATTTCCTGCAACAACTCTGTGCTGTGAACACACCCAGGGGAAGAAAACCATTTAATATCATTACTCTCTCCTTGTATCTGCACACTTTTCCTTCAATCCTTGTGTGGATGTTGGTTCTTCAGATGAACAAGCTGAATTTGTTTTTAAAAGATCTGTGCCATATATGAACCAAGAGCTCCTGCCATATAGGAGAGAAGCACAAACTGAAGCTGTGTCAACCAAACCACACACACTCTGCAAAAATACAGTAATGCATTTATATAGCTCTTACTTGGGGCTGTAATAAACACTTATCTTAATCACACTGTGCACATTTAAAGAATAATAGTGTACACTACTGTTTATATGTTCAAATTTATATTAATTTAGTAATATATGTAATTTATATTTATATATAATTTTATGTAGATAAATAATAAAACTAACATACAAGGGGAGCACTATCTTCTAAAAGTGGCCCAGTGACACATATCCTTTATATCAACTTCTCCAATTAATATCTATTTCATATACATTAATAATAAGACACAGAAGGGAAGTACTATTTTCTAAGAGCAGCCCAACGACAGATACTCTTTATATTAACTCATCCAATTAATACCTATTTGGTATAGATAAATAATAAAACTGACATACAAGGGAAGCACTATTTTCTAAGAGCCACCCCGTGACACATCCTTTATATTAACTCCTCCAATTAATACCTATTATATATTATCTATTATATTACATATTATTGCATTATTATACAGACAAACAACACAATAGCCATGGGGTCCCTGCCCCCAGCCCCAGCAGCACAGGTGCCTCTGTGTGTGTGTATATGTGTGTATGTATGTATGCGTGTGTGTGTATGTCTGTAGTGCCCAGACACAGCACGGCCCATTCCCACGCCCATTTCCCCCCATTCTCCCCCCCCAGCAATGGGGATCCCACGGCCAGGGCCGGGCTCTGTGCAGCGCCGGGACTCACCTGCGGGCCGGCCGAGCCCCCGGAGCCCCCTGGAGCCCCCCGAGTGCCGGAGGGGCGGCCGAGCCCCCGGAGCCCCCCGAGCTCCGGAGTCCCCCGAGCCCTCCCGGCCCCGGCCCCGGTCGGGCCGCCCTCTCTATGGCCCCCCTCGGGCCGCTCTATGGCCCCGCTCCCTCTCTATGGCCCCGCTCCGGCCGCTCTCTCTATGGCCCCGCTCTCTCTATGGCCCCGCCCGCCGCCGCAGCGCCCCCTGGCGGCCCGGAGGACCTCTCGTGTAACACATCACACACCGCCCTTCTCCGTTTATTTATTTATTTATTAATTTATTTATTTATTTTAATTTATTTTTATTTTGTGGTTATTTTACTCCTCCCAAGGTTTCCCCCGTGTCATTCCTGACCTCCCTGCCGGTCCACGCGGGTCATTATCCCGTATGATAATGTATTGCACGCACGTATTACCTGCATGTATTGCATTGCAATGACAGTGTATTGCGTGCCCCGTGTCGCCCCCTGGCGGCCGCGCCGCGGAACTGCAGCGCCCGCGGCCAGCGCATCCCCCCAAGCGGCGCCCGGGAATTGGGAGAGGAGGAGGAGGAGGAGGAGG
>WBMV01007704.1:1264041-1274427 GCA_013396655.1 Campylorhamphus procurvoides
CCTCTCTATGGCCCCGCTCCGGCCGCTCTCTCTATGGCCCCGCTCTCTCTATGGCCCCGCCCGCCGCCGCAGCGCCCCCTGGCGGCCCGGAGGNCTGGTGAGGAGCTGGGGGAGACACCGAGGGCTGGACAGAGCTCGTGGACCACAAGGATGCTTCTGTTTGGCAGCGTGGGTGAATCCTTTGCTCAACCTCTCATTAACAAGTTATCCGTGAGAGCTGGCAGTGGAATAAACTCTTGTTTAAGACCTGAAACTCCTCTTTCATCTCCTTGAGTACCCGGTCCATTGTCTTCTCTAGGGAGTTACTAAGCACATGGATGGATGGATGGATGGATGGATGGATGGATGGATGGATGGATGGATGGATGGATGGATGGATGGAAGGATGGATGGATGGATGGATGGACAGATGAGCCAGGGACAGCCCAGGTGAGAAAAACATAGCCAAAAGATAATAGACTGATAACAAAAAGACTGAAAATGTGGACTGATCAGCATGAGAAAAGAGACACTGATAACCAACAGAATATAGAATGCTAATTAATGAAGAGTACGCTGTAAACCACTAATTCCTTTATTTGCTGAAAGGCATAAAAAGTTAAAAGTTTCAATAACTGATGCACATGTTTTGTGGGGTGATCCCCTTGTACCTCAACATTATATAATGTCACCATTTCTTCCCTGCTCCTCCAGCATAAAGCCATTATTCCAAAGCAAAGTCCTTCTTTGCAAGTTGGACTCTCCTTTAGTTTATTACACAATGCTAAAGTTTCCCGGAAAATTCCAGCACCTTATTACATTGCACCATAAAATGTGAATTTTATATTATATATAGAGAGAAAGCTCAAACACTTTTATATTAGCAAATCTGGTTGCTGTAAAGTTAGGGAAGGGAATTTTCATAACAATAGTTCTAGTGCTCTAGCTTTCAGGGAGAGGAATGGATTGGAAATCCTTTCTCTGAGCTAGAAAAAGAAAACCACCTCCAGCTTTCTATGGGATAGAACACCCTCACAAATACAAAAAGAAGCTGTGCATCATATCTGACAGCAGCAACTTTTGTATTTTGCCTTCTGTAATCTTTTAGGTAGGAGTTTTATCCATGTACAAACTGCAGCTTTCCAGCAGGATCTGGTACTGGATTCTGGGCTACAGCCCCAGCACTCCCCAGACAAGCACCTCTTCATCCTACAGTCCCCAGAACAGAGAATAAATCTCAATTTCCAGGAGCCTGCCACACTGCCATGACTGGGAGCAGGGAGCAAGAAACCCAGAAGACTTTAGAAGGAATAATTACATTTGAAGATGTGGCTGTCATTTTAAGCACTTTATTCTTTCCCTGGTGCAACCTACGTGATTATGCTGAGCTTTTTGTGTTCTCACCCAGGCCTGGACCACTCCTGCTGACAGATGCCTGAAGTCCTCTGGAAGGCACTGGAATCTCTGGGAACAGGAGTCTGAGCATGGACAGAACTCCCACACCACAGGGTTGAATGCAGCAGAGCCCTCCTTGGGAATCACCTGGAGAATAAGGGCTCTGGGAGGATCACAAGTGGGGGACTAAACACCCTGTTGCACTGCTGGGCTAGGGAGGGTTTCAAAAATATTGTGCATTTTGAGATCCAGAGGAACCTTGGATCCTTGAAAAGCAATGGAAAGGTTTGAGCCAATATTCTCATTGTTGCACTGTGCTCCTCACTCAGAGCACAAGGCAGACAGTCATGTTTGCACTATTTCTTCATGAATTTAGGTTTGCAGCAGCCTCCAAAACAAACTCCAAAGTGAATATCCCTCTGTTCAACCTGTAACCTTTGTGATTGTATCCCCATTCTGCAGTCTCTACGTAGCAGCATCTTTTCCAAACCTGCCCCCAAACAGCATCCCTGAATGGCTGAGACAGGAGCAAATGGGAGTGTTTGTGCTCCTCTCATCTTCAGCATCTAAACCAGTGCAAGACTCCCAGCCACTGGAGTAGAACCAACATTGAATCACATGCAGAGGTTTTGGTAATCAGGAGGGAAACTTTGCTCCAAATACTTTGTCCTTTTCTTGAATTCATTCCACTTAAGAGGAAGAAACCAAAAACATTTTCAAGCTTGGCCTTTTCCAGAATCCAGAGCAGTTTTCCCTGTGTGGTAAGTTGTCATACTGTAATGATCAAAACAGAATAAAACCCCATAAATATAATATCATCTGCAGGTCTTGATTTTATCCCAATGTATAAATTATTCTTGGGAAGACAGGAGTGGAAATGACAATGTACTTCTTCTGGGGATCCCACAGCCAATTAGTGCTCCCCTCTCCCTCTCTGAGATGCAGAATGGTGTTAGCACTGTCCTAATTAGTGCAATATTAACCCTGTGTTGCGGCAGAAAGTGCCTGTTTCTGCCTGAGCAGAGCGTGGGGATCTTACAAACAATGTTCTCTTGGATATTTAGGCAAAAACTCCCCTGCCCTGGTGCCAGCCCTTTGACTGACTGTGCTCACCAGTGAGATCCAAGCCCCTCAGGGACACATTAAAGCCCCTTCCAGCTGGAGGAACAGCCTTGTTATTAAAATACATTTAATAGTTCTCTCACAGCAGTATCCAGATGCCCCAGTTAGTGCAACAGCAAGTTACTGAATGTGCAGTTCTCTGCTGGAACTCATCTATTATCTTAGCAGTTCCTCCTTTTTTACAAAAGAAAGCTGCTCACTAGTCAGCCTCCTCTTTCCTCTCCCTCCAGAAAGCAGTGGGAGGAAATTGCTTGCTCTGCCTGCCTGCTTTCTCCCACTCTTCTGCTCCCTTTCCCTATTTCCTGCATCCTGAAATAACAGGGAGACATCCCACCTCATCTTTGAGGAGGGATGGTAAAACCAGAGTGGGGCTTCATGCAGGGTGAAGCCAAATTCCTACCAGCCATGTACATCAGCCCCACATTCCTACCAGTGCCAGGAGGATTCCAAGCCCTCCGTGCCCGAGCTGAGGTCAAACACAGCAGGACGAGGGCTTGAAGGAGGAATTAATGGTAAAGACAGGTCACAAGAAGGAATTGCTGCTGCTGCCCCTTCCATTTGTTACCTCCTTCTTCTTGTTCCTATCTAACTTGTGTCCCACCCTTCCCGGACAAGCAAAAGGGACTACTGGTTATGAGAGCAGTGACTATTGGGAAGCAGCTGCAGGGATCATCTAATCATCTTTTGATTATTAGATTTGATGATTAGAGGGCCATTAGTATATAAATGACGTGTATTAGCATAAGAGGCATGCTCAGAGGTAAACAGCTAAGCCTGAGCTTTTAGTCACTTGTTTTTTATGCCACTAATTCAGAACAGAGCAAACCACTCAGATAATTACAAAATAAAACCAAAACAACCCAGACAACAGTGGCGAGTTACCCAGCACTCACTGCAGGGGGCAACACACACCTTTGCACAGGGACACAGAAGGCTCACCCTGAATTTATCTTGCGTTATCCTGTGTCTTAAATGTGTGGCACCTGCACTTCCCACTGAGTCCCTGGGGTTCAAGGTCGATTTTGTGACACCCCTCCCAAAACTGGGAGCAGCCCCAGGCACCAGGACATGCTGCGGGCTGAGCTGGTGGCAGAGGAGGACTTGGGAGTCCTGCTGGTCCTGCACTGAACTGTCTTGCTACCACCACTACGTGGAATTCTGGATCAAATTTGAGTATTTCATGTAAGTTTTTAAAGGCTCTGGTCACCCCTCTTTGAGGACTGGCCATCGAACCTGCATGTGACATGGCAGCAGTGGGAGAAGTGCCAAAATTCACTGCTCAACAATCTGCAGGCGAGCTCATCAGGAGAGCCCACTGCAGGCTCAGAAAATGCAAACCTCACAAGAATTAAACAGTGTTGTTGTCTTTACAGCAAAAGTGGCCTTCCAGTGCTCAGAGCACAAGGACTCACTGCTCAAGCTGCTTCTAGAAGAGAAAGGAAGGAGAAGTATGATAAATTAGACACAAAAAGTGTTCAAGGCTATAAAAAAAATTCAAAATGATTCTTTGAACAGCTACCAGACAGAGTACAGAGTGACTTTTTGTACTTATTAAAAAAAGGAGAGTATTTTATATATGCAGACCATGCAACATTAAAACAAGTTTAAAAGTGCCATCAAGAGAGATGTTGACAATATAAGAGAGAAAAAATGCTGCAACCAAGATTATGAAAGCCTAAGGAATCTACCAGCTTGTCCAGCAAAAGCCACCTCTCTGCTACAGACCTTCCCCCAGTTTATGGTGAATCAGTGCTTTAATACTTTTTCACCTAAACGGAGCCCTAGTTTGGTCACTGTGCAGAAATTACTGTCTTCTAGTGTTTGTTTTTGTTAACCAGGTGGGAAGTGAAAACAAGCAAGGAGAGAAATCTACTTGCAACTTGCTGGATGGGAAGCCTGGATGTACTTCACATGGGAACAACTGGAATCGTATCCAGCTGTAAACGCTGCGCCCATAAATCACCACACACTCACCCCACGTGTTCTTTTTAATCTTTTTATTAATCAAAGACAAGAAGACTTTCGTAATTCGAGTGAGAGGACAGATCCCAGGACACTTTCACAGCTGTGACAAGCTGGACCATAAGACACACTGTGGAACACACCAGGGGTTTGGAGCGACGCCCTCATCCTGACTGGGTGAACTGGGGTCACTGGCACCCTGCAGAGGGTCCTCAGGGAGAGGATATTCCATTGGCAGCAGATCTTCCATTCTGGGAGGGACATGCCAACAGCTCCAGAAGTGAAAAAAGGAGGATTTGGCATCATACCTGCCCCAAAGGGTCCCCAGGTACCAGAGATGTGCCAAAGGTCTGTCTCCACCCTTTCAGCTCCAGGTCTCTTACATGTACAAACGGAGCAGGTTTTACTCATGCTATATAAATACACTTATACTGTGCATTGGCATTTACAGAGTTGCATAAAAGTCAAAAAAATAAAGCTCTGCAAGATTTTAATACTCTTAGGTGGAAGCTTGAAAGGTTAACGTGTCACTGTTTTCCACAAAACCCAACCAGGTGGGAAAGTAAACTAGATGTACCATTTCAACTCTTTAGCATTTCATAATCGATTTTCAGTATACCAATAAATACTCAGTGCAAAGCACATGCTCAGTTAAAATCCTAGGCATGGATAATGTATGAGGAAAATAATAAAAAAAGAAGCCAGCACATGTTGTCTACATGCTCATAGAGATATAAAAAAAAAAAAGAAAAAAAGGGAAAAGTGTTCCTCACTTACAGCATTATTTTGGTTTTGGCTGAAGAAAGATGCTTTCTCCCAAAATAACAGTACTTGACAAAGTTATATCATTGGCTTGTTAAAAAATAAAAAGCTTGTGACTAGGGAACATCCAAAGAAAAACAAACCAAACCCCCCAGAAATGCCAGCCAGTAATTACAGTTTATGGGATGATAAAAATGTGATGGTTTCCAGCAGAAAAGCTGTAGTGTTCCTTCTCTTCCACATCGCCCACTGGAGCTTGCCCAGGCTCTCCATAACACTCCTGCCTAATGAGTTCTCTTCCCATGAACAGGGACAGATCAAACCACCTCAGTAACTGGTAACAACACCCGTCTCCTTCCCATGAGTGGAGACAGTGATTTAACAGATACAACCTTAGGAAACAGAATTTACAATGGAAAGGTAATGCTTCTGGACACAGGAACTGAAAATGTGAGAAGTACAATATAGAAAAAGAGTTAATGGTTTTGTGGAATTTCAACTTGGAAGTACAGCATAGAAATGAGGATTATTACAGGAGCATCCATAACAGGGCCATTACAGAGGCAACACTGAAGGCTGCTTTGTTAACCCCAGGAACTGCCCCCTCATTGCACAGGTCGTGTTGGCAGCAGAAGAATTCAAAATTATCCAGCTGGAAGGACTCAGCAATTTCATTCATGCTGCACTGGGATGCCTTCCAGCAGGAGAAAGTTCTCAGTTTACCTAGGAAAAAAAAACATTGAACAGATTAATCTTGACAGCAATAGCATTTTTGGTGTTGGAAGCATCAAACGGGGGGAAATGCAAAGCTCCGAGTGGAAACACAGCGAGGGGATGGAGGTCCTGTGGTTTTGTTGCCATGGCATCGGGGAGAACACGGATGAGGCAGAGGCTCTGTGGTCTCATCCCTGATACCCAGGAATGTTCTGGTCTCCTCCTCCCCCCTGATACCCACAGGGTTCTGTGCCCCTCCTGCCAAGGAATAACCTCACAACGTGCCCACCAAGAGGGCAAGGTTTGACCACAGTCCCACCCACAGCACTTTGCACAAGAGGGTAAAATGCACATAAAGTGCATGGGATGAGAATTGCACATGAAATTGCAGGGGCTGATGGAAGGGTTTGTCCTTTTGGTGGGTCTGGCAGCCAGAGCTATGCTGAGTGTTGATCTGCTTGTGATGGCAATAGTTTTGAGCCACTTGCTCCAGCAGAGGATGTCCCTGCTCATTCCAAGGGGATTGCACTACATGACTGTAAAGGTTCCTTCCAACCCCAACCATTCTGTGACTCCAGGAAGAGTCCTGCCCTTTCTCACACATTCCCCTGGGCACCAAACCCTTTGTCCTCCATCTTCCTCCTCCTCAAGTACTCAATCCCTGACTCTTGACAAGCTACTGCAATAATTATTGTAGGATGTGTGCTAGAAAGCCAAAAGTTTGTGCTCCTGAAGGTTTGGGCTCAAGAGAAACAGCAAAGAGAAAATTCCTTAGGATGGATCAGCACAGAGCAGCATTAAAAGCTTCCTCTCCCCAACAAGTCATGAGCATCCTGGGGAACAGAGCAGTCCCACCCCATCCTTAATACCAGATCACATTCAGGAGTTACTTAAATGGGATTTAACAAGCACAACAGTAATTCTATGCCCTGAATATCCTTGACCATCCTCCTGAGACACAGGTCACTTCACCCTCAGGAAAAGAGAATTTATTTTAATAGTGACAATTTATAAACGCCCCAGTCTTCATCTGCAAGTGCATTTTGTGGGCTGTATGTCCTGCATCTGTTTTTAAAGCACAACAAATTCAGGGCAAAGGGGTTGTATTTTAAAGTCAGTGGTGTCTCCTACCTTTTTCCTGCTCCTTTGGTTGGGTTTTTGGTTGGTTGGTTGGTTTTCAAACCTGCATCTGCTTGTACTACTCTAAATCAACGACCTAAAATCATCACTACATTACCAGTTGCCTGGATATAAGCATGACCTTCAAAAGGATTTGCAACCTTGAGTGAGGCTTAGAAATGCATACTAAGGCCAGATTAGAGATGCACAGGTGATGAAAACTGATACAAGGGTGTTTATTTTAGGTCTGTGGGACATCATACATACCAAATTTTATCTGCAAGCAAGTATCTTCATTCATTAGGCAGGTGCTGTTTGTCCTGCACAAGGAAGGGCTGTTCTCACAGTGGTAACATCTTAAGGTGTAACCTAAGACAACAGGGGTTTGTCTTTACTGAATCATAAAGTACTGGCACAGCAGCAGCATTAAAAAGAAAAAGGAAAAAAAAAAACAGAACAAAACCAAACCAAAATAATCACTGTCTGCATCTCACTGTCACAAAATACATGCCTGGTTATTAAACTCAAGCAAAAATTATTAAACTCAAGACTTCAGCTAAAACTGAGCTCATGTCAGTTGTATAAATTGAGGCTGGCAACTGCAAAAGGCAGATTCTGAAGCAGGTACTTCTGTCATTTTTTAAAACCACTTACTGCTGTATGCCTGCAGAACAAGGTTTTAACTGCTGCCTTCTTTTATGTGCTCTTAAAGACTGCCTTTTCCAGGCAGGAAATGACAGGCTTTCGCTTTCAGCAGAATTCCATTCTCTCCTGGTTTTATTTCATACCTCTTTCATGCTACACACCAGTTTCCAGTCCACACAACAGGGACCCAGTTTTCCAGCAGCAAAACACCACAATCTGCTGCTGTTTTAAGCAGCATCACATCCTGCACTCGACTCTCTCCTCTGACCCAGGACACACAGCACAGAAACTGAGCTCTGTTTCAATGCTTACTGTCATTCCCCAAAGTGGCATTAAATAATCCAAGTTATTTTTCCTGCTCTGGCATTTTTGGCATGATCTTCTCCACCCCTGTCACAACATTACAGCAGGAAAAGTCCCTCCCTTCTACTTACCAGAACTACAAAAAGCAACCAGAACAATGCAGGCAGTTAACAGGGTGAAGTTCATCTTGGTCATGCTTCCTGCCTGGATTGAGGGCATAGAGACATGTTACATGTTTATTACATTAAAAAGCTACATGGAACTACCAAAACATCCAGTGAGGAACTGAGATCTCACTCAACACTTCAGGATGGAACACAAAGCACTGGCCAGGAGAAAGAGGGAAAGACAAGAGAGAAAAATAACTGCACTTTCCAAGAGAGGATTTTTATTCTGAGAACTGATATTTGAGCCCTGACAGGCTCAGATGGGTCTCATTTCTCCCCTCTGATCACACCATTCAACAGGTCTCCCTATTTCTCACAGCTCCAAATGCACCTAACAAACAAACCAAAAAAAAAGGCCATTTAGCTCTCAAATGCTTTTTCTTTTATAGCAGCTCCCCAGTAACCCTGGAGCCAGACTGTGCTCTTTTCTTCTCTCTCATGGGTTTGGCTGCTCTAAAGGAGCTTTGGCCTGTCCTCTCCCAAATTCCTCCCTGTCCCTGAGAGACTGGCACATTCACTAACCCCCCAAGTGCCTGCAGCCACAGCTCAGGTCTCCATGACTGCTGCAGTCCAGCAGGGAGATGGCAAGGGCAGGGTTTGGTTTCAACACAGGCAGCTCCACAGCGGGAATTATTAGACAGATTTCTGCACACAGCCTGAACTGCAAGCACAGCTCCTAGGAAAAAATCTCTGCTACTGCAGAGCAGGATGTTCAGAGGAGGCATCAAGCAGACACAAGGGGAGAAGGGGACCATAATTGTGCTAGGAGGGCATGATTTTTTTTTCTTCAAAGCCCAAGTAGTCCCAGAATATTAAAGGTATTCAAGTAACAAGTTTTACATATGTTAAATCATCACATCACTGCTCTTGAGCCTGCTAATTCTGCTGGAAGCTATTCCTATGTGCAGCCATAACCATGTTAGGATGGAGTTTTTCCCTCCCAGAAGGCTGAAAAGATGGTTTCATAACCAAACAATATTTACAAGCTTCTCAATCTTAAGTCTAGTTGATTTTTCTACTGGCAAAAAAAAAAAAATCTCATACAAGATATCAACAAAACCCCATCCAAAAAATAAGAAAATCCAACCAGAAAAAGGCCCCTATATTTTTTTTCCTTTTTATATGACCTACTGCAGAGCAGGAAAACTAAGAAAAACATAGCCGTAACGTGCAGGATGAGCTGATTTTCTGGGGTAAACAACTTTGCAAAAGAAGCCTTTCAAGGCCACAGGCTCATCCCACAGAGACATGAATCTGCAGAAGTGCTCCTGGTCTGGTGGTTACAGCAAGGGCCCTTCTGGACAGCAAACAGAACCTCCCTGGAACCTCTCCAGCTTCCACGAGTCCTCAGTCACCCAGTGTGTCAGCAGAGGAAAACAGTTTCACCTTTTAGCAAGACCAAGTCATGACCAGAATAAATAGAAGGCAAATGAATAAAAGTCATCAGAGCCAGTAGTAATTCAACCAGTCTATTTCTGTGGAAATGAGTAATTGTTTCTGTACTCCAGAATGACAGGGAGAAAGACAACAGGAAAATTTTAGCTTAAAAAAAATGCAGAGAGAGACAGTTATTCACATCACAGCTTAAAAAAAATAAAGCAGAAAACATTTCCTAGCCTGAATTTTCTCAACTGCTGTTTTAACTCAAGCATCGAACCCACGTCAATGACAAGAACCAAGACCTGCAATGGAAGGCTCACTGCCTGGTTGTGAAACAGAATTCCTCTGCAGTCCCACCTGGGAGAGGGCAAGACCTGCTGCTACTGCCACCATAGATCACAACTGGTGATGACAGAAAGGGGCAGGAGAAGGGGAACAGCACCAGGAGCCCCATCCCTGCAGGGATTAGAGAACAGGACCAGGAGCCCCAACCCTGCGGGGACCAGGGCACAAGCACCACAAACCCCATCCATGCAGGGACCAGGGAACAGCACCAGGAGCCCCATTCTTGCAGGGATTAGAGAACAGCACCAGGAGCCCCATTCCTGCAGGGACAGGGAACAGGGAACAGCACCAGGAGCCCCATTCATGCAGGGACCAGGGAACAGGGAACAGCACCAGGAGCCCCATCCATGCAGAGAACAGGGAATAGGACCAGGAGCCCCACCCCTGCAGGGACCAGGGAACAGGACCAGGAGCCCCATCCCTGCAGGGACCAGGGAACAGCACCAGGAGCCCCATCCCTGCAGGGACCAGGGAACAGCACCAGGAGCCCCAT
>WBMV01007704.1:1275060-1311512 GCA_013396655.1 Campylorhamphus procurvoides
TGTCCCCGTGTCCCCTCACCTGGTCCTGCCCCACTGCCGCCGGCTCTTTGGGCACAGCGGGGCTGCAGCGCTGCCCTCGGGCCGTGCCGCCCCCGGGGCGGGGATGGAGGGAGGGAGGGACAGACAGACATCCCTGGCCAAGGGCAGCGCCCCAGCAAAGGCGGTGCTGACACGGGGGAGGGAAGGGATCTGGGGATACGGTTCTGGCCGCTTGTGGATAGACCCTGGAATGGTTTGGGTTGGAAGGCACTTCATGGATCATCTGGTTTCACCATCCTAGGTTGCTCCAAGCCCCGTCCAACCTGGTCTTGGACACTCTCAGGGATCCAGGAGCAGCCACAGCTTCTCTGGGCAGCCTGTGCCAGGGCCTGCCCACCGTCCCAGGGAGGAATTCCTTCCCAACATCCCATCTATCCTTGCCCTCTGGCACTGGGGAGCCATTTCCCCTTCCTGTCCCTCCATCCCTTGTCCCAAGTCCCCCTCCAGTTCTTCTGGAGCCCCTTTAGGCATGGAAGGGGCTCTGAGGTCTCCCCAAGGTCTTGTCTTAATAGATTAAGGAAAACAGTGGAGAATTTTGGAAGAGGCAAAGGAACAAACCAGGAAAGGAACCTGGAAGTTTCCTCCAGAGGCATCCCAATATAGAGCTAAACATTCACAGCCTAGAGAAACACTGAAGAAAATCAACAGAAATGTAGTTGAAGAACAAAAAGTGAGGTGTTTTGTTTGAAGAGACTTAGATCAATGCTATTTTGGAAAAAAATTTGAGGGTTGACTTGAGGATAATGTTAAATGCCTATAACTACCAGCTGAATTGAAAAGGGAATCTTTGATTTATTTTTGTTACCACATCAGAATGGCCAATTTATTCGCTAAACCTAAAGCAAACCCTGAATCACTCCGAACTCCATCAGATTCTATTGATGTGGTAAGATAATTATCAGTCATCTCAGCACACGATCTTACAAGTGCCTAAAAGGTTTTACCTCTGTTTAAGCCACAAATAAAAGCAAAGGCATATAAGGGTAAGATGCTTGTGGGTTATTGGATGCAGTTTATTAAATTAGAATCCCCTCAATACTTCATAGAAATAAAATTCCCATATTAATTCACTTAAATAAGGGACTGGGAACAAGGAACTTCAGCCATAGCTGAACATTTACCTGTTTTCTCTTCCCAAAATCTGTCAGCAGTCCCTCCAACAGAGCACACATTTATTTGTATCATCACAAATAAGTGGTATTTCCAACTCCACCTGAATTTATCACCTTTGCATAAATTCTGAGAAAATAAGCAATTATAGGAAAAAACAAAACCGGCACTGACATAACTTGCACAACAACTTTTGTTTGGTGTGCTGGCCAGCACACCACTTGTTTTTCTCTCATGTGATTCAGTCACAGCAAGGAAACCATGGCCAAAGGTCCCCTCCATTAAAGCATTCAACCAGCAAAATGCTGAAGGAATCCTACAGGGCAATTAGTAAAGACTGTCCATGTAGGCTCTTCCATGGGCAGAAGAAGGATGAGCTTAGTTCCATATTTGTGTTGGATGTGCCTGGGTTAACGAGGCTGATTCTGCCTTGCCAGGTGAAGTCCTAACCAAGCACCAGGATGAGAGTCAGGTCTGAGCCAGGAGAGGGTGGCAGGATTCAGGCTGGACCTGCAGGACAGCAGCTGCAGGGAAGGACATTCCCATATTAGTGTGACACCCTGATCACAGATCTCGGATTACAATGACCACAGGAAGGATTTGGCAGCTGGCCCAAACCTGCAGGATCTCCACTCAATTCTCTCCTGCTGCTCAGTGAGGATCTGACAGAACATCCCTGACTCCTTGTTTTCAATGCCTTGGCTGCTTTGTTTTTCATTTCCCATTGATCCTGGGACTTTGAGACACACCACACCCCTCTGGCAATACCTTCCCTTTTGGGTGGGGTGAGGAGATGCACATCTTGAGGAGCTACAGCGCTTTTGGCAGCTGCAGGCGGGTCTGCCCTGTGCAAAAATAGCTGCCTGGAGCAAAGAAATAACCTTTTCCCTCTTACAAACACAGACTGTTTGGGGCAGCGGTAGCAACCTGTCACTTCCCTGGGTCCCTCCTCACTCAACAGACACTGCTGGCCACCAGCAGAGAGGCCTCAGAGGCAGCACTGCAGCTGAGAGAACAGCACTGTCCTGTATCATGGCTTCTCCCACAGCCGGCAATAATTACAGCTTATCTTTAACGACCCAAGGAGAACCACTCCCTAAAAAAAAAAAAGAGTGAAATTGCCAAGAGCTGACAGTGTTTGTGCAGAGCCCCATGCCCTTCAGCTGATTCCAGTGAACTAGAACATACAGGTCCTGGTAGGAATCCTCCCAGGAAAGTCCTCATGAGGGTTATCTTGTCCTTAAAAAGACACAACAGACTGACAGCCCTGGAAGAAGCTCTAGTTCCACTAAAACGTTTTTTCACTGATCCTTGATGAAATGTCTGTGAAAAAGCATTAGACAACAACCACATCATCACCTCCCAGGTTATAGTGAGGAATCCTCAAAATGGCAACATTTTGGAACCACTCCAGCAATCTCATTCATGTGAGGGACAACACAAGTTGGTTTTGCCCCTCTAGATGTTTCCCTGAACAACTGTTGAAGGGATCATACTAAGTATATATTTTTCTACCTTGTACCACTGTGGAAACTCTGTGGGGCACTTCAGAAAGCTGAGCACATGGAAAATCCAACACCTGGACTTGTAAAAAAACGCTGCAATTAGTCAATAATGGAAACTCTGAGCTGGAACCACAAAACATTTGTTTTCCTCACAGGAGCTGCCAATTCTGGCTATCAAAAAGAACTGACTCAAGTGATGCTGTCACACAGTGATTCGCCAAGTCTTGGCAGGAACAGTCCCACGTAGCCCTTGAGCACAAAGGAGGCAGTTAAATTTTTTATTAATGACAACAGAAACAAAGTAAAACTGATAAAGCAAACAGATATTTCTTTAAATATAAACTTTCTAGTCATCTAGTGTTCTGTCAGGTTTCCCTCCTTCCCCTCCCTCCCTTTTTTTTGGCTTTTCTTTTTTCATTCACGCTTAGTTACAAAAATCCAGAGGATTTAGGGAAATATAATACTTAACATAAATTTGTCAGCAAACATCATATAAAGAAAAAAACCCTCAAAATATATTTACAAATGCATACTTTGTAGTCATTGAGAAGTTTCTTGGTTAATGAATGGCAGATCATACATGAACACTACATTCCCAGAGGCATTATCCAACCAGAGTCACTTAACATAAAATNTTAAAGCATTCAACCAGCAAAATGCTGAAGGAATCCTACAGGGCAATTAGTAAAGACTGTCCATGTAGGCTCTTCCATGGGCAGAAGAAGGATGAGCTTAGTTCCATATTTGTGTTGGATGTGCCTGGGTTAACGAGGCTGATTCTGCCTTGCCAGGTGAAGTCCTAACCAAGCACCAGGATGAGAGTCAGGTCTGAGCCAGGAGAGGGTGGCAGGATTCAGGCTGGACCTGCAGGACAGCAGCTGCAGGGAAGGACATTCCCATATTAGTGTGACACCCTGATCACAGATCTCGGATTACAATGACCACAGGAAGGATTTGGCAGCTGGCCCAAACCTGCAGGATCTCCACTCAATTCTCTCCTGCTGCTCAGTGAGGATCTGACAGAACATCCCTGACTCCTTGTTTTCAATGCCTTGGCTGCTTTGTTTTTCATTTCCCATTGATCCTGGGACTTTGAGACACACCACACCCCTCTGGCAATACCTTCCCTTTTGGGTGGGGTGAGGAGATGCACATCTTGAGGAGCTACAGCGCTTTTGGCAGCTGCAGGCGGGTCTGCCCTGTGCAAAAATAGCTGCCTGGAGCAAAGAAATAACCTTTTCCCTCTTACAAACACAGACTGTTTGGGGCAGCGGTAGCAACCTGTCACTTCCCTGGGTCCCTCCTCACTCAACAGACACTGCTGGCCACCAGCAGAGAGGCCTCAGAGGCAGCACTGCAGCTGAGAGAACAGCACTGTCCTGTATCATGGCTTCTCCCACAGCCGGCAATAATTACAGCTTATCTTTAACGACCCAAGGAGAACCACTCCCTAAAAAAAAAAAAGAGTGAAATTGCCAAGAGCTGACAGTGTTTGTGCAGAGCCCCATGCCCTTCAGCTGATTCCAGTGAACTAGAACATACAGGTCCTGGTAGGAATCCTCCCAGGAAAGTCCTCATGAGGGTTATCTTGTCCTTAAAAAGACACAACAGACTGACAGCCCTGGAAGAAGCTCTAGTTCCACTAAAACGTTTTTTCACTGATCCTTGATGAAATGTCTGTGAAAAAGCATTAGACAACAACCACATCATCACCTCCCAGGTTATAGTGAGGAATCCTCAAAATGGCAACATTTTGGAACCACTCCAGCAATCTCATTCATGTGAGGGACAACACAAGTTGGTTTTGCCCCTCTAGATGTTTCCCTGAACAACTGTTGAAGGGATCATACTAAGTATATATTTTTCTACCTTGTACCACTGTGGAAACTCTGTGGGGCACTTCAGAAAGCTGAGCACATGGAAAATCCAACACCTGGACTTGTAAAAAAACGCTGCAATTAGTCAATAATGGAAACTCTGAGCTGGAACCACAAAACATTTGTTTTCCTCACAGGAGCTGCCAATTCTGGCTATCAAAAAGAACTGACTCAAGTGATGCTGTCACACAGTGATTCGCCAAGTCTTGGCAGGAACAGTCCCACGTAGCCCTTGAGCACAAAGGAGGCAGTTAAATTTTTTATTAATGACAACAGAAACAAAGTAAAACTGATAAAGCAAACAGATATTTCTTTAAATATAAACTTTCTAGTCATCTAGTGTTCTGTCAGGTTTCCCTCCTTCCCCTCCCTCCCTTTTTTTTGGCTTTTCTTTTTTCATTCACGCTTAGTTACAAAAATCCAGAGGATTTAGGGAAATATAATACTTAACATAAATTTGTCAGCAAACATCATATAAAGAAAAAAACCCTCAAAATATATTTACAAATGCATACTTTGTAGTCATTGAGAAGTTTCTTGGTTAATGAATGGCAGATCATACATGAACACTACATTCCCAGAGGCATTATCCAACCAGAGTCACTTAACATAAAATTAAGCTGACAAACAGATTGTCTAAAAATAAGGCCAGTTTCACTACTAATTTATGCATTTGATGACCAGAATTTTCTGCTATTTCTATGCTAATTTTAAAAAAAATTAGCATAAGAGCACCTAAACTCACCCAGATGGGATATACAGACCAAACTGCAGTTTCATTCTCAGTCATCCTGTTAATTAAATCAGGAGAAAGGACAATAGGATACACCTTTTTTGCCATCTTGTCTATTGCTGACTTTAAATGTTCATTTTAAATGCTCATATAAAACCAAAATCCCCCACACCTTATTTGCAGTATGATCATAAATAGGCAATAGTTCAAAAATTGCCTTGGACTATCAAACTGTTTCACACTTCAGAAAAAAAAGTGAACAAAGCCCAAACACCTTTCTCTTCCTTTCCCTTCCCTGTCCCCACCCTCCACCCCCCTTTCCAAACCAGGGGAAAACAAAAGGTATACTATAATGGATATTAGAACTGGCACCAACATTCATGCTAGTTGCCCTGATGTGCAACAGAGAGTTCATTTACAATAGTCAGAAATATTCTTATGCACTAGTCACAAAGAGTTCAGCTTCTGGAAACAGTTTATTTGGGAAAAAATCCCATCAGGTACGACGTGGGCAGCACCCAGAGGGCTCAGGAATGTCCAACATGCTGCATCCATCTTCAGAGTCAGCAGTGCCTGGGGAATCTTCGTCTTCATCTCCTGCAGGCTCGTTACGATTTGTTTCCTAAAACAAAACACACCCATATTTAATTAAAACCTCCTCTTCCAGTTCTAAGAAAGCACAAACAACTGCCTAGAAAAATCTGGTCTCCATTATCATGTCAGTGAACTGAAGCAAACATTGTGATCGATGTCTTGAAAACAGCTTCTTATAATTACTGTCACTTGCAATAGGGATATTTTGACCTTTAACTCAGCAAATATCCATTGGGTTTCATTATTCCATACCTACAACTATGTAAATCCAATTCAGTATCTCGGCTGTACTGATTTTCTTGGTGTATTAGGTTGTCTTGTTTTGAGGTAGTTTTAAAACAAAAGGGCCATTGCCATGTTTAACACAGAGGCAGAGCAACAGAGAAAAGCAAATTATTTTCAGTCAGCTGAAGGGAAGGTGGTTAGAGCTCCCAAAACTATGAGCAGGAGTTAAGAGAGGTCATTTTCTGTTAGAAGCACGACATCTGCTGGCATCTCCTGTTAGAGCCACTGGGATAAAGCATCTCAAATCCTGGGATAAACTTGAGAAAGTGCCCAGTGCCTCCCCCTGAGGAAAGACTCAGTGGTGCCTGCACAAAATCTAGGGATGAAATACATCAAGGATTCTTCTCTGAATGCGTCAAAGAAAAGGAAGAAATTATATAATTAACCAGCAATCTCCAAACTAGAACTACATTATAATTAACAGCAAGTGGAGCATCCTGGTGATTTGCAAAGTCATTAAGTGACTTTATGAAATGCACTTTCAGTGAGAACTTAACCAACATCACACAGACTGTACAGTTTTTAAGCTGTCATTACCTGGAACTTGTCTGAAGAAAGCAGACACATTATTACGGCTAAAACAGATGAGTGTGGGCCTACAGACCACACTTCCAAGATCCTTCCAAGGTAAAAACCTTTTAAGGAACTCTGAAATCCAAACAGCTCATGCAATATCATATTTATAGGCACAAATTAAAGGCTCTGGAGTATCATTCATGTTCTGTATAGAGCTGTTTTGAAAACTGCATCTCCACTTACCACTCATGCTGTAGACACCTTGAATGTTGGACACACCATATGAAATCTGGGAATTGTGACATTGAAGAATCTGTCCTTGTAGTAGAGGCAATGGAAGGTGTAATACCCCTCCATGTATCCAGATGTTGTGGAAAATGTAGTACAGCTGGTGTATTCATAGACTCTCCCTGGACTGATAATTGGAAACTCCCCTGTTGGTAAAATATTAAATCAAAACAATAAGGACTGAAGTAGAACTACAATTTAGCAGTTTGCTAAAGCACTTGCACTCCACAACATAATCAGGCAGCTCATTTTCTATTCCTGGGGATGCATAAATGACTCTCAGCATGTTCAGAAAAACCAAGCAGGATGTTCAGATATCCCTTACAAAAATACTTTAAAGCCAAAACAAAGGGATCCATATCTTTTTTATACAAACCATACAACTACTACCCTGGCCAACAGCTAACAGCAGAAGTTTTGTAGTAAGTACAGTAAATATTGTATTAGGTTAGGAAAAGTCATCTTTCACTTACCAACTACTCCAGGACCCTGGACTTCTTCCACGTCCCCTTTGGCATTTGTTATTCTCCAGTATCGACTGTCCAGCTGACAAGCCTTCTCAGGAAGAGCATCTTTGGACATTTCAATTCTAGAAGCCAAAGAACACACTCAATGTTTATGGAACTACTTTCATACACTTTAGGAGTGCTTCAGTGCCCTGGGGATCTCAAAGTAGGCAGAGGGGAAAATCCCCATTAAGGTAAAGTAACCTGGATCAGTTGGCAGAATCCATCTCCATGCCCCTCATTCACTTTGTGTTGTTATTTACCTCTTTTCTAAATCACCAGAGCTATTTGTAACTTCTTTCCTCTCCACCCCCCAACATACTTTTCCACTTACCACCTTGAGGTACTTTGTGTACCTGACCAGGTAATGATTTAGTATGATTCATATAAAAGTACAGCATGTTGGGCACATCCTATTAATTTTACAACTGTTTTGAATGCTGTGCATAAATTTCCAAGAACTGATGCTTTGAAAACTCCATAGGTCTATCTTGTGCTAAAAGAAAGAATCCCATTGTTATTTTTACCTGATTCTGTAAGTGAAGAAATAATGTGGTGGATGTACAGAACTGAGTTCAGGTAGAAAAGACGTGGACACAGACACAGTAATATCTCCTGTGGTAGCAACGCATTCTTTATCGTGCACATACCTACAGAGAGGAAAGCATTAACTCCTGCAAATAGCTCTGCACATTCAGTACAGAAAAATAAACATGTAAAGTAATCAGTTACTAATAAGAACACTGAGATGCCAAGTCAAATGCAACTTCTAAGCTTCCATTAAGCAGTAAAGTAAAGGATGGATGTGTGCAGTGTCTTCCTGATGTGTAATTCCCTATCACCTGAGCCCACAGAGAGCTGTGGATCTCTTTGTACCTCCATCAACACCTGTAGTATGTCAGGGGTATTGTTTGATCTGAAGTCAGTGAAAATACACTTGTTTAATAAGGTTCTGTCATGCTATTTGAAAAACAAAACCTTGAAACTCAAACAGCAAATTAATTTACATATCAAGAACTTGGTCCTAGGGCATCCTAAGTGAGACAGAATTAAAGTTCTTGATTGTATTTAGGAGAAATTGCAAGTACAAGAAGATTCAAACACCAAAACAAGTCCTGGTTATTTACATGTTCAACAGTGTCATTTTAAAGACCAATTTGCTGAAACAATTGTTTTTCTAATAACTCAGAACAGTCCTGTTGCAGCAATACACTTATGGCACACAGAATAAATACCATGCTGTTCACTAAACCTCAGATCACTTAAAATGCAAAATTCTGGTCCTATTAATTCAAAGTTACAAGCTCTGAAGCGTCTGGTTGGAAAAAATAAAGCTGCTTTAAGCATTTGGTTTTACAGCTTTCTTTTCAGTAACTTTCATGTGCTTTTTCCTCACTCCACAATCAGCTTTTGTAAAACTACTTGGAAAGAGGTCAGAATTCTAGAAGCAGCATCAAAACCTTGCACTGTGGTTACAAATCACAGTCACAATACCTGAAAATCTGGTCTCTGATGATGGGATAACCTCCAGTTACAACTTTGTTGACATAGGATGTAAACCATTCCAAGTAGGAGGTACCTACATTCCAAAGAAGAGAAGCATTCATAAGGACAGGCAGATGTCCCACTAAGCATATTGCAGTAAATACTTCAAGGAAAAAGCTGAAAGCTTTGATTATTTTTATAGCAAACTCTCAGGCTTACTTAGATGAGTCAGTCAATATTCCAGTTCATCCTACCAAGAAGGATAATTTGGAGTAACCAACCAAGCACTAAGAGTGAAGAGTGAATACTTCAGAAATGACACAGCCAACAAGCAATGTCTTAACTAAGTATTTCACATTATAATTATGGTCTCATCGTTTGGTTTCCACATGAGTAGGTTCTGAGGAACATGCCAGTAAGGTGCAGTTTCCTCTCCTTATAAAGAGGGTTAAGTCAGAGACACACTCCTTCCACAACCTCAGAAAACTAAGGCTGTATGTCATTCCAAAGTCCCTGGGATTTTCACACACTTGGAGCCATTGTCTGAGAGCAGCTTTTCAGACACCCACAGCCATCATTTTGGAACAGCCTGATTGCTAAGTAGACACTCAAGCTGTCACATTTAACTCTCAAAGAGAGTTTCACACACCAGCTCCCTGTAACAGAATTTCTCAGCCACAAACCTTCCAAGCACTGCAATATAGAGTTCAATAGGAAAGTAGAGTTCAACTGTTTGTCAATATCTGTGATATAAAACTAGATTTAAGCTGAAATCCTAAGAAATTATTACCCTTGCCTTCACTGACATGTTATCAAGTGCTCCCACTCCAGTTAGATTAAGTGTACTTACCACTTCTTCCTTTGAGCACAAGCTCTGTGGGCTGTCCTTTGATCTTTTGGAAGTCTAAGGGATTCCATGTTTATTATCCTCCTTTCTACCACTAATCCACAAAATGCAAACCTTGTATAAAGTCATTCCAAATGCAGAAATTGGATCAATCTACCTGCCACCTTCAAAATGCCAAGAGAAATGCTGTGTGTGAAACTGCCCCTCCACCCTGTGGTAAGCCAAGATTAACCATTTGGACCACTGGAATACTTTTAAATATGTTGGAATCATCCCACATTGCCTGAATTTCATAACAGCAGCAACACTTAAAAAGGTTTCCTCAAATTAACATGGCTGAGAGTTTGACTGCCTTCAACCCAAACCAGCAATGGTATGGCATTGCCTGGTGTGGTTTCTCACTGTAAAAAGAAATGTGCAAGGCTAAATTTTTATATTCATTTTGGTGATGTTATTACACATCTCCTTTGCCACTGAAAGGAATTAACTGTGACATAACCATAATTACCAGATTTTTCAGCTTCTCTCATGGCTGCAAAACTACCAGGGTAACAAAAATTTAAATCTTTCTGTACACTTGGCTGCATTTAATACGTGCTGACATCACCCCATGATGGCTAACAAAGGTTTGGCTTGCCCTGATAGGTTAGAAACTGACTCATTTGTATAAAAGACACACAGGAGGACAAGTTTTCATAGAGAATATTTTATCTAAAGTGTTACCTGTAATGAACATAACAATAGCAGATGGATTTCGAGCCATTTGGTCCTAAAAAAGAAAGTTTGAGGATGTATTAGAAAGAGAGCACTGGACTTTGAAGGTTAAAATTCAATACCTGAAATATAACATAGGGAACACTTTCCCTATATTCACTAGACCTAAAATCTGGCTGCTTAACACAGCAGGGTTGTCCACAGATGAACCAAAAATGTAAGTGTTTGAGTAACCTTCCAAGTTCCCAAGCAGCATCACATAATACCTGGCATAATACAAAGGGGCATCTTAACATTCTTCAAGTGTTCCATGATCAAACAATCCCTAGAAATGTCATTGCTACCTGCTCTGAAAACAAACTGCCATGAACTCCACAGCAGGATGAAGATCATTATGTTTTTCATAAGAAACATCCTTTACACATCCCACTTTGTTTTGAGGGGGACAGGTGATGGAAGGCGACTCACAGAAACAGGGAATACATATATAGGTATATGTAGCTGCCAGACTGAGCAAATGAAATTGAGACCTTCCAACGAGGATGAGTCTCGTCCACCATCATGACCCCAGAGCAGTTGCTACATTAACAACTTCATGGAAATGGAACGTTAACAACTTTTACTTATGGGCTTTGATGAAAACCAGATGGCAGCTCAGGGCAAGTAACGAACATGATCTCTACTTTCTGCTACCTAAAACACTTCAGGTATCAGGTAACCTGCAAAGGGGCACCAGCAACCATTAAAAAAGCAGACTGGCAAGTAGAAATGTGTGTTCCTTACTGGACACTGGTAGAAGATCTCGTATTTATTTCGTCCCTCCACACTCTCCAGGGCCATGTATTGGCTGAGGCCAGTGTGGATGCAGAAGGTGAGGGGCAGGCACTGCTTCAGCCCCAGCCTCTGCTGGAAGCCTCCGGCCGCCGTGTCGATGTCCAGCAGGTCCTCAGAGCGGTAGTGGTTTGACAGGGCCATGCTTCCCATCAGACTGAAACCAATACACAGGGAAGGTAAACAGAGGATGCCACTCACAAGGCATAACTGGGATCTTCTGGGAAGTAAAATAATCACCAGTGCTCTCTACCTCCAGTTTTGTGCAAGTTCATTGCAATACTATCAAAGCAGCCACGCTCTTTCCATGGAACAATCAATACCAAGCTGCTATGGGAACAGTCAGTGACCAAAATTAGTGAGCAAGATGGTCTGTGCTTCAGAGGAAAGGTTAAGAAGCAAACTTACCACTGAGTCAGAGAGATTATAATCTCAGGATAAAACTAAGGCAAGTAAACAGACATACAAGGCAAGAATGAGACAATATCAACATGACATGGCAAGGTTGTGAACTGTCTAATTTTTCCTCTAGCTTTACGTAAACACCACAGTAAAGGATGGGATTTTTATTTGTTTTTGATAATAAGAGAGTGATGCTGAATCCATAAAAGCAGTCTCTCAAACATAAGAATATACACATTTAGAAAGTAGTACTAATCTGAAAGATGTAGCACATTAGGAGTGGAGGTGAACATTAGAAAATAAGGTTAATGCGGGGCTGGGTGAGAGCCAGGGTGAAAATAAAACACCCAAGCAACCTACACTCAGTGTAAGAATGATCAAAAAAGGAAACATGATCAAAGTGATCAGCTCCAAGGGCAGTGCACTTAGCAATGAGAGGAGCACACCAGCCTCCAGTGTAAAACCTCCACACCCACACTCCCTGCTGAGAACACCAGGGAAAGGCAAATTAGATGCAAACTCCTGCAGATGCTGAGCTTCCAGTGGTGTTATGAAAGCAGTGACTCAGGTGCAAGCTGCCACATGTCAGTGTGCCATAGGCTGATCCCCTCTTGGGCAACAGGTTCCATTCCTCTTTCTCCTTACAAAGTCATGCCTGGAATTAGCACGTCCTGCAGTGTAACAAGCGGTGCCAACCTCCAAACACAGAAACCTGGAGCACCTGACAATATCAACCAGTCCCCAGCCAGTCCCAAGTCATTTCCATTTCTGATTTATGCTGAAACTGCATAAAATTGTAAAATCTACTCAGAAAACTTACCTTGCAGAGCTTACATTCTGATTCCACTTAGACTACCTGGTTTGAAAGTTACTCTCTAACCATTTTAAAGAAAAAAACCAAGTATTAAAGAATAAAGTCTGAAGAGAGTAAGAGGCCAATTTACTTCTGTAATACAAAGCAAAACTTCAGGGGAGCAACTTGCAGCAGCGTGATTAAAAGCCTAGCAGCTGGAAATTTGAGCTACTACAAGAAATGAAAAGGCTTTTCACTACGAAAAAGGAAAGTGTAAGAGCAATTTTAGCCACTAGAAATCTACACTGTGATTTCAATTACTACCAGGGTTAGCAGACAGCCAATTCTAGAAGCGTCACTTAAACAGTGACTCAGTTATGATACACTGAAATTACATTTAATATATATTTCTCCTGTTCAGGAGACATTTTACCTCATGAATACATAAAATGCCCAAGAAATACCACAGGACTGAATAACGTGGTGAGCAGTTTTCTCTCCTTACCCAGGCACAACCAGCTTCTGGCCGTTGTGGATGCGGAAGGAGCACCGATAGTCATCCGGGAGCTTGCAGTGGATCTGTGCTTCTACTGCATCCAGATCTTCCTCCCTCACGCTCTCTGGGGACAAAGGAAAGGCTCTTGCAAGGATTTGCAACACAAAGCATGGAATTTGTAAGGCTTTGATCAAAGGAACACGGGCTCAAGTCGGTATCTGGTGACTTTATTGGATGCTGCGGGCACAGAATGAATAGTACATAAATTTGGAAGGAAAATGATGGCATGAACTGATTACTTAATACAGCACCAATCTCCATCCAGGGAAATCTCAACAGGCCTGACTTAGGCAGAAAGTATTTATAAAGTGAAATTAACCCTTTGCCCACAGTTTGTCATTAGCTAACTGAGTCCCAGTTACCACTTTCAAGCAATATTGATTTTACTCTTTCATCATTCTCTCTCAGTTTCCATTTCAATCAGTAACACAGAAATGCTGGCTGCAGCCACCATTCACCTGGAATTTGAAGCAATAAAGGGGTTTTACCACGGGGATTTTCATAGCAACAACAGAAAGGGGTGGAGACTAACTATTCTTGCACTTCCACTAACACTTAGGTGGTTTCCACACCCTCACTGCTAGCAAAAATCAGGTGGGTTGCCTGTGTGGTCTCCTCCAATCAAGGCTTGTTTAGCAATTATTTTAAACCCTGTTTGTATTCATTATTTCTTTCATTTATAGGATATAATTTAACAATTCATTGAAACAACATCCCTTACAAAAAAAAATAAAAACGTGTAAGTTTTATCTAAAATGTGCCGTCGCGATACAAGTGTGGAAATTGGTAATTTTAAATTTATTTTTGTCTTCCTATAGACAAAGACCAGCTTCAGTACACTAAACTCCTTAGGAGGAATTTTCAAAGTAAAACTGTGGTAAAATCTGTTCATTTCAACACCCCCAACTTTCTATTTTAGTAACAAAATATCTGACTGAATATTCAGAGGTTCTGGATACCTGAGCGAAGCCTCAAAAAAAAATCCCCAAAATGTAGAGAAAATACTAAATTCTAACCACGTTCTATTATCACAAATACTTAGCAAAACTTAAGAATCTAGCACTATCCGCAAGCCAAAATACAAGATTTAAGTAGGAAAGACATAATTTGTCTCTTAATTTCACAGATCAGGTTAAGTCAAACATCTTGGGCTAAAAGTCAACTTCATGCAGAAAACTGAAGTACACTTGAAAATGTAAAAACTTTTTTGTCCCTATACCAGAAAAGCCCAAATTCACTGTAGGTGTGTAAGATTCCTAACCCAGAACACTGGAAGAACTTCAAATATTAAAACACAAACTGAAATTGAAAATAAAATATTAAAAGGCGAAAAAAAGGCAAAACTGTTGTTCGACCACAGTGACACATAGGAAGACTTACAGAAAAAAAACCCAACTTCCTTTTTGTTTGGCTTCAGATAAAAATGTCTGTTTTCACGTGGCAGTGTTTTAATTAGGTCTTAAGAAAACCTCACAAATAATATCCCACCATCAGGTCCTTGAAATAATGGGATTATTACACTAAAAAATAATAACAAACAAACAAAAAATCAGTCGCAGCAACCAAAGACAAAAGCAGCAAAAGTGTATTGATGTCCTAATTCTCCGGAGACAAAGACACCAGGCTGGTCACTAGAAATAAATGACCTTGTTTTTTGATTCTGGATGCATCAGTGGTACCTGGGCCAGGACTGGGGAAGGGAGAGCACATGGCCGTGACTTTCAGCACTCTGGTAGTTAAGGCACAGCCCTTTCATGAAGACAGCAGGGACTCAGTGACAGGCAGGGCTGGGGGAGCCTCCAGGTGTGACAGTACCTTTCAAGGAGCCAATCATGCGGGGACACCACTGCCCCAGGTACTTCTCCAGGTCATCCCAGGCCTTCTTCAGTGTAGCATAGTAGCGGATGTACCTGCCCAGGTCGGAGTAGGTGCTGATGAAAATGGATCTCCAGCTCTCATTCCGTCGGCTTTTCTCCTTTCTAAGTGGACATGAGGAAAATAAGTACAGACACTAGCCTGAAAATCTCATCCTCTAAACTCAGGGGGCTGGTGTTTGTGTTTTGGCAGGAACAGGAGGCGGAACATTAACCCAGGAACACTTTGTGCCATGTGAAGCTACACAAACTCAATTAATTCCAGCATCTATTCAACACGAGTTGGAAGCAAATTAGGAAACATTTGGGCTACTTAGGGGAAAATTTGGAAAACAGTACTCGTTTACACAAAGTGCCTTTTAAACAGAGTCTGTATAACAGTGAATCTTAGAACTGGTGAATAGCTAATTCACACACATTTCACATTTTTTATCTACTGCCTTAGTTCCAAACGCCTTTATTTACCCACTACGAAGGATTAAGGAGCAAACCAGAGAATTAAATGAGAACTCTGTGCAGTGATGTGGAAAGTGACTTTCTTAGGGAATTCCTGTATATTCTGTTTTCCTCACAGGCTACAGGAAGACAGGCTGTAAAAAAAGTGCTGACTAACATCTGACAAAGGATGTTTGCCTCCAAGTTGTTGCAGGCATTGCATCTCTGTTAGGATATATTCCAACACCTCCGTCCAACCAGAAAGCTGAAGCTACAAGGTTTAGTAGAGCTTCACACACATAAATAAAAATGCAATAATTGAGAAGTCTCCACATCACCTCTTCTCTATGCACCCATAAAGCTTTTTTAATCCTCACACGTTCATGAAGCCTTTTTTACGTAATCTATCATGTCTTAGAAATTCATTTTCATAGAAAAAAAGGCTTAAAACAACCCCACTTACTCTGAAATAAGCCAGTATTTCTTGCAGTGTCTTTTCCACAATGGATCATGGCTTGATAGCTGATTCAATCTTCGATTTAAATAGCAGCAACTATAAATACAAAATCATTACATTTGATTGCAGAAGAGCAGCAGGACAGGGATAAACACTGATCAGGATATTACACATTGCCTTCTCCTGACATAAATGCACTGAGCAGTATATTACACATTTGCATTCTCCTGAAATAAATGCAGTTTGAAAGTCAGCTAGCTGCCCTTTCAGAGCTGTGCTTACAATGGTTAAAGGTCTTCATTAGAGCTGTGTAAGTCATGAACTACTTTTCTACAAAGTGATTTTTTAAAGCAGGTCATCCTGTAGGCCTGCACCAGCATAAACACTGCTTGAAAGAGTCCAGCATGACTCCACTCCTCCAGTGGCAAGCATTCCAGTAGCACTGGCTGGCCAAGATTTAAATCTCTTTCTTATCTGGATTGTCAGGCTCTACCTTATCTTTCCCACAGTAAGCTACAGAAACTATAGTTTGAGTGTCACAAAGTTACTTTCCACTTCGAGTTGTTTAAACAACAAACTTCGTGAGCAGAAAAAAGACACAGGAAAACTACAAAGGATGACAGACCTGCAAATAAGTACTGCAAGGTCACCCTAATGAAAGCCATATATCAGCTCTTGCCATTGAACTGCTGCTTCAGAAAGCTAAGGGAATCACATCCTGCACTACAAAGCACTACTACAAATGGAATATTAAAAAACCTGTAATATACAGGTCTAAGACATAGTTAAGAAATCATTCCAGTTATTCCTGGCTTGATGCATTTGAGCTGAATAATCCGTCAAACTTTAACAAAACTCCCCAAAAGATACCACCAGTTCAGATGTGGCAACATCCCTTCCTCTGGTGGCTTGTTCTGGCAGTTAATGTGTGTGTTTTAATGGCTGTGATTAACATCAAAATACCCCAAACTTAACCAAACTTAATCTTCCTGTTACAGCTTTTTGGGGTTTTGTCAGTGTTGTCCAGAAATTAGTAAATAAGAAAGACATAGTTACTTAATGAGATAGAGATGACTATCCATCTTGTCTTTTTCAAGTAAAATCAGCCAAAATCCTCAGCTGGTGAAAACATCTTGCACTAAGAATACAGAATGTTTCATATTTACTGGCTCAAGCCAAACTTTTATTTCTTTTTTTCTCCTCCCCCTACCCATTATAAGCTGTTTAAACCAGAATTGTATTAGCATTTCAAAATCAACCTCAACAAAATGAATTCTCCTGTATGTCCTGAAATTACCCTTTGCATCCTCAATGACACAAACACATTCACTTCACATCCTGACATTTGGCTATGTAAGATCTTCAGTCATGACACGGGGAGTTTTTATATTTATATTAGATTATATATGGGATGTAGGGAAGAGAAATATCCCAAAGTCAAAGCCCTTGCAGAAATCTGTTATACTGGTGTTTATCAACCAAGCCTGTAATTTCTGGAAGGAAAGAAGCTACCTCGGCATCACAGGATCATGTGGCTTAAAACGTGATAAAAGTGCAATTAAAGCCATTCTCACTAATTACATAAACAAAGGCAAAGCTGACTGGTGACCAAATATTTAAGGGCCACCACCAGATTAACCACCCTGTGGAACACAGGGAAACTGTAGTGCTTGTGATGGCCACAGTATACACGTATGTCACTAAAATAAATCCAAACAACTTAGACATTTCCTCAAGTAACACTCTGAGTGCTACAAAAAGCCTGTTATGCAAAGCTGCCATTACTGACCTTATAAATAAGACACCTACACAGTATTTAGTTATTTTTGCAGAGCAAAGCCCATCTTATTTTGTTAAATACATAACAAAAATTGTTCTGCCTTTACCACACCATTAGCAACTACGACTAGACCACCTGTAAAGTGTTACAGTTTTTGCTTGTGCTTAATCTCCCTTTTTTGCTGTTATCCTAACAGAGTCCCCCTGATGTCTTTATCATTCTTGACTAATATTTACAAGGGGGAGAAAAAACCCCACATAACCCAAACCCCAGCACGCTTTGGGCAATATCCTATTTTATTCATAACTATCCCTCCCTCCTTGGTTAAGCAGCGCTTTCAATCACTGACACTTCAGTGGGGAGGCTGTACCCAAAACCACATCTTCACTGTATAAGTCACAACTCCTCCAAGAGGCCTCCTCCAAGAGGCACTTTCATTCACGTTTTGCTCCCCGAAAAGCCACCCTTATTGCATTTCGTGTGCCCTCCCTGAAGCAGCAGCTCGCTCGCACGATGGGATACATCCACTGGCAGCAGGGCCACCCTCTGCCTGCCCGCGGATACACAAGGGGTTTGGGGGGTGAAAATTAATAATTTCAGATTCAGTTACTGGTTCACAAAGCCAACGTATAATGGCAGGAGAGAAAAACTGAATCGCAGAGCGGTTTGGGCTGAAAAGGATTTAAAGACCATCCATGGGAGGGGACACCTTCCACTATCCCACGGTGGTCACAGCTCTGTCCTACCTGGCCTAGGACACTTCCAGGGGTGGGACAGCCGCAGCTTCTCTGCCCAGCCTGTGCCAGGGCCTGCCCACCCTCCCAGTAAAAGGGACCATCTCAATTTGGTTTTAAAACACAGGAGGAAAAGCGGAGGCAAGCGCTTTGCTGCTCCAGGGGAAAGGCGCCCAGGCCGTGTCCTCCGGAGGCAGCCAAGCGCTCTCCCCACACAGCCCGGCAGCGCCGTGCCCGCGGCACCCCCCGTGCCGGCCGTACCTCACCAGGTCGCGGTAGTCGAGGAAGCTGAGGATGAGGAGCAGCGGGTCTGTGGGCAGCAGCTCCAGGCTCAGCGCTGAGGGCGCCTCCAGCTCGGCCGCCGGCGCCGCCATCTTGCCGGGCGTACCGGGCTGCGCGGGGCGGGGCAGCGCCCCCTGCCGGCGGCGGCACAGCACGGCAGCGCCAGCTCCCGGCGCTTGGAACGCAAAATACAGCCCTCAGAACTCAAAATACAGCCCTCAAAATACAGCCCTCAGCCCCAGCTCCCGGGACTCGGGACACAACCCTCAGAACGCAAAATACAGCCCTCAAAATACAGCCCTCAGAACTCAAAATACAGCCCTCAGCCCCCAGACCTGGGCCTCGGAACTCAAAACTCAGCTCTCAGCCTCTGCTCCTGGGCCTGGGCTTCGGAACTCAGAACTCAGCCCTCAAAACTCAGCCCTTGGCTCTCAGAATTCAGCCCTCAGAACTCAACCCTCAGCATCAGCTCCCAGCCCTCAAAATTCAGGTCTCAGTCCTAAAACTCAGCCCTCAAAACTCAGCCCCCAGTCTCTGCTCCCAGAGCTCACAACTCAAAATACATCCCTCAAAACTCAGAACTCAAAACTCAGCCTTCAGCCTCCAGACCCGGGCCTCAGAACTCAGAACTCAAAACTCAGAACCCAGAACTGTGCCCTCAAAACTCAGCCCTAAGCTCCCAGCCCTCTGCCCTTGGAACTCAGCCCTCAAAATTCAGCCCTCAAAGCCCAGCTCCTAGCCCTCAGCCCTTGGAAATCAGCCCTCAGTCCCAGCTCTCAGAACTCAGCCCTCAGAACTCAGCCCTCAACCCTCAGAACTCAACCCTCAGCCCTTGAAAAATCAGCCCTCAAAACTCAGCCCTCCACCCCGGTGGGATTAAGGATACCCATGTGGGCTGTGGGGCTGTAGGGCTGTAAGGCTGTGGGGCTGTGGGGGCTGTAGGGCTGTAGGACTGTAAGGCTGTGGGGCTGTAGGACTGTAGGGCTGTGGGGGCTGTGGGGCAAGCAGGGCCCCACATACTGTCCCTCTGCAAACCCCTCAAGCAGCGGTGGGTGGCCGTCTCCAGCCCCAGTGCCATAAAATCAGAGAATCCTACAATGGTTGAGGTTTGAAAAGGACTTTAAAGAGCATCCTGCCATGGGCAGGGACACCTTTCACTAGCCCAGGTTGCTCCAAGCCCCATCCCGCCTGGCCTGGGACACTTCCAGGGATGGGGCAGCCACAGCTTCTCTGGTCAACCTGTGCCAGGGCCTGCCCGCCCTCCCAGGGAGGAATTTCTCCCTAAAACATGGCCTAAATTTCCTCTCTTTCAATCTGCGCCCATTTGTCCTTGCCCCATCACTACATTTTCTGACAAGGAGTCCCTCCCTGGCTTCTCTGTAGGTCCCCTTCAGGTACTGGAAGCTTGCTCTGAGGTCTCCACACAAACTTCTCCAGGCTGAACATCCTGGCCTTTCCCAGCCTGCCTCCATGTGGAAGGTGCTCCAGTCCTCTTACCAGTTTCACAGCTTCCTCTGAACTTGCTCCAAGAGTTCCATGTCCCTCTTATGCTGAGGACACCCGACACTGGGTCAGATCTCACAACAGCAGAGGAGGAAATCCCCATCTTCGACCTTTGGATGCAGCCCATGATCCTGCTGGCTTTCCAAGCTGCCAGCACATGCTGCCAGCTCGCTTTGAGTTTGTCGTCAGCCATCACCCCCGAGTCCTTCTGCTCTCAATCCCTTCTCCACCTGGCCTGTGTGTCTGGGATTTCCATGCTTTCCTTCTAGTGCTTATTAAGAGATCAAGTGCCGTAATTTGCTTTCCTGAAACAGAAAAATTTGTCTGTGTTCAATGGACTAGTTGGATCACTGATTTTTCATGTAAATATATTGTTGTAGGATCAGACCATGGAGATCCCTAAAAGCTGACGGAGCAATGATTGCTTCCAAGAGCAGACTGTTTGCAGTTGCTTTGAAGTTTTCTGTTTACCAAAGGGACAAGAATTAATAGAGAGAGTTGGGGGTTTGCCCCCAGGAGAAGTTAAGAGCCTCTTCCAGTGCCTAATGGGGCTCCAAGAGAGCTGGAAAGGAACCTCGGGCAAGGACCCAGAGTGATAGCACAAGGGGGAATGGCTTCAAACAATAAAAAGTGTTGCATCTTTAGGATATATATGGGATTACATTTTATATGAAAAAAATCCCATGATGTGCAACAGCTACAGTAAAAATAGAAACTGCTCTTTTTAGGTCCCTCACTTTTAGGGAGTTTGTTCTGATTTGAGAGAAAGAATTGTTTCTACTGCATGATTTAACTCTACTGATCCTTTTTCTCTCTCTTCTTTTTCGGGTATCAGTAGGATGTTCACGAAACAGTTCATTGTCCTAGCAACATCCCTCAAATAAGAACTGAAAATAATTGTATAATTGCAAAGTTCCCTGCAGAGAAGAAAGTCCAATAATAAAAGTATATTTAAAATATTACTAAAATGCCACTAGTTGTGTTTGTCCTTGGGTCTTTGATCTATGAAGATCTAACAATGCAGAGCCAATGGAAGGTCCGTAATTCTTTATTTCCATCATGTCTTTCCAAAAGACTGATCCAAGGCCTGGAGAGTTTTGCTTCTAGTACTTGCATAGGTCTGAGGTGTTACTCAAGAGCTTAGCATTTTACTTTCCTACGGGATCTCCTAACAACTGCAAAAAACACATAGTAAAAGGGAAATGTCTATTCCTGAGACTGAAAAGAAAATTAACAAAAACAAACGAAGCAAACAAAACCCACAAAACCAAAAGCAAACAAAAACCCCTTAAAACTGTAGTGCTTTGATGTTGCACCCACAGCAGCCTTTGCACTCTCCATCCAATAACTGACAGCTGCACATACTGACACCAATGAGTTATCATGGAATTTTTCCAGTTCAGTCTAGACATAAAGGTCCTTTTCCACTTTAATAATGGAGCCTAATTTTTCTTCCATTATCACCAGTCATGGAGCCCAAATGGCCAAATAGATCAGAGGTTCTCCTCAGGCTGAAAATTTCTCAGATTGCTTCGTGCATCCCATGTTTAATCTGTGAAGGATGATGAGGCTTTTAGCATCCTTCATTTATTTTTACTTATTGAAAATCCAGTGAAATGACACACTAGGGATCTTCAGCGCCGGGTGCTGAGTGTCTCTTGAAATTCAACTAATGGGCTAAGGTTTTTGGTCAGGGAATGATCTGCTTTTCACAAGATCAGCTTCTTAGTGCTCTAAATGGACAATAATAAATGGGCCAATCTGAGACTTTGAGGGGAGTAGGCAGCTTGGGGAATTGGTAGGAAGAAAGAAGCTGAGGTCCAGAACATTTGTATTGTTATTATGTTGTTATTATTGGGTTTGTTCCTTATGGTGGCAAAGATGCAATAAGGTCAGGACTTCATAGGAACAACGAGGCAGTGACCTTTGCTTGGAAATCTGATCATCAAATTAAGCAGAACACAGTGAGTGGCTATAATAAAGAGCACTTAAGGAGTAAGGGAAGCAAATTAAAAATGGGAGCTGGAGGATCATACAGTGACTCAAGTGAATCACATAAAGACAGTTCAGCAGTCCCTTGAAAAGTGGGGGATCTACATAGGAACTGGTAACAAGTCACTTTTTGAAGCATCACAGGAGTGAATCTCAGATGCGATGTAAAAGATGACAGCGAGGTAGAGAAAGGGATCAGAGCCAGAATGTCAGGGAAATGTGTACGTGAATAAACTAAGTATTGCAGAGCAGCTTGTTGTATGTTTTAGTAACAAATGGGATATGTGTCAAAGTACAGCTCCGAGCTGCCTTCTCACAAAGTCAGACAACAGCTGAAAAAATCCCTTCCTCATTACTGCCACACAGATCCAGGCAAAACATCCCCCTCCTGAACCTCACACGATGGTACATCAGCCAAATAAAGTCACAGGAATCACCAAGAATCCAGCAGACTTCACCTCGTGGTTACAGTGAAAGACTCGGAGCAACTAGAATTGCCTGTCGGTTCTGTGTGGAATTGTCCAATGGCCCTACATGGACACTCATCTGCATCCGTTGCCTGAGGCTGTCAAAACCCAACCCTGGTCCTCTCAGCTCTGAGCCAAAGTGCTCGGTGACTTCAGGCCTGTCTTTTGTTATTAGCAAGTATTTTTGTCTCAGATTCTTAGCTAAGAGATGGGTCTAAAATATTTATGTATGTTTGGAAAGTTTGGAATCCCACTTAGAGAGGAATGTTGATAGACCGGGCTTTTTTCTTTGGGTGAAAGATTCAGTGTTGACACAAACTGGCATAGCCAAGTTTTATTCTTTGCCAGGGTTGCTTAGCTCAGAGTTGGTTTACTTTTCGTATCAACCCCTTTCATATAAATCAGATGGAAAATATTACTAAAAATGGAAACGTTAACCTGTGAAAGTATCAAAAATAAAGTTTATTTACTTTACAGAGCACGGATGGCATAGAAAGGCATGATTCTTGCCTCCAAGAGCAAACACATGAAACTGAGTAGATATGGTGGTGGCTGTTCAGAGGTACTTCATCACAGGGCAGCAGCACTGGCACCTGTGTTTGGGTTCTGTACACACACAGTTGTGTGTGTGAGCTGGACTAACACTGACAGACACTAGCACTGACAATGTCCCCAGGAGACCAAGAGCGCTCATTTCAATCTTAACTTGGTCCAAAAAGGCAGCAATGAACCCTCAGGAATATTTCTAATTTCATGTGCTTTCAGTGTCTTCACTGTGTGTGGCTCCTGATGCAATGACACAATTCACGGTCCAAGGACTGTGTGAAAGAGCCCACCAAAAGCAAGGGTTGGGGGAATATTTCATGATCTTGTGGAAAGTGCTGAGACCTTGGTTGTTTTGTGTGGGAGCTCAGGAGGTCTTTCTTTACCTGAGGAAGATGGAGAATAAAGAAGCAATCCTGGAGAAAACTCTGCTGCTATAGAGTGTTTCCTGAACTAAAGACCCCCATGTGTATGACCCAGATAGCAGCTCACTTTGCAGCTCCACACTGCCTTTAGGTCACTAGCTGAGATTGCTGGCGAGGCGGGCAGTCACACGTGGCTGCAGCCGTGGGGTGTTTTGGCTACGAGCACCTGCACCCAGGGCACATTCATCACAGGGTGGCAACAACAAATGACTGAAGTGCTGAGCTGGATTTGGAGAGGCGGCGCACAGATAAAAGCCTCCCGAAGCCCTTCGCAATTCCCTTAGTCATCCATTCCCACCAAAAACTTTCCTTTTGAAGCTTCCAGGAAGCCCGATGTGACCTTTGGTCGTCCTTTTGGTCAGAGCTCTTATCTGTGTAATGCAGACCCGGCCTCCCTCTGCTTGTCCCGCTCAAAAACAGTTATTATGGGATAAACAAACCGTATTTGCTGATGCACGTTCTCAGTTCCCTTATCAGCTGAACAACACGCTTCTCATGCATGTTGTGTCAAACCAGCTGCTGGTCCAGCTCCAAGAATTCCAGGACAACTGCACCACAGCTCACTTGGCGCTTTCTTACAGCTATGGACTGCAAAAAATCACAACCACGTGGTGATGGAGCCGACCAAGAGGTTCCCGGTGGTGCAAAGCATCTTTAGGTTGATGGTTGCAGGTCATAGGTCATGTTTTAGGAGACATCAACATGATAAGCACTGGTTTAGGTAGCTGTCAAGATATGTCAGGATATGGTCAGACTTATGTGTGTCTTACCAAAGAAGAATTTCAGTTTTATTGTGATTGTTGCTTTAAAATATAAATAAATAAATAAATAAGGCATCTGAATCTCAAAACTAGTTCACTGCTGTTTGGAAATACATTGGTAAAGTGGTCTGAGATGAGACACATATCTGAGGAGAGGGGAAAACCAAATCCTGTGAGCTTTCACTAACCCAGCCAAGAAGTTACAGCCCTGAAGTGTAAACATCTCTGGAATCACATGAAATTTGGCTGGCACACAGCTACTGGATTAAAAAAGGAGTTAGTTCTCTCGGGTCACAGCTTTAAAAGGTTATTCCTCTTCTCAACAGCACAAAGCGATGGCTTTCCATCGCTCCTGTTACAACATTCCTTGCAGCTCCCCCTGCAATTCCAGCACCTCCACAGAAATCAACCTTCTTGCAGTTCGCTCATCCTTGGTTACAGGCTTTGCTGTCTTACATCAACCTTGTAAATGAAACCAGATAGCCAGACAGAGAGCAGAGGTGATCACAGAGCACTAAGCAAATGGTGTCTTCAAATTTTAATTTAAAAAAGAGGAATCTCTACCCTGAAAATATTTTTTAAAAATCTAAATTTTTTCGTGCATTATCTGCTTTTCAACTCGCAAAAAACAAAAAAAATTGAAAATTAACTTTTTAATAGAGACACAGTTTAGCAGAAGCTTTTTGATCATCCCTTTGTTGTTGGTCAAGAACACAGATAAGGGGGCTTTGAGAATTGCTTGAGTATTGCTACAGAGAGCGAAATGATGGGTCAATCTCTTATTTGAAGAATAAGCCAGAGATGCCACCAAATGTGTTGATTTTAGCAGAAGTTCATGGCTTTTTACCACCCATGTCCAGGTGTCCACAGAGGCTGGTGAGTAATTCATGCTTGCAAGGCACTTCAAAATGGAACGTGGTGTATAGTCCTGCAAACTACATTTAATTAACCACCAGAGATCTGGTGATTTATTAGGAACCTTTCCGAGATGTGCCTCCTCATTAACCTGGTACAAAGCAACCCACAGCAGGAGGGGACAAGTTGCTTCAAACACGGTTCAACTTTCAGGCAGTTTAATCTTCATCCCATTGACAGGCTTCTGACTCTTAATTTAATTATAGTTCCTTAAATGTTTTGTGTTATCATATCTCAATCTCTCTGTTCTATGTCTTTTTGTGGTTTTTTTAGTTGTTGTGGGACAGAGGAATAGATAATTTTTTTCAGTGTCCATTAAAATTCCCTTTGCCTGCAGTCCAGTATATGCTTTATAAAAGAGATGAACCTGCTACAAGTGAAATAAGATGATGCTGCACTGTCTTTTCAGAGCAACAAAAATCTTTATAGATTATTTTCCCAAGTGTCATGAATCTCCTTCAAAGCCCTAAGCCACCGATATCAATTAATAAACTTAATAGTCTCATTTCCAATTCACATTCAGGCCATACAGGGCGGATGCTCGCAGATGGTGGCAGATGCTTGAAAGCTTTGCCTTTCAGAGATAAAATGTTACCTTGTGTGTGAGGGGGGTGGCAAGAGGGGGTGATTCAGGAGCAGAAAGACCCGTTAAAGTGCAGCACCTGAGGCCTTCTTGTTTTAAGAATTTACAGTCCGGGGCTGACAGTCGTATAAATGAATGATGCTCTCTGATGTTCTCTTCCAAGCTGGCTACGAAATTGGCAGGGAGTCTTGGGTTTTGTGCTGATGTGTCCAGAATTCAAATAATTTGATTCTTGGGTATAATGACAATTGGAGGCAGAGTATTACCTTGAGAAAAGAGAGGGGAGAGACAGCTTCTGGATCCTGTATTGAATTAACAACCGATTCCCATTTACTCTCTCCGCTGAAAACTCTATTATGCAGGGCTCTTATTGCCCTTATTCAAGGGCAGGGAATTAAAAAAGTGATATGGATGGTAATGCTCCCATCTTCCTACCATGACATTGAATAATGGGGACAAAGAAGGGAAATCTTGACAGATGATACGCCTTTTAAAATAGTGCTGATAGTGAAAACACAGGAAGGACGGTGCATTTGAATATCAGCGACGAAGTCACATTCAGATTTTTGTGCTTTTTGCTTAGGAGTTTGAATCATCCTTGCTTTTGTTTTCTCTCTTGGTTTTGGAACATTTTATCTCCTTGTTATTCCAAGAGACAATCTTTGCTGTAAGGAACATCACTCAGATAAGGACAGAGGTGAAGTGTTGGTTGCACTAATTCCACAAGAAATCTGCTCTCTCTTCTCCTGGATTTGAAAAGCAAGAGTTGAGAATGTGGCAGGGGAAAGTCCACCAACAGACTGGCTTAATTATACAGGTAGAACAATACTCTGCTCAAGTGGAGGCTATTCTTTCCAGCTCAGTCTAAGTGCTTTCTGAAGCTACATAGACTGGATCACACCGTGCACCCTGCAGTATCCTTCCTTTACAAGCACACTAATTTAGGTTTAAAAAATGCATTTTCCTGTGTAAACTACATCTTACACAAAATAAGTGTATTTGCATTAGGAAATTTTAAAAATTTATGGGGTAAGTGCCAATATCGCCATTCTACAAGTGGGTAATTGAGAAATGATATTTAACTACCTTGCCAAGTCACACAAGGAATGTTTTCTGAGGTGAGAATGGCACATGATCTTGGTCTAGTTCGTACAAAACCACGGAGCGTCCCTGAACTACGGACACTCTTCTGGGTTCAGCCCAGGTGTTAACAAGGCCCCTCACACAAAATTCTCTGCCAAACCTCTCTGTGAGGTGGAATCATGAAAACCAGCTCTGCAGCACAACCTAGTAAGGTTAAAAATGACACTGGGAAGGGTTTAGGGAGGAAGTGTCAAAACTCTTGCCTGTACCAATACCTGTTGACTCTGACCTTATCAGTGCTGTTGTTACGTTGGTGTAACTCTGAGTTTAGAGTCAGCGATACCATCCTTTGTTTCTAGCCAGACTAAGTGTTTGCAAGGAGCCCTTATGAACGAAGAGAGCTGATAGCTGTATCCCTGTGCAGGAATCTGTTTCCTCTGGTGGCAGGAATTTAGGCTAATAATTAGAATTCCGACCAGCTGCCTGTGGCCTCCAGAGGTCAGCAGATCACCGGAGAAGAGCTAAATCACAGCGCCCTCAAACTGCACTTCTCAAACACGATCTCATTATGTAGTTTCCACTTTCACCGGTAACAGGATTTAAAGGTTTTTTCTCCAACGCTCCTTGTGACAACAAAAGCAAGAAAAGACAAACGAGCTCTCAGAATATCCATTGTAAAATGGGAAATGTTATCATTGATGTGGATGGGAGATCCCTTAGGTTTGATTATTGAATTATTGAAAATAATCAAGTTGATATCCATGGGCTTAGGTGCTATTCCTGGTGTGGGGACATGGACATGCCAAGAGTCTTCTGAGTGGCTGGGACTTGTCCAGTTGTGTGAAGTGCTTTTAATTTTCAGCGTATTTGAACACAACTTGCAGTTCTAGTGATACCTATCTCAGAAAGGGTAACATATAACCAGAAAACAGATGAGAAACAGAGATTGTCAGAGGCGTGAAACAGCTTTCGTGTGAGAAGAACTTTGAGTATTCGCCTCAGAAAAAAAACATTTGGAGGAAATATGATACCACAGAATCATAGAATGGTGTGGGTTGGAAGGGACCTTAGAGATCACCCAGTTCCAAACCCCTGCCATGGGCAGGGACACCTTCCACTAGATCATATTTTCCTACAGCCCAATCTAATTACTTAGCATGAAGAGCTCTAAAAATTTACCAAGACCTCACATTGCTGCTTTGAAATGCAACCTGAAGGGGATCCCAGCTCTAGACAAAATGTAGAAATCCTGTTATAAAACATAAAATTCATAATACAAACAAAAAAACCCAGCCCAACTAAAAAGAAATAACAACACTCAAATCTTCCATTATTTTTATTAAAGCTGCAGAGTCTTACTACACACAACCAATATTTTATTGATATAATCTACGTTAATAAAATAGTTGAACAACTCTTTAGATTTATATTTGTATAGAAACGATCTGGGGAACATCTCCTCTCGAAACAGCAGTGCCTGGAATCAACTATTCAGCAGGATTTTTTAAAAGAAGAGTTTGGAACTAGAGGATGCACTGTTCATTCCCAAAGGGCAAAAAAAAATCCATGCAAAAATAACCCCCTTCCTGCTTTCTCTCCCACCCAAAATGTAGGGCCATATGGAATGACCACATCAGGGATGGCTCTCCCAGACCTCCTCCTCACACCTACTTTGGGAGCTGAAGCCTAAAGTTGTTATTTAAAACAGCACAAAGCAAATTTAATTGCACGGTCCTAGTCTGCAGGTGACAACATCATAACATGTCTTTCCAGAAGCCCCTACTCTTTTCCAGCTGGGAGAACTGGTCCTGGTGTGGTGCCTGTCCCCATGGCCGATGTCAGTTACTGTCCGTGTGGTTAACGCAAGTCGCTCTATCTACTATTGCTTTGCTCTCCCTCCTTCACCTATGTGTACTTTACATTCTACGTGGCACTGCCCGCCAAGGGCCGGCTCCGTGGTGTTTCCCCCCCGTTCTCATCCCACAGCTCCAGTGCTGATGTCCTCACTGCAGCCGGGCACCGGCGTGGCCCGTGAGGCAGCTGGTACGGACCGTGAGGCACGTCCTTGCTAGATCATCCCGTTTATCTTAGTCCACTCGTAGATGTCCTGCTCGCACACTATGTCCGAGTTGATGAGCAGGTACCTGTCCCCAACACAGAAATGTTTCTGGCAGGCGGCGCACTTGAAGCACTCCAGGTGATACACCTTGTCCTTCACCCTCATGGTCATCTCGTAGGCGCGGATTCGCTTGTCGCAGGAGGCGCACAGCCCGTCCTGGCCAAAGAGCCTGCAACGACACGGCAGGGAAGTGAGCAGAGCTCCTCTGCTGGGGAGGGGGCACAAGCCAACTCAAAGCAAGGACACGGTGCCCTGAGCCACTAGTCACGGCAGTGATGAGTTAGAAAGACTCAGAAAAGACATGGAAAGATGCCCAGCAGAGCTGGAAAGTGCAACACCAAAAACTGAAGCAGAAAATCCACGATCCTCACCTGTTTTCAGTATCATGGAGTCACAGAATGGTTTGGGTTGAAAGGAACTTAAGTGCATCCAGTTCCACCCCCTCTGATATTGGCAGGGACACCTTCCACTAGCCCAGGTTGCTCCAAGGTTCAATCTGGCCTTGGACACTTCCAGGGATGGGGCAGCCACAGCTTCTGTGGGAAACCTGTGCCAGGGCCTGCCCATCCTTACAAGGAAGGCTTTTTTCCTAATATCCCACCTAAATCTGCTCAAATCTGTCAGTAGAATTGACTTCTCTGATCAATGACCTTACCCGGAGTTGCTGAGCAGCTTCAGGAGGAGCAGCGCTTCCCCAGGGCACAGCATAAAGCTGTGCCCTGCTAATACTTTCACTTCTGTGGTGGACAGAAATTACCTTTCCATAGATGAACGCTGCCTGTCTCCAGCTGTGCTTTAGGGCTGAAGGAAGGCAGTAAGGGCAGAGAACACCATTCCTTTCGTCTGCCAGGAGATGTCAGTGTTTACTTCTGCCCAACCAAAGTAATGCAGAGGTGACACAAAGGTTGCCAAATTTTTCATTAATGAGGGAAGATACTATCTGTTGCATTATTAAATAAATAAAAACGTTGAATTTCACTGCAAGAAAATGCATTAATTGTCTTGCCATGCTTCCTGTTGCTTCCATTTTAAGATGGAAAATAATTGGGGAGTGTAATTAACACTGGATCACTGCTGGATTTACAAGTGGTCCCATTAGTGGAACTCAGTCCTTACTTTCTGCTTAGCAAAATTCCCATTAGCAAAGCTCGGGGACAGCATAATTAGGGACTCCATTGAGATTTTGGTTTAGTTTTTATTGGCAGGTAAATCAGCCTTCAGTAAAATAGCTGGAAAAATACCATTAAATATCATTATTCTGTTCCACAAGCCTCCTGACATGGTAGAGATCCATTAGAAGAAATGAAACACAGCCAGCACATCAAAGACCATTATACTTTAATTGTAATCAAGAACGTAAAGATCCTTTGCTACCAATTTTTGTGAACTATCTTAATCTCCAATTAATCCTCCTACTTACAAATTTTGGTAAAAACTGACAGGCAGAGGGCTGTTAATGAAAATACCCATAACAAGTAACAACACTGACCCTGTGGGGTTCCCCTGGAGCTGTGGGGTTCAGTCTGTGCAGACCACCAGATGCCAACAACCCCACATTGTAGGATTTCTTACTACATTCTTCATATTATCAAATAATTCTTGTTTAGCCACCACATGTAGCAATGTTTTCATTTCCATTTAAAAATGCCTTTTTTTTTCCTAACAAGATTGTAAAGGTTTAACTATAAACAACTTGAAGCTCTTTATTTAACTAACACTGATAACCTTTAGATCTATCTGTAAGTTACTGAGGAAAACCATACTGAGCAGTACCATAAAGCAACTGCACAGGAACCCCAAAATTATGAAGACAGGCTGAGCAAGCTGGGGCTGTTCAGCCAGAGGACAGAAGGCTCTGGGGAGACCTTGGCGCCCATTCCTGTGCCTAAAGGGGCTCCAGGAGAGCTGGAGAGGGACTTGGGACAAGGGTTGGAGGGACAGGACACAGGGAATGGCTTCCCACTGCCAGAGGGCAGGGATAGATGGGATATTGGGATGAAATTGTTCCCTGTGAGGGTGGGATGAATTTGTTCCCTGTGAGGGTGGGCAGGCCCTGGCACAGGTTGCCCAGAGAAGCTGTGGCTGCCCCAGCCCTGGGAGTATCCAAGGACAGGTTGGACAGGGCTTGGAGCAACCTGGGCTAGTGGAAGATGCCCCATTCATGGCAGGTTGGAATGAGATGACCTTTCAGATCTCTTCCAACCCCAGCCATTCTGAGATTCTACAAGCATGATACGAGCCCACCTTGCAAACCCGAGCTTTGTGACACCTGTGGCTGCCGTCGGGCTTTAAGAGTCATTAAAACTCAACCCCTCATTCCCCGCTGTGCTCACTAAACGAACGTGCAAAGCTGAAATGATGGGAAGGAGAGGGGTGAGGGTGGAAGGGGTGGGCTGCGTACCTGAGATAGTCCCTCCTGCAGAGCTTCCTGCCCAGCTTGTAGTAGAGGCGCCTGCCCACCTCGCCGAGCCTGCAGCCACACAGGTCGCAGCTCAGGCAGTCCTCGTGCCAGTACTGGTCGATGGCCTTCAGGAAATAGCGGTCCCCAATGTTCTGCTGGCACCCCCCGCATGTCAGCAGCGACGGGGGGATCTGCAGCACCTCATCCACGGGCTCCCTGCGGGAAGGAGACAGTCACTGGAGAGGGGAAATCGCCACTGAGGGCATCCGTGTGAGAGGAGGAGAAGCAAAACGAACCACAGGGCTGGGCTAGTCACAACAGGGGTTATATTCTCATTTTTTCTCCATCTCACCAAGGGCTAAAAGACTGAAAAAGGCACCTGAGATATTTTACACTTTCTATTGGGAAATGAGAATTTGAAGAGTAAGTCTGAGAATGTCATTTCCCCGAACAGCATGAAATGACTAAATACAACAGATGAGATGGTTGGAGTTTTGCTGCTGGTTTTAACAGAGCCAGAATTTTAGCTCATGTTACTGCAGGACTTTTTTTCCCTTAGCTAAGGACACAAATCCCCTGGGATGGGTCTGTGCCAGCATAGCTCAAACAGTTATTTGGGATTTACCCATCAGACACACAAATCTTCATTGGGATATTAGCACTGGCTATTCATGCACCTTTTGCTGTCCCCTTTTTAAAAAGCTTGGAAATCCAGGATGGGTCTGGGAGTACCTGGAAATAAAGCAATAATTTTCTTCAAAGCTACTTTCTTAAGGAATTCTTTTCTTTGTCTTCTTGGGTAATTTTACAACTTAAGAATAAAAAAAAAAAAACGAACAGCAAAAAAAATGAAAAGGAAGGTGCCTGAGCTCAGTTCTGTAAGGTTTTGGCTTCACTCAAACCCCAGGGAAGTCACTAAAAAATCTATTGGATCCATCCTTTAAGCACCTGCTTAATTGCAAACCTGTGGGAAGTAGAGTGGACCCCCAAATTCTTTCCTGTTATTGGTTTCTTGCTCTAACACAGAGTCCCTCAGCAATTAGTTTCTGTCACTGGTCTGTCCTCCCTTGGGCTGGTGGGGGCAGAGGAGACCTACACTGATGGAGAAGGAGCCGGCTGCTCCCAGTTTCCAGAAGGCAACAGGAAAAAATGATATTACTCCTGCTTATTTACTGGATCAGCAGTTTTCTGGGCAAAAATTACTTTCTTCAGCAGGGAGGAACGACCTCTGGTCAAGAACTTCTGGGCTGAGAAAGTGATCCTGCAGTTTTTATTTAGGCAAGCTGAGCCCTGAGATATTATCTGGTTATATTCTGCTCTGGTTTTCACTCTTCTAAGTTTAAACTGCTGTGCCCTGCAAGTTGTGTTGCAACATCCCTCTCCTGCGAGCTCTTCATCCTGTGAGTTTTCATTAAAATCATGGGGAACTCATGATTAGGCCCTAGTTTTTTTCCAAGTTTATCCTTTTGGTCTTCATTACTCCCTTTCCTAATGCGTGGGCTCCACTCTGACAACCTCTGAGAGCCTTTCAACAGAAGGAAACACACATCATTATCCTTTATGATCCATTATTTAATACTTCAGATGTACCCCAAAATATTCCATCTGAAGGGTGTTTGGGAATCCCAAGCCAGGTTTCCCGGACAGCCCTAAACTCTGGAACAGCCTGACAGATGTTTATGCAGAACAGCATTCCTGGTTTACACATCAAGCTTTTTGATGTCCACAGATTCCTAAGGCAGCACTTAAGTAACCAAAATACAACACAGGTAAATAAATAAAAACTGAAAAACTCTATAGTTGAAAGCTGGACATGATTAAGAGCTTGGATTAGCGTTCCTTAAAAAACAGCATAAAAGAAGAGAAAATGTAATATATAAAACATCAGATGTGACATGGAATGAAGTGATTTAATCCCCCAAAGCATCAGTTCTCATGTGTTCACTCCAGGCTTCAAGCAATGGTATTCGTAGTATCTCACAGGAAACAAACCACAAATGACTCAATTTACTAAGAGAAATGTTTTAAGCGTTATCTGCAAACGGGGATTTTATAATTTAGGGGCTTTTTCTCCTCTCTTATCATGATCCCAGACAAGCCTGAGTGCAGTTATTAGCACGTAGAGGGCTGAAGTGACCCTGGCTCTGTGCTGAGTTCCTGCCCCTGGGTGTGCAGGAGGGAATGGGACAGCAGGAGTGCAGCCCCAAAGCCTGGATCGGGAGAGGGAAATTCTCATCTTCCACATCCCATCCACCAAGTCCTTCTCCGTGCCCTCAGCAAAACACCCAGCCCCCCTCCCAGTGCACTTTCTACGAGCTCTTGAAAGTTGCATTATGAAAACGTGGAAGTTGGGCACCCGCAGACAAAACAGCCCTGACCTTTCCCTGATGGGCTGCAGCGAGCTGGGCANTCATTGGGATATTAGCACTGGCTATTCATGCACCTTTTGCTGTCCCCTTTTTAAAAAGCTTGGAAATCCAGGATGGGTCTGGGAGTACCTGGAAATAAAGCAATAATTTTCTTCAAAGCTACTTTCTTAAGGAATTCTTTTCTTTGTCTTCTTGGGTAATTTTACAACTTAAGAATAAAAAAAAAAAAACGAACAGCAAAAAAANCGCTCCGGAGAAGCGCCCACTTACTCGGAGGGATCGAGGCTTTTCCTCTCGATGGCCGATGACATTGGCAGGGCCGGTTCCTTTGTGGCGTGCCGGTGGTGGGCTCTGCCCGCGCCGCCCCCGCACACNAAAAAATGAAAAGGAAGGTGCCTGAGCTCAGTTCTGTAAGGTTTTGGCTTCACTCAAACCCCAGGGAAGTCACTAAAAAATCTATTGGATCCATCCTTTAAGCACCTGCTTAATTGCAAACCTGTGGGAAGTAGAGTGGACCCCCAAATTCTTTCCTGTTATTGGTTTCTTGCTCTAACACAGAGTCCCTCAGCAATTAGTTTCTGTCACTGGTCTGTCCTCCCTTGGGCTGGTGGGGGCAGAGGAGACCTACACTGATGGAGAAGGAGCCGGCTGCTCCCAGTTTCCAGAAGGCAACAGGAAAAAATGATATTACTCCTGCTTATTTACTGGATCAGCAGTTTTCTGGGCAAAAATTACTTTCTTCAGCAGGGAGGAACGACCTCTGGTCAAGAACTTCTGGGCTGAGAAAGTGATCCTGCAGTTTTTATTTAGGCAAGCTGAGCCCTGAGATATTATCTGGTTATATTCTGCTCTGGTTTTCACTCTTCTAAGTTTAAACTGCTGTGCCCTGCAAGTTGTGTTGCAACATCCCTCTCCTGCGAGCTCTTCATCCTGTGAGTTTTCATTAAAATCATGGGGAACTCATGATTAGGCCCTAGTTTTTTTCCAAGTTTATCCTTTTGGTCTTCATTACTCCCTTTCCTAATGCGTGGGCTCCACTCTGACAACCTCTGAGAGCCTTTCAACAGAAGGAAACACACATCATTATCCTTTATGATCCATTATTTAATACTTCAGATGTACCCCAAAATATTCCATCTGAAGGGTGTTTGGGAATCCCAAGCCAGGTTTCCCGGACAGCCCTAAACTCTGGAACAGCCTGACAGATGTTTATGCAGAACAGCATTCCTGGTTTACACATCAAGCTTTTTGATGTCCACAGATTCCTAAGGCAGCACTTAAGTAACCAAAATACAACACAGGTAAATAAATAAAAACTGAAAAACTCTATAGTTGAAAGCTGGACATGATTAAGAGCTTGGATTAGCGTTCCTTAAAAAACAGCATAAAAGAAGAGAAAATGTAATATATAAAACATCAGATGTGACATGGAATGAAGTGATTTAATCCCCCAAAGCATCAGTTCTCATGTGTTCACTCCAGGCTTCAAGCAATGGTATTCGTAGTATCTCACAGGAAACAAACCACAAATGACTCAATTTACTAAGAGAAATGTTTTAAGCGTTATCTGCAAACGGGGATTTTATAATTTAGGGGCTTTTTCTCCTCTCTTATCATGATCCCAGACAAGCCTGAGTGCAGTTATTAGCACGTAGAGGGCTGAAGTGACCCTGGCTCTGTGCTGAGTTCCTGCCCCTGGGTGTGCAGGAGGGAATGGGACAGCAGGAGTGCAGCCCCAAAGCCTGGATCGGGAGAGGGAAATTCTCATCTTCCACATCCCATCCACCAAGTCCTTCTCCGTGCCCTCAGCAAAACACCCAGCCCCCCTCCCAGTGCACTTTCTACGAGCTCTTGAAAGTTGCATTATGAAAACGTGGAAGTTGGGCACCCGCAGACAAAACAGCCCTGACCTTTCCCTGATGGGCTGCAGCGAGCTGGGCAGAGCCGCGATGGGGCACAGAGGGTCCCTCGGCATGGGCACGGAGGTTTCCCTCCCTGGAAAACCCTCAGGCTCGGCAAGCGGGATGCTCTCCCTCTCCCTGAGCATCCCCCGCACGCCGGGCTGGACATTCCCTGCCCGGGGTCGCGTTTGTCCGCTCCCGGCTGCTCCTTCCCGCAACTCGGGGGCCTCTTCCCAACCTCACCCCGACCCGGGGCGATTCCGGCGGGGCTGCCAGGCACACAGTGCCCGCGGGAGGATGGGGAGCACCGGGATGGACAGCACCGGGAGCCTCCCGGGGAGGACCGGGAGGATGGAGAGCACCGGGAGCCTGCCGGGGGGGAGGATGGAGAGCACCGGGATGGAGAGCACCGGGATAGAGATCACCAGAAGGCTCCCGGGCAGGAGGATGGAGAGCACCAGGAGCCTGCCGTGGGGGAGGATGGAGAGCACCGGGAGAGCACCGGGAGCTTGCCGTGGGGGAGGATGGAGAGCACCGGGAGCCTCCCGGGGGGAGNCACACACGGGCGCTGGCGCTGCGCTCCGGCCCCGCACAGCCCTCCTCCCGCTGCCGCCCTCCCCTCCAGCCCCGCACCGACCCCGCCCGCGGCTCTGACCTCCCATCCCCGCCGTTCCCCCCGGCCCCGCCCGGCGGCGCCGCTCCCGATCCCGATCCCGATCCCGCTCCCGCAGCCGCTCCCGCAGCCGC